>MNCI01012628.1:403115-468990 GCA_015680685.1 Gnetum montanum
AGTTACAAGAAACCAAAGAAAAGAATACAAATAGTCCCCAACAAGTTAGTTACAAGAAACCAAAGAAAAGAATACGAACAATCCCCAACAGGTCAGTTATAAGAAACCATTCATTATCCCTTATTCCACCTATAAATAGGAAGAGGGAGAGAGAGAGAGAGGGAGAACTTTAAAAAGAAAGAAAAGAATACGAATAGTCCCCAAGAAGTTCAGTTAGGAGACACACAAGGAAAAAGTAGCTTTGCAAAACAAAAAGAAAAAAAGGATACATCAACAAGGAGTGTGGCTGCGAAGGGAGAGAAGACTGTCGCTGCTACAAGAGATAGCAAAGAGGAAGAAAACAAGTGCAGCATAGCAATCCAATATTCAGATAATTCCTCCTAGTAAGCAAGATATCTAAGAAAGGAGGTAAAATGATCCATCTTTGTTATGTTTAATAATGGCTAGCAAGGGCTGATTTTCTCACACTTTTCTCTTCTTGTTTATCTAACCACCTTCACAATGCTTGTATGAAAATATCAAGATTGTTGTTGTAAGCTTAGACTTATTTTTTTGGATCCCTCCGCCCGTCCTCTGCACTCTCATACCTAAATGACTTGGATGAGAGTTTTTTCTGTAACGATTCAAAAACACCCATAATGATTTGGGGGCATTTTTGGCAAAGGATTGCCAGCTTGTATGAAAATATCAAGATTGTTGTTGTAAGCTTAGAATTATTTTTTTTGGATCTCTCCGCCCGTCCTTTGCACTCTCATACCTAAATGGCTTGGATGAGAGTTGTTTTTGTAACGATTTAGAAACACCCATAATGATTTGGGGCATTTTTGGCAAAGGATTGCCAACAGGGGCTATGGATCCCTGATATGAGGATTGGTACCGCTGGCAGAAAGTGAGAGTATCCTTGGGCCCATCAATAATTGTGAATTGTTGAATTCTTGGATTTTGGTTGGAATTCGGTTGATAAACCCTCCCCTTTTGAATGCATAAATCTTGGATATGAATCTTGAACTATACTTATTTTCTTCCTACACCTTCTCAAGTCTGATTTTAATATCTTTTTATAAGTTGATGGAGTGGGGGAAAACCTAGGATGTTAATTTATGGTTATGATCTAGCTATTCTTTGCTATTGAACATATGGATTTCTTGATTAAATGATTACTGGTAAAATGTTTACAAGAGTTAAATTCAGATCTTGTTTTTTGTGTGTGGTTGGAAATTATAAAATATTATTAATTATGAGATTATTATTTTATCTACTTATGTGGTCATTTCTTTGGTTTTCAAGTGCACAAATGATCCCGATTAAATATTGCTTTTTAGGTTGAATGATAAAAAGCTTTTATCTTTTAATCTAATGCATCTTGCACAGATATTTTACTATGTCTATTTCTTTATAAATTATCTCTTAATTCTTAAACTAATACTGATTCACCTATTTTTGAGCTAGATCTAGGCATTATTGATCTTGTTTTAATTTTAAAGGTTAATGCTAGATCGATTGTTGTAGAAAGAAAGCCACTTGGGCATTTTCTTCTTTCAACTTTCTTCTTTTTAGGGGGCTTTAGATGCTAGCTCTTGCTCCTTATGAGTGGGTGTTACATTGAGCACACCTTGTGTATGGCAATCAAGACGAGCTCTTTGATTCATCCTTGCAGCACTTGAGATTTGTTTTCTTACCCATTTCTTTTATTTTATTTTCTTATGCATTTATTTTATTTTATACACTTTACATTTCTGTTATTAGCACACAGAGTACGATCACTTCGAGCATGTGTGTAACACTTGGTAACCCAGTAACGATTAGCGTTTGGTAATCCTAGTAGTGTTGTGTTGGTTCAGGATGTGTACAACAAGTGAGAACAGATATTGGTGTTAGGATTAGTTTAGAGCTCAGTTAATCAGTAGTTAAGTTAAATTAGTTACTTTGTTCTCTCTCTCCTCCCTTATTAGCAGCAAGACATCAAAACATAAAAGCCATAAAAATCATATGCCTCAAGCTTACTTAATCATACAATCGTGACATACAAGTAAGTTTGGGAAGACAATGATCAATCAACTCGTCCTTGTTCCACAAGGGCACATAAGCACTTAGTCCTTGAAATTTGACCAGATCATGTATGAAATGCTCGTATTCGTATGGTTGAGTGTAGGGGTACCTCGCCACTCATCATTGGCACTGTTTCCGGGGACTTAGTTGTTTGTGTGCTAATTAGAACTTAGGAAATCATTCACATAATTGGAACGAACTTGTAGGGTTGGTTGAGAAAATAATAAACAAGAATACATTGCACACTAAATAGAAAAGTATGTCTCCTTCTTCTTACGAAAGCGCCTCACCGCCTAGGTCTGAAACAGGAAATAGTCGATGATGTAATACACATGACGTTGATCCGCCAGTCCCTCAACAAGTTTGAGTGGTATATATTCATCTCGATGAGTATATACCAGACTTCACCTTTATCCTCTATCAAGACAAACAATTGCGTTGGTGAGATTTAGAAGGTAACATAGTGTTACCTCCCGATCGTTCAGTCCCGAGCATGCTTCTTTGTGCTCTCACATGAATTGGCATGCCACACTTACACGTAGAATACATTGTGCAAGACCATGACTCAAGAGAATATCATTCCATAGAGGCACAATGTCAAAGGAACTTGCAACATGAGAGACATCATAAGTCTTTGAAGGGTAAGTGGTCCCAGGATGCCCCACATGTCTTAAGAAAAAATGAGTGTGGTGAACCTACCTTAGGCAATTAACCACACAACGATGTTCCTCCCCTTGACTTTGGCCAAGGGGTTGTGTATCAGAACCTTCATTTCACTATTCATAACCTAGGTTCTGATACCCATGGGCATAAAGGGTCCGAAAAAGGAACATGAACTCATGATAAAGGTGGACATTTTGATCGCAATCACGATCGAGGCTAAGACTGTAGAAGAGAAGGTAGCAGACACCATCATGGTGACAGTTCTCCTTCTTCTTCTTCTTCATCATCTCCTTCACCCTCTCCTTCAATATTCGGATGCAGTCATAAAGAAAAATACCATGGGGATAACGGTAGGCAAAGTGGAAGTCATAGACGAAATAGCCAGGAAAGGGGATGAGGGCACTCTAAAAAGTCATAACATGGAAGAAGGGAGAGTAGGGAACAACATAGGCATCATAGACACCATGGACAAGATGATCATGATGAACCCCTCCTCGCTACTTGAAGTATGTTGGACATAACTAAGGTTGTTAGAATTCCAAGAAGGCATTAGAAAAATAGCAAGATCAAGAGATTAGATATGAACAACATCCCACGATTTGAAGGGGATACAACACTAATCCTTAGACTCATTTACAAGCATTCCATGACGCGTGTGCCTTACAAAACATAGAGAACGAATGGCAAAAACTTAAGTTGTTCCCACTGACACTAGTTAAAGAAGTGGAAAGCTGGTATCGCTCCTTAGAACAGGAATCTATTTTTAGATGGAGTACTATGTTAGAATTATTCAACGATAAGTACCAAACATACTCTCGAGTGCCCAACCTGCAAAAGCAAATCCAAGGCTGGAAACAAGGAGGACATGAACCCTTGGATGTTGCCATGGGCCTATACTATGCACTATTACATCATTGTCCTAGCCATGGTTATTCACAAAGGGATCAACTGCGCCATCTCGTGGATGGGCTTAGGAATGAAACAAGAAGAACCCTTGGGACTTTTGCCCAAGGGAGACTATCCGAGCTTAGGTCCCATCAAATTCAAAGACTATTGGAGAAAGTTGCTAAGGAAGAAGGTGAGCTATGGAAGAGAGAAAGTGCAGAAGAGTATAACTGAGATCCTTCCCTTTGGAAGAGGGAAGTAAGATTTTGTGAGGATGAAGAAGAGTCACCACTCAAAGAGATGGTGAATAGGAAAACTTTGCCTATCCAAAAGATGACATCAGAAATTTCAGAAAAGGTAGACCAAATGTGGGATTCCCTAGATAATAGATTTCAAACTGTTCTTAAAATAGTAGAGGAGTCTAGAGAGCAAGGTAGTGATTGCGAAAAAAGAAAAAAGAGAGAAGCTAAACATGCACATAGCAAGGGTAAGGGAAAAGTTGCCATCATTGAAGAGGTTGTGGATTCGAAAATAGACAATGATAGTGGATGCGAGATATGTTAATATGACCATCCTAAGGGATGTTGCCCTATAATTTCACATCTGTAGAAGTCTGGGGTGTATGCACTCAACCCACAATTGAACAAACGACAAGCACCCCAAAGGTTACCTTATCCTCAAGGTAACCCAAGGCAGTTCCACCAACCCTTAACATATTATCCCAATGGAACTCCACCACAACTGATTGAGCAATATCAATAGTGGTAGCACCAACAATCATGGGGAATGCCACCACCAAGGTAATAGTACCCTTATCGGCAACCTGACCCATATGGATATTACGTGCAGCAGCCAATCTCCCCACGTAACTCTACTGGACATGTCACTCCTCAACCTCACTACCAAGTCCACAAGTATTATGGGACTCCCTCTTTCAGAGGTGATATTCTGCAAGCATATCATCCTTCTCATCCTGCTGCATCTCTTCCACCAATAGCTCCACTACCACTTGCTCCCGCGATGCAAGGTGAAATCCCTACCCAGCCGCAACAATGTAATGCCACAAGGGCTGTTAACTCTCAACCTACTATTGGTTCCAATAACCACATGAAGAAAAGACCTTTCTTTAGAACCAACAAACCAACCAAGCCCTTACAATCACAAGTGGTTGATTCCTTAGATGCCTCAGTATCAATCAAAACTTTGGAGCCCCCTTCAACACAATCACCACACTCAACGTATATGGTCATGCTAACACATGTCATCATTGATTAAATCATAGCTGGCCACCTTCCTAGGAAATTCTCTAATCCTAGGAGTCCTTTGATATACTTACAAATCACTGAAAATGTCTTGTGCAAGGATCTTTTGGATTCAGGTTCTGGTGTCAACTTGATTTCTCAAGAAATTTACAAGGCCTGGAACCTACCTCCATTGAAAAAGAGCAACATCCATCTAGAGTTGGCCGACTAGTCCATCATTGTCCCATTGGGACTAGTGGAAGACATTGTTACCACTGACTTTCTAGTGATTCAAGTAAACAACGGTAAGGGGGACTTCCCAATCATAATGGGAAGAGCATGGCTAAGCACCATCGACACAAGCCTGGGAATCCACGATCTTTCCCTAGAAATATCAAAGAAAAATACATTCAAAAAGATCGAGAAGAAGAAAGTTCTGTGCATCGCATACAGTGACACAGGGTGTAATTTTGTGCAGAGGTCATGGTTTATGCAAAGTTTAGCATTGCTTGCATGCAATCAGTGTGCATAAGTGATTAACATACAAAGATGCCTGTATGCAACAACCATAAGACAGAAAGACACCCAGTGGCTAATAGCTGATCAAGAAAGTAGTTCACTCAGATGCATGGAACCAACTCAGGGTTTGACTTGTGCTTACATTGATAGCATAGACGTATTAGAGCAAGTCCACCGCCAACTTCCAAGTCTTAACCTTGAAAATATCAACTAGGGGAAGCTAGAAATCCCTAAGAAATTTAAGCAGGAGTCCCTCGAGTTGAAACCATTGCCCACTAGTATGGAATACACGTTCCTTAAAAATGGAAAACCAGTAATTATCAATGCTAAGCTTGCTCCTCAACAGAATGAAGAACTGTTGAAGGTAATAAATAAATGGTTAGAAGCCTTCACTTGGTCATATCCTGAATTAATTGGAATAGATCCTAGGATATGCCAACATAGAATTTACACTGACCCCTCCATGAAGCCTCAAAGACAACCACAGAGGTGATTGAACCCTAAGTTGAAGTAAGTAGCTAAGGAAGAAATCGAACAGCTTCTCAAGGATGGGTTGGGTTAGCCCCTTAGTTATTGTGCCTAAAAGAGAGGAAAATGGAGGATGTGCATAGATTTTAGGCTACTAAATATGACAACATTCAAAGATCACTTTCCATTGCCATTTGTCGACCAAGTCTTAGACACCATCGCAAGGCATCGATATTACAGGTTTTTGGATGGATATAGTAGATATAACCAAATACAAATAGCCCTAGAAGACCAAGTGAAGACTACGTTCACCAATCCTTGGGGAACGTTTGCATACAAATAGATGTCGTTTGGCTTGTGCAATGCCCCTGCAACATTTCAATGACTAGTTCTAAGAATATTCCAACAACAAATAGGGAATGGTATGGAGGTCTTTATGGACAAGTTCTCCACTTATGGAACAAACTTTGATCAAGCCTTGGACTGGTTGGAGTAAGTGTTAAAAAGATATGTAGAAACCAATTTGAGGCTCAACTAGTAGAAAAGCCATTTGATGGTCCAAGAAGGCATAGTACTAGGGCACAAAATCTCACACATAGGGATAGAGGTAGACCCTGAGAAAATTAAAATTATCCAAGGAATTAACCATCAACATGAAACTGTCAAAGATATTTGGTCATTCCTTGGATATACTGGCTACTATAGGAGATTTATTAAGAACTGTTCAAAGGTTGCCAAACCATTGGTGGAATTAACAAAAAAGGATGTACCTTTTGAGTGGACTAGGGAATGTGAATTAGCTTTCCAAACTCTAAAACAGAAGCTAGTAAAAACACCCATTCTACAAGCTCCTGACTGGTCCAAACCATTCCATATCATGACTGATGCGTCCAACTATGCTTTAGGAGTTGTACTTACATAGTTAGATGACCAGAAGCATCCTTATTAGATCCACTATGCAAGTAGAAGTATTGTTGGTGCACAACTTAACTACACTACCATAGAGAAAGAATTAATGGCTGCAATGTTTGCACTAGAAATGTTTAGACACTATGTATTGGGATATAAAGTATATATACATATAGATCATAGTGCAATCCAGTTCCTCATGAATAAGCCAATGGTAAGCCCTCGTATCATACGATGGCTTGTAATCTTACAAGAGTTCGATTTAACAATGATCGATCGCAAGGGCACTAAGAATGTAGTTGCTGATCATTTATCTCGATTGCGATGGGACAACAAAGAGGACGAGTATCCAATTTCTAATTATTTTCCTGATGAATTCCTCTTTTTTGGTGTAGTGAATAATCAATCACCCATGGAGAAAAACTGGTATAGTAGCATTCTTACCTATCTCCTCACCCAACAAATACCACAAAAGTTAAACCTTAAGAAGAAACAATAGTTTCTTCACCGAGCTAAGTACTTTATGGAGATCAATGGGCAACTTTACAAAGTGTGTCCTGATGGCTTGGTTTGATGGTGTGTTCTCGATATAGATCAACTGCGAGTTCTCCAAGATGCTCACAAGGGTCCTTGTAGGGATCATTATGCTGGGAGACTAATGGCCATCAAGATCCTTCTTGCAGGATATTATTAGCCTACATTATTTCAGGATGCCCATTGTTTCGTCCAATCTTGTGAGCGTTGTCAACGTGATGGGGGAATGACTACTAGAATGAAGGATCCACAACAATGAATTCAACTGTTAGAACCCTTCAACATTTGGAGAATTGATTTTATGGGGCCAATTACACCAATGTCCAATGGAAAAGCCTATATCATTGTTGCTATTGATTACCTAACTAAATGGGCAGACGTAGCTGCTGTTAAGGATTGTACATCATTTACAGTTGCACAATTTGTTCAACAACAAATCATAAATAGGTTTTGTATGCCTCGTGCACTTATTTTAGACAATGGTACACACTTCACAGGTGCAACTTTTCAGAAATTAATGCAACACTTAGGGGTTGAGCATAAATTGACTACACCATATCACCAGCAAGCGAACAATCAAGCAGAAGTCACCAATAGGGAGATTATGAAAATATTGACAAGAACCATTAGCAAGTTTAGGCGAGATTGGAGCACTAAATTGAACGATGCTCTTTAGGCCTACTACTCCACATGGAAACTTCCTACAGGCTACTCTCCCTATGAGTTAGTGTACGGTAAATTACCAAAGCTTCCCATTCAAACTGAGCTCCGTACACTATCCATGGCATGTGACCTCAACCTTGACCTTGATCTAGCATAGAAACAATGGTTAGTAATCCTTAACTTGCTATATGAAAACCGATTAGCTGCCCTATCATCTAATGAATTGCATGTCAATAAACAACATCATGACCTAAGAATTAGGAAAGTTAAATATTAGCCAGGAGATAAGGTTCTCTACTAGAATCCCACACATGTGCCACAACATACTAAATTTCAAACACTATGGGAAGGACCTTATATTAGTTATGCAACTTTTCCTTCAGGGGCCATGACAATATACAAACTTGAGAGCCTGGATAAGAAACTTTTGGGCAACGTGCAACAAACCAAACCTTTTCATGAGCTTAGGATAGCCAGTACACATGCTACCTTTGTTAGTGGACAACCTTGCTCACTATTTTGGATCTTCTCCTTCCAACTCAGTCATGGGGGAGATGGCTACCTATGCTAACCATTCTAGGCCCTTAGTTCTTTTTGAATTTTTTTTACACGTTTTTTGTTTCACACATTTTTTTTTACACATTTTTCCAATTTTTCTTATTTTTTTTACACCATCGTTCATATTTTTACTATTTTTTTGATTGCTTGATTTACTTTTATCCATCATCCAATAAGTGCTCATGATGGTGGATTGAATTATATCATATTGATTGCTAATGTTTAGTTTTTACCTTTGAATTATGATGCTAATATTAAGGTATGGTTCTTTTGGTAAAATAGGTAATGAGTCCACACTGTCCACTCATCCATACAACTCTATGGTCTCCTTTGGCTTGGAACTATACAATTCCTTTTTTCTATGTAAACTTGTAATGAATTGGTGGCTACTTGATTTGGCTTCACTTATACAATAGGTATTTTTGAGACATGAAAAACTAACTCTATAGATATATTTTTAAATTTTTAAATTTTATCTTTCATTATAAAATAAATGAAAATCATTGGATAATTTTTTGAGGTTTGGATATTTTGATTCTAAAGTTTCTTCAAAACCAACTTCAAATTGAAAATATAGATGAACATATTTAATTTGTGTGTCTACAAATATGATAGCAAAAATCTTTTTTATTCTTAGCTTTTTGCTACCTTTCACCTAGAGAAGCATTTCTCTATAAATGAGAAGGGTTATCATAGTATTTCTCCTTCTAACCCCTTGTCATGAATATTGCTAATTTTTCTCAAAGAGGAAAATTTTATTTATATGCTAACTCTAATGTTAGACATCATTCTACTCAAATTTCTATGAGTCACTAGAATCCTTAAGGCTTTTAGAATATGAGAAAAGGATAAAATGGAATATATGCTATAAAGATAAGCAATTTAATCATAGGGGAAAAAATTTGTTAGATTAGAGAAAAAAACTATATTTGTTAGTTCTAAATGACATCAATAAATATTCAAAATTAGGTTGCTTTACTTTTTAAGAATCCCAAGATACTAAAATATCTAAATAATATTAGCATCATCAACTATTTTTAAGTAGATAAAGAAATAATTGAATCTTGTCATCACCCTTTATACATCATGTTTTAACAAATGCACAACATATTAGATATTCTAGGAAATAAAAACACTTTAAGATAGTTACAATGTTGAATATGGATTTTCAAAATAAAATTTAAAAGATTTGGAGTTCAAGCTTGAGTCTTACAAAAACTCAAATTACAACTATCCTTAGTATTTCAAAAGGCCAACATACAAATAATCAACAATGATTTTATAAAGAATGTAACATAACTATAAATTTTTTTAAAGGCTTAAAAGTCACTAAATATTATCAAATCATACAAATTTTGTTTGAACTAAGAAGAGGAAAATTTTCAAACAAAGACAAACTATTTTATTAGAAATAATAAATAAATATTCCAAATGCTTTTAGCTCTTATTATAAAGTAAGAGAAAAATGCACTATGCTTTCTCTCTTAAAGATATTGAAATTTCTTTTCAAGATTTATTTTGTAGTAATGATAGAACTAAAAATAATTCTATAAAAATGATAATACATTATTCATTTCTTTAAATGAAACAATGTCAGAGAAAAAATCAATACCATTAGGAAACACTACTAAAGTAAATAACTTATATGAAAAATGATTAAATAGGAATGGTCATTAGTATGGAATATCATTTAGAATAAGTCCAATTTGGGAAGTGTTGGAATCCCAAAATAACTATAATATGGGTACACCCTAAGATATATAGTCTAATTAAAACTTTATAACTCAACATCACCTACCAAAATTAAGCTCATGATTTGGAGCTTTCAAATCAAGAGTCTTACCATTAGGCTAACATCTCATTATAAGAATAAGTTAAATTTAGCTTTGCAAGTGGGATTAGAAAGAGAATACCACATCAAAAAAGAAGTTATACTCTTTAAAAAAAAGATATTAAAAAGATCTAAATAATTATAAATTCATTATAATTAGCAATGTTTTTTCCAAGCTTCTTAGTACTATATTAGAATTTATGCTTGGAAGATGGATCATATAAAATAAAATACTTACAATTTTCTATGCAAGATTTAGATGACAACATTCTACAATGAGATATTTGCTTAGTGATAAAAATCTTAGCATAGTAAATTCAAGCCATAGGTTCAATTCCACTATGCAGCACTAAGTTATAAATTTTAAAAAATCCATAATAGAAATTTAAAAACTAGTTTGATAGATGAAAGAAAATAAAAAAACTTTAATTTTATTATAGATCATCTCATTACTTTAAAATATCTTATTTATTGAGCAAAATATCCTTAAACAAAGACTTTTATATTCTTTATAGATGTTTCTATGACCTATGATTTTAGAAGTTTCAAAAATAACGTTATCTGCGTCATATCTCCAAATTTATACTTAGAAAATAATTAACTTAATTATTCTAGAGGTTCCTGATGTCCAATGTGAGATAAAAGAATAACTAGAATAATCCCAAATTATAGCTAACATGTTATAATCATATTATATAATTATATTATTCCAAAATCTTACAAATAACATGATAAGATAAATATAAAAATTACCAACTATGGACCACCACCATTATTCTAATCCATCCATCTTAAGAAGAGAAAAGGACCAATAGCAAAAAATTAGAAATAATATGAAAATAAAGGAAATATAAAATATCAATATTTTTAAAATACCTTCAAATAAGAAGTCAAAGGTTAAAATCTCAAGATGCACAACCACAAGAATAAATAAAATATCACTCTATCCAAGAGATCTTAAGTTTTATTCTTAAAAAGAACAACAAAAGGATATTAGAATATGCTAGCATAAATCATTAGTCATATCATAATATTAAAGAATATTATAAAACACAATCTTATACTAAAAAACATAACATAAATAATTAACAAAGCAAAGATGGTAATATGCTATCTAAAAAATTTACAAATAGGTATGCATTTAGTTTGCAAATGAGTAATAAATAATTTAATAAAATTAAAGGAAATTTATTACAAGATTCCAATCAGGCCTACTATCTTATATGGTGCTGAATGTTAGATAAAACAAAAGAGGCAAGAATATCAAATCAATGTGGTAAAAATGTGAATGCTTAGATGAATGCTAAATGTTACCAAAAGAGATAAATTGCACAATACAAACATTAGCAAAAGACTTGGAGTATCTTCTATTTCAAATAAGTTATAAGAATAATAGCTTAGATGATTTCAACATATGAAAAGAATATTAGACAAGGAGCCTTTAAGAAAAGGTTACTACCTCACTATTCTAGAAAACTAACCAATAATCACAAAGAAAAAAACAAATGAATATTATTTAAATAAATTACATATAAACAAATATATTACTCTTCATAGAGGTGAATAGCAAAAATAGACTTATGTAGTCAATTCCATTTTGTTGGAATAAGGTTAGGATGATGATGAGGAGGATTGATGAACTTCAAGAGTGGATGCAGAAAATACCAACCTGATTTGCAATTATAGTTGAAAGTATCATTATTATACTAGACTCTTACTCTATGCTAATGATATTTTCTTAATTTCAAATTGAATGAAATGATTGTAGAAAATGCTTAATGCTCTTGATGAATGTCCAAAAAGCTAAAATCATGATTTGTGAAATATGTGATAAGATGTACATTTTTACTATAAAACATAAACATGTAAACATAAATTTCTCTTACAAATATCCTAGCTTAAAATGTTCTTGCAATTACAAATGGGATCAATGTATTACTCAAAAAGTTAACAAGTAGTATGAAAGCCTTATTTTCTTTAAAAAGAAAATATAAGCAAGAATCTATTCTCACTTGGAATATCAAAAAAAATTACTATTTTATTATTCAACCAACTATTTTTTATGGGTGTATTGTATGGGATCCTACTCTATTAAATAAATATTGAAAATAGATATAAGAAATTTAGAAGCTTTTATTACTTAATGAATTTAATGTGAAGAGACATACATGATATGATATTATGCTTCTTGAAGCAAAGATGTTGCTCTTAGAAGTTCAAGCTATTTTTCAATCTATAATCTACACTCATAATCTCTCTACAACTTCATTGGATAAATAATCCAAAAAAGTGATGATGGAAACCTATGATAAAGGATAGTTTCATGAAAGAGATCTATGGCTTAATAAATGAAATATTCAAGAGTACATTCATTATTCTAATCTTAAGTAACTTTGTAAATTGGTAAAACAAATAGTATTTCAAAAAATGTAAAAGGAAAAAATATTTTTATTTGAATAGTATTGAGGAACATCTTAATTCAAAGGAAAACTATTTATTTGTTACTATTCCTCATTATTTAAGATGCACAATTAAGAGAGCATGAATGGTGTCTCATCATCTTAGAGTTGAAATATGTAGATGGCTAGAATTCCTTATGAAGAATAAATATGTCAACTATATAATACAAATAGAATTGAAGATGAACACCACATTTTCTTACAATGTCATGCATCAAATCACATTAGACATAGATGGGATATTACAATTATAAATTTGGTTGATTACTTTTAAATTTTATGAAGAACACTTGATAATTTTCTTAATGATATTTTTCTTTATTCACTAAATAACAAAACTTTCATAGCTATAAAAAATCATAGTGATAAAAAATAGGAAGATGAATGGGTATTTGAATCCAAAATAAGGTGGTCCCCTATAAAAGAAGGATTTATATCTCTTAGATTTAGGGCACACAATAGGGGAGGTTTTGGCATTAGTGAGTGCAATAAAGATTATTATCAAGGGCACAATGATGGGTCAACATAAGGTCAATGAGAAGAAGACTAGAAAGGAGAGTATCTCCATTATAGATGTCCTAAGAGGCAAGGCATACTTTTGAAAGGGTTGTGTATTAATTTACTATGCTATAGAGCATATTCACACAAATGTCATAAATGGACTTAACATGTATATCTCTAGAAAATTCATGATGGCATAACAATAATAATTTCACCTTGCATTTATTAGCACATTCAATGAATATATGCTAGCAATTAGGAATATACAAGCTTGAGCTTTGTGGATGTGACTAGGGATCCTAGTCCAAATCAACTTTTTATGAGGTAATGTAGTTCTTTTAATTTATATGAAAGATAAAAATATGATTTAAGTGGAATCAACACTCACTTGATGTGTCGATCACCTAATAATATAGTTGGAGAAATATATTTAAAGATATTTGCTAACACAAAAGAACATCGATTAGAAGATTCAAATAAAATGATGGCTAGTGATTTGGATGTACTTCTAGGACCTCCTAACGAGTTTTTTTCAAAGGACATATTATGCTATATTATGAAGACCTTTGGGAAGTTCCTCATGATTGATCTGAGGATCTCTAATGGCATCTCTAGTATAGTTGCAAGAATTTGTCTTTAGATGCTAGAGAATTCGTAGATGATATCATGAATTATGTTGTGAGGTCCACAAGGGTGTTTTCATTAGAAAGTATTCTAAAATAATTACCTAAATATGTGTTGGGTCTATGATCAAAAGGACCATATCTTAACACATTATCTAGCAAACACTGGAATCTACAAGCAAAAATAGTTGGATGCCTAGTAACCAGTTGAACCCTCTTGGTTATTGGCAAAATAGGAGAAGATATATACGTTAACAAATCCTTTAGTAGTATAGGGATCAACAACTAGGAAGGATAAGAAGAGAGAGGCACTTTCTACCATGTCCCCTCTAAATAAGATGGACCTAGTTTCAAAGGCTTATGATATGGAGTTGGTCTCATAGCAATCATTCAAAGTTATCTCGACTAGCTTTATGTTTGGTATTAATGATGGCTGGCAAATTGTGACTAGAAAGAAGAATGATAAAGAAGGCAATGGAGGTAACCCCAAACAAGCTTTTTTTAATGCTTAGCTCAAACTTAATGAAGGGGACTTAAACTAGGAAAGATAGAAAAGGCAAAGGCAAGGATTGTAGAATTGAAATCCTAAATTTAAAAGTCCTTGTCAAGTTTCTCAAATCCAAGTAACTCCAACAATAAGGTATTATGATGTTAATCCTCTTCGGATGATTATTAGAAAGAGAGATAGACAAGAAGATTATGGATGGATGATAAAGATTCTTGGATGAGAATCTTAAACATTTTCAAGAAAACATTATGAAGAAGGACTAAAACATAGGTAATGTTCCTAGATCTTAGTGTGGCATGTTGATAAATAGTGATCTAGTTTCCTTTCTTTCTCTTACCCTCTCATGATTATGCTCTTATGGAATTATCTTGATTTGTAAAGCCTAGAAAAAAACCAATTTTCTTAAAGTTATGATTTAAGATAGTTAAGTTGACATTGTGTTGTTGCAAGAAACTAAATTAGAAAATTTTCCTTGGAATTTTTGTTTAAGCTGATCATAAGTTGCTTTCCCAACTTGAGGATTTAGTGGTGGCTTAGCCTATTTATGGAAGGATATTTTTTAATTTAGTTATTCTTTTACTTATTTTTATATGATTGGTATTTTTGGAGGAGAAATTAAGATTTTAAATATTTATGTTTCGGTTTATAACACCTAAAGAAGTACTTCCAAATCAAATTCTAGGAATATTGGACAAGATAAGAACTAGATTATTGGGGAAGATTAGAACATCATCAAACACAAGGAAGAAAGGTCAAGTGACTTTACTCATAATGTAGATGATCTTTTTTAAATGAGCTCAAATGGAATGATGATAATGTAGAGTTATAGATTTTCCTATGCTACTTTACTTGGAAGAGGCCTAAATTAAAGGGATAGTGGATGCTTCTACTCTAGACAAATTCCTAGATGTATTTGGATTTTTCATTATTCCTCTAGAACGGCTCTTCCATTTCTATATTTAGATCATTGAGCTATTTTATGTGAATCGGGTTAGAAGTCAACCTCAAAGGCTAGTTTTAAGTTTAAAAATGTATGGCTATAGAGAGAGTAATTTAGGAGTGATCTCACTTAGATCCAGAGTAATACCTATTAGGTTGAAGGGTATAAGAGGGTTTCTAGTAAGATGAATGAATTTAAATAATTATGTAAACATTCCAAGAAACAATTATGGCTTCCATCTACACATGTAGTAATAGATGAGGCAACTAACGCCTAGGGCTAAGTGGACTTTCTAACTAACTAGAAAGAGGTGATGGCTGATTTGATTACAATAGAGAGGAGGATTTTTCATTTAGTATATGAGGAATAAGTTTATCAAAAGAAAATGTCAAAAGAAAGATAGATTAAAATGGTAGATCAAAACTCCTCATACTTTCATATGGTTACTAATAAGAATTACCATAAGAAGAAGATGGTTTTCTTTTATTCTAATTTGTAAGTTTATCTTCAAGGAGCAATGGATTTTTTATAAAATCTCTACCAAGATAGAAATGAGGTTGATTCATCTCCCCTCCATGATATGATTTCACAAGTCATTTTGCAAAAAGAAATGAGAACATTAGGCACTAATTTTATTGGGCTAAGATAAAAAGGACTATCACTAGTTTGTCCAACAATAAAATGTCTAGGCTAGGCAGTTGGAATATTAAATTCTTGAGGGAATGTTAGGATATTATCAACAACAATATTGAGGCTATTATCTTAGTAGGTTTTTCTTGTAGGACTTTCTCTAAAGCTTAAAATAATACCAATATCTTTCTCCTTCCTAAATACAATTGGATCAATTCTCTAAAAGATTGTCATCCTATTAGTTTATGAAATTGTTGTTGTAAACTGATGTAAAAAATTTCCATTAATAGGTTAAAAGCTCTTCTCCTTAGCTTGGTGGAGTAGGATTAGTCTAGCTTTATTCCTAGGAGATCAATCTTCAACATTGTCAGTGCAGCTCACAAAGCATTGTACTAGGCACACATCCATAAATGTAAGATTTGTTTTCTTAAGGTTGATTTGGTGAAGGCTTATGCTAAAGTCAAATGGAGAGCATTGGGATTCATCTTGTAGCATTTTGATTTTAGTAGTTGGTTATATATATATATTTTTAAGTACATTATTTCAATGGTGATATTCTAGGTTTCAATGCATGGGGAACTTTCTTCTTAGTTTGCACTAGGTTGGGGTCTCTAGTAGGATGATCCTCTCTCACATTATCTTTTTGTTTTTATTTTTGACAATTTATGGAGATGGATGTGCAAGATTAATTGTTCTTCTTCATTTTCATAGAGTATGATCTTTCTACAATATGCACAAGATACGGTTATTTTTTCTACTTCAATTTCTGAAGCTGATAAAGTCAAACAAGCTTTGATGGATTTTTGTTCCTCTACTAGTTTAGAGGTGAACTAACATAATTCAATTTTTTTTTAAGAAAGGTGCCTCCAAAATAAATTTCATGGTATTGCCCATAGCTTTGGATGTTCCAACAATTTGCTTTCTTTCTCTTATGTAGGTTAAACTTTATTCATAGGTTGGAAGAAGTTCTTCTATTGGAAAAAGTGTTGGATAAACTTTATAAGAACATGTTTTTATCATTTTTTGATAAATTTATGTGAGCTAAGTTAGTTTTTTCTAGTATCCCTATTTATAACACCTTGATTTTAGTTGCCCTTAGCATACATTATCTCCAAGACTAACCATTTGATTCATAATTTTCTATGGTTGGGATTGGAGAAACATCAAAGATTTCATTTGGTGGGATGGGAAAAGGTAGTAACTCTAGTATTGGTATAGGGTTATGGTCTACAGGATTTGGGAAAATAAGTTCTATTTTTGGTAGCTAAGTTAGCATAAAAGGTTTGGTCACAAGTTGATAAATCTTGGATTCATTATATGTGTAAGTGATATCAAAGTTTATTGGATATCCCTACTCATCCTTTAGAGTATTAAAAGATGATTATGAGTGGGTGGATCCTTTTACAATTCCTAAATTATTAGTCCTTTGGATTCACTAACATTTCTATAATTTTCTGTTTGGTTAGAAAGGTTACCTCCAAGGCTATTAATGAAGTTTTTCCAGTTCCTATGTGCCTTGTCTAGGAGGATCCTTATCCCTAGATTCATAGCTAGTTTGTAAATGGGAACTGACAACCTCCTTTCATTCAAGTGAATGATAAGCTCAATGATTAATTTAAGAGTATTTATGATCTTCTCTAGGATTTTTACCTCTTAGGATTATCCTTGATTGATACTCTTAATTTCATATATATGAGTAAAAAACAATGGATTTCAAGTTTATTCAAGAAATTATTAACAACATCTCAAGGATAAGAACTCATTTTGAGATGTCATAGTTGGCCTAAGGTCCATTTCTTTATGTGTCTTATGACACATCATGCCATATTAATGTAGGACAAACTTTAAAGGAGGTTCATTACTCTATCTTTTAAAGGAGGTTCATTACTCTATCTTTTAAAAGGACAAACATATGGTAGGACAAACTTCAAAGGAGGTTCATTACTCTATCTTTTAAATGCACATTATGCTAACAAGAGATCAAAAATGTCCACCATCTGTTTGTCATATGTAGTTTTTTTAGAGCTTTTATTTTTATTTTCCACATGTAGACTAGAGGGGATTGGAAGCAATGTTGAAACATGATTACAAAGGGCTATATCATGAAAATATAGTTGTATGTCATAACTATATCTACTCCAAATTGGTCCTTATATGTTGGAGAGCATGGATCAGGCCTACGGTGTCTGCAATATGGGATTGCAAGAAGTTTCATGCATGCCATGTGGTAGGAACTCTAGGATTTTTTCTAGTATCATGAGCTCAATTAGTGGCACCAATAAAACCAGTGTTTATGACTCTCTTGTCTCTCCTAATAAAACTATGTCTACCTCCCTCTATCACTGATATGACACTTTTTGCTATTAACATGATAGCTCTTGATCCCTCACTATTAGTTCTTGCCATGGAAAAAAAACTAAGAGGAAACCTAAGATATTGCCTTGAAGGTATTGTTATGGATTTATTTCTCGGTCTTGCTATGTTTTATATGCTTTACATGTTGATTTTGTGGGTATTGTGTTGTCCCTTTCATGGTTTTTATGATAGTTGAACCCATTGAGTTTTCCTTAGGCAAGTTTTCGTTTTTAGAATTTTATGATATAATGATTTTCCTACCTTGGTTTTTATGTGTTTAACTTTAAAGAATGGAGAAATGGTTCTTGGTATGGCTATGATCATTGTAGGTCTAAATTATATAATAAAAAAGTATGCTTAGTGGCTTTTGTGTTATAGGTTTTAACTAGGCCAATGAGCACCAAAACAAGGTAGAAGTCAAGCTAGATCAAGGATTTTGAAATGCATGAAGGCTAATGATTGATCATTTTTCTCAATCTTGGATGCAAGAAGAATGTCCAAAATTCAATCCAAATGTCTAAATAGAGATCAAGCCAAGTTTAAAGATTAGACAACTTCTAGCCCAAAAATCATAATTTTGAGTCTAGACATCCAAGTCTTAAACATCCAAGGCTAGAAGCTAGACATCGTTATCTTGAATGTCTAATCCTTCAATGTGGATGTCCAAGTCAAGTAGATGATAGGCTAGAGATCTTAACATGTTTTAGACATCCAACTAAGAGTTATCCTTTTCATTGTGATGATCCAAGCCATGAGTGGAATGTCCAAGGTAGCCATTGAGGAAAATAATAAAGTTCATTTCTAGTTATTTTCTTAGCTATAGTTTGAAGTAGGAAACATGCATGGTATGGGATCTATTTAGGAAAGTATCTAGATTCATTTCTCAAGGCATGCATAGTAACCAACAAGAAAATCATTGAGATTTAAGAGTTGAACTAATTCTTGGCTGAGCTTTGCAAAGGACTTTGAATGTTGAATTGGATGTTGTACCACCATAGCTACATTTCTCTCCTAGAGTTTTCTTGTATTGAGTGTATAGATCTATTGTTCATTCATTGTTTCATTGTACATGTTTGGATCTAGCTTTAGGACTTGTTATGTCTTTGCTCTAGTGTGAGTTTGATTAGTTGCATACTATATTATTGTATTTTTTTTAATTGCTTCAAGGAGCATAGATTCTCTTCGAGGAAAAGAACTACATTATCGCCTTGAGAGGTGTTCATTCTAGGGTGGTCAAGTGTCTATTAATTTTTCTTCACTCTATGGGATTTTATGTGTGTCTTGTAAGGGGACCATATTTGTACTAAACTTGTAAGGTTCTTAGGACTCCTATAGGATATTAATCTTAAAGACCTTTTGATCATCCTATGGGCAATGTGTATCATTTGAGAATCTACTATAGCGCTAGTTTCAGCCATAACTTTAATTCAAGTTAAATTTTTTATGGTGAGCCTTATCACACATATATTTATGAGGTCATTCCTTGTGCACTTGATTTTAGTAGTTTATTTTAAAGATTAAATTTTTATTATAACTCATTCATCTCCCTCTTCTGAGTTAACCAATCCACATAATCATCATTGGGGAATTTTGTTTATCTTACTATTTAATGCCCTTTTGTGGAGAGGTTTTGTTGAATGTTCTTTGTTATTTTGCTAGATGGGGTTCCTCCTTCCATGAGGAGTTGCATTGTACTATGTTCTTGGGGTTCCTCCTTCCATGAGGAGTTGCATTGTACTATGTTCTTGGGGTTCCTCCTTCCATGAGGAGTTGCATTGTACTATGTTCTTTGGGTTTTTTTCCCTTAGTAATATAACCAACCTAATCCTCTCTCTTAAAAATTTCTTAATGATGTCTTTGAAACCCATAACATGTATATCTCTACTATTTAATAGATCCAAAGGATTTACAAATGTAATAAACTTTAAGTTTCAATTACATATTATGAAAATTACAAACACTAAAAGTAGACCATAACTAATATCATAAAAATACTTTTACAACATCTCTCTATCATTTCTAAATTATTCTTTGACTATGCAATATAAATATATTATATGTGATGGATGCTCATCTATAAAGACTACAATAGTATATAGTCCCTACTAAAGAAGAGGTAGCTTAGGCCAATGGAAAGGTCTAATGAGACATATTATGGTAGTCCAACTAAGAAATTTTAGCCAAAGAAGCGGAAAATTGGCTAAGAAAAGTAGCAATAATAGTGAAAAGTGGGTGTTAGAAATGTCCCACATGTAGAAGGGAAAGAAGGATAGGAGAACATAAAATGGGCCCTATGCCCTCAAATTTATGACAATGATTTTTTGTCACACCACAAGAATAAACTTGAGATAATCCAAGATTAATGTGCATAAGTTGTTATTTAGACATGAGACTACATAATGCTTATAACTTACAAAAAATAAAAACCATAAGCATTAAAAACTTAAATCTAAAATACACATTGGAGTAATTAAAAATCCATCACTATATTTGAAAAAAAAAATGATCCATCTCTATCTCCATCAAGCTCCTAGCTCCTAATATTGAGATCTACACTCAAACATGTAAAAAGGATTAGAAGCCTTCTACTAGAACCAACCACATTAATGTACCAAGAACAGGCTAAAGGATGGACACATGTTGCAAAAGAGAGCCATCTCAAGATCTATGAGATTAGAAGTGAAAAACTATAAGATCCATCATATCCATAAAACAGAAAGAAATAGGCAAACTGAGAATGTATTATAAATCAATTATCTACAAGGTGCTTTGGTTCACAAACATCTCACCTATCTTGGATGTTATTAGCGATCCTCCTTAAGGATTGGTTGACCAAACCTTACTTGATCTTGGATGAATTGATCCCAAGAACAAACTCATGTGGATCACCTACCCTATTGTTTTGCATCAAGAAACTAGCCACATGACATTCACAAGTGATGTGAGCATACACTAATTAGCTAAATAGTTTCCCCCATAATGGTTGCCTTGTGTCACGATCTGAATGTAATCATAGGCAATGTAGATCAAGTAAGGAAGCCAACCTTACCCTCCACAATGCCTACTCATTGATGCATAGAACTAGTTGTACAAGGTTCAATCATAAGTGATGTAGATCATGTTCTAGAGGCCAACCTAGACTCCCCACAATGCCTATCTATTGATTTTGTCAAATGGAGGTTGAAATGTCATGATACACATGTCATAAGGCATTGAAGAAAAAAAACAACTCAAAGGATGCAAGAACAACATCAAACAGAGAAGAATTAGTGCCACAAGTTAACCACAAGTGGACCATGACTTGTGGTAAAGAGCACAACTTGTGAGACACACCACTGCCCATTCCTACCTCTCCATTGCTCATAGTTGAGTTGTGGTCTAGACCATGACCTAACTAGAAGTAGTGGTGAATACCACAACTAGAGAAATGCACATCTTGGCTTGGGTTTAGAACACTTGTGAAATCATGATTCATAGTACAACCATGGTATATACCATGACCTCATCATAACCTGTAGATTAGTTTTGATTGAAGACCATGATCTCTTGACAACCTGTGATTAAGTCGTGATCAAGAACCATGAGTCATAATCTCTATTGGCACCTTCACCACAAGTAATGGTAACATAGCATAAGTCGTGGTAGTGAGAAATGTCGTTGGAGACAAAAAAAGAAAAAAAGAAAAAGGCAAGGGAAATACCAGGAAAAATAAGTACATAATCAACTATAATCACAAAACCATGTCTGAGAAAGAATTAAAAGCATAGATAGCTATATGTACAGAAATTAACAAGCGATAAACATTATGATCAAAATCATAGAAAGAGAATAAGCCTAGAATCCAATTAGTCTATGTTCATAAATTAGGGCCTACAACACACAAAGTTGGATCTATTGGAGTACCAAGAGATACCAAATCACCAACAAAAGAGAGAAAAGACCATGAGAATGAACAATCAATGTATAAATAAAAACTCTCAACTTAACACAAAATCCAAGCTTCCAGCCAACATAGAAAAACATGATTTAAGCTAGAATATCACTATGATATATACTACACTAGATAGAAAAGTCTCCTTAGAGTCTAGCAATTAATAGGAAAGTCCGAGTTTACATAAGAAAAGAAATAGAACAAAGTTTTGATCAAATATAATGAAAATATTTTCTAAAA
Source organism: Gnetum montanum (assembly GCA_015680685.1). Lineage (NCBI taxonomy): Eukaryota > Viridiplantae > Streptophyta > Gnetopsida > Gnetales > Gnetaceae > Gnetum > Gnetum montanum. Next base: position 425,623 of record MNCI01012628.1, read on the forward strand.
TATTCAACTCCTAACTACAACATGTGCCACCTTCCTTATTAACCTCTTCTTAGCAAAAAAAACATTGAGAAATCCACACTATCCAATTCAAAAAGGTTTATAAAAACAATTTACAAACGGAGTCATTCCCTGGCTAAAGCCCCTACCCTCTGGTGGTTTCCAAAAAAGAAATTTTTAAAAAGGATATTTTCAAAAAAATAATGTTTCTTTCTCCTTCTTCCCTTCCTCCATGCATAACATTTGCAACACCCATTTTTCACTTTTGCTTTTTCTGACGTATTTCCTCCTTTTTCTTAACCGCTTTTGTATCTCTTGCTGGACCTCCCCACCGGCCTCTACTGCGCTTCCATCAATAGCAACTGTCCGCCATCAGTCTTTAATGGATGGGTCTCCATCAATTTATAGAATGCATACATAGCTTTTATGGAATCTAAATGTACTTTTATACAAATGAAAAATTTGTGCAGACTTTATCAGCCTTGACACGAAACCTGACATATCGAAATCAACAACTCTAGTTGGTTGCAACGAGAATGACGACAAAAGCCTTCATGTCTCCTCAATGACCAAGACCAAGACTGAGTCAACCCATGGTTGCTTGTAAGGTGTCCATTCCAGGTCCCAAATTTGAATCTCCCTCAACGTATAGATGAATAGCTGAGCTGTCCCTTGAGATTTGTTTCAGAAGCAAGGACTGGCTTCGCAGTAGAGCGGCTCAAACTCAATTAATTATCCAAAAAGCAGAAACGAACGTCAATGAAAAAAAATGTATGTTGTGTATTAATTTTTTAATTGTTTTGATTAAGAGGCCAACTATTAATTATTGATGCTAAAAGATATTTCATTTATAATCTTTAAGAAAGCCTATTGGTAACCTTAAACAATTTTCTATTTATAATGTTGATAGATTTGTTTTATTGGAATCCACTAAACAATTTTCTATTTATAATGTTGAGAGATTTGTTTTATTGGAATCCACTACTTCTATGTTTATTTCTTTGTATTATAGTGTACAAGGAATGAAATCCTAAAAGGTAAAAGGAGCATGTATGGAAAACAATAATTCATGAGAATTCAGAAATACTTTGTACCACAAAATTTATTGCCAAACTTGGAATTAGTTATCTTCTTATCATGCCATGAGAGTGATTTGTCCAAAATTATTATGGAATACAATGAATATGGTCAAATGGTGACTTGGATAATTTTCAACACAATAAATGAACTAATATTCAATTGAGTTTTTGCAAAATTCTCTTTGCTTAATTATACATATATATTAAAAATATATAACTAAGCTAGTCCTTACTATTTAAAATTAATCTATCCTAACTTCATGATGTTGATGGAAAAGCAACTAACATGTAAACCAAAATTATCACATAATCTCATTTATCTCACCTTAATACTAAAGGGTGGTAAGGTAGGATAGGGTGTAATTTTTGAAAAATTTCAAAACATTTTATCTAACTCTCCCAACGATCAAAATCATTGTACATGGTGGGAAATGGATGCTCATATGTATTTCTTGGATATTTCTTTGTAAAATACATTCAAATTCTTCCAAACTTGTATGTATATAAAGGTCTCTTTGAAAGTTACCTATTCAAAGTGGTTGTGAGAGTGAAGAAACTTTGGAATGAATTGCATGTATTTCTTTATATGCTATGATTGCCGCTTGTTACCTATTAATTCTGGAGAGTAATGTAATAACTATATCTTATGAATCTTTAAACAGTATAAACTCTCGGTTTCAACCTACTTTTTATTTTAAGTGTTCCGGTGCCCGTGTCTACAGCGGTGTGGTTGCTTCTCCAAAATTTTGTTATCCTCCGAAAAGTTGTTATAAATAACCATAGAATAATCATCAATTTCCAACCTGCTCTTACCAAACCTGAACCTGTTGGGTGCCACTGTAGATTTACAGTGGCACCCAGATTTTAAAACCAAGGACATCTGCCCACAACGTTTATAATTACTTACACTGGCTTGTATTAACATAAACAGTTAATGCGTTGCAGTTGCATGCAGCACCTACCTGCATCCCCACGGCACACAAGCGACAAGGATACTGTGCAGCTAAAGATATTTAGTTCACCAAACAATAACTAAATAATCAATCTACACTCTTCAAACCAAAACTAATCCATCCTTGATCGGATTATTATAGCTTTTCCTAGTAACTTCTCTTGCCACTCTCATCTTACCTTTCAATAATTCATCCACTTGTTTGTTTGTTTACTATGCAGCAAAGAAATCCAACCGAAGTGCAGTTGAAACCTGTGTACAATTAAAGTGATCCTTTAAAATAAGGCCATCTTTATTCCAAGACAACCAGAGCCTTTATTCACTAAAGACACCCCAGCCTGTTAAATCAACTGCCCATCTTTTCAATTGTCGTTATGAAATTAAAGTTGGAGCTTTATTACATTAAAAGATCTATAAGATTTATTAAACTTAAAACTGAAAATTTTTACTATGTTTAAGAAATCATAAAGGATTTGTTTGACAGTTACAAAGCCTTATTTTTTAAGAAAGTTGAAAACATCATTGATGTAATGCCCCAAGGGTCAATTTGAAAAAAAAAAAAAAAAAAGAACCAATCACGAGATGACAATTAATAATATAATTTATTCAAATGTGAGCTAAAGATGGGCAAAAGAAAAAAAATATATTCATCTTATATGCTTTGTTTGCACAATCGGCAAATACACTTTTCTCTTAGTAAATTGATCCAACAACCTGTCTCAATAAGGAGATGATGAAAGCTTATTCTTGTTCTAGCAATGTGATTCCTTAAATAAATAGGAATAGCTGAGAATAGATACTTTTGAGTACTAGATAACAAACCTCCTCTAAAAGAATATAAATAAAAATGCCATTTCCTTAACGTATTCAACTAAACTTTAGCCAAGACTTTTTCTTTTATAGTTTTCCAAAAGAGCCTTTTGTTTAAATGAAGATCCTATTACAATATTTTTGTGATTGAAGCCATAATTTTCCTCTATTAAACAATATTACAATTTTGTAAAAAATAAAGATAAGACTCTATGATTAAGCATTAATAGGGGGCATAAAAAAAACATATAAGTTTTTTTCTTGCCACATTATAAAGTTGTCTTAAATGAAAAAGAAACACATACAAATCCTCCTACACAACCTATATGTATGCTATTCTAGGAGGAGTTGAATTCATCTTCCATTTACAATTCTAACATGGATGCAAGGTACAGTAAAGGTTGTTGATGGTACTTTGATATTTGATTAGAATAGCTTATAGGTAGTAAGCTTTTGTATTTAGTTTGATAGTATGTGATGTAAATAATATTCTTTGTTACCTTGTTGATTAGACCACAACTATGTTAAAGCCTTCTACTTTACTATTTAGCCAAAGTACAAAGGAGGATTTTGCTGCACTTCCTCACAAGAGATATTTAGTTTTCTCAACTATTGCATTCTCTTAAAATACTAACTATAATCTATCTGGTGAATCTTAAAGAGTTGCTTTATAGAAGTTCTTCTTCTTTGAGATAGGTACAAAGAACTACTTTAGAGAAGCTTTCCTGCTTTGAGATGGACAAGCTATGAGTGTAGGTAATGAAAAGGCACAATGCTTTTACTCCTAAATCTAATAAATCACATTCAAATAATGATATTCGCCATAGGATTAAATTATCTAGTTAAATACCTAATGCAACTACTTGGATTCAAACATGAAACTTGAAATTTATACACCAATATTGAAAGTTGTTGACTACTATACCAAAGAAAAACATATTTTTATTTTTTCTAAATCAACAAACTTGAAGTTGCAACTTCCTTTTTATTATTCTCAATTACATACCATAGTATTAATTCATTAATTCATTCAAAATTGATCAAATTGCCAATCTTAGAAGTTGATATCCAAGTTGAAGTCTAGTATAGAATAGAAGCAGCTTTTTCTACCATTTCGTAATACTTTATTGACATTACTATTCCATGTAATGGTTTTGTTGCTTATTTTAAGTAAACAACTTGACCTATTGCATATAATGGTTGTGACCTACCAAACTTGCCAAAAATGATTTTCCTATCATTATGGCATATGCAACAATATATTTTGTCTTATTCTTTGTTTACCACCATTCTTATTTACCCTGTGAAATCACTATGTAAGTGATAAGTTGGAGGATGAGGAAAACCAAGATTGCATCAAGGGATCAAGTTACATTGAGTGATCAAATGATAGAGGAAGAAAATCTTCCATTGTTCAAGGCATTTTGCCATTGAATATGTCTTCTTCTCTTGTAATGCTTGGTTGGAATTAAGGCTTGTTGGGAGTTGGAGTCATTGTTGAGGTTTTTGTATGCTTTCCCTAGGATAATTCTTCTATTATTGGCACATTTCTTTTAACTGAATGATCGAATTTCTACTTTTGTTACTTGTTGTTAGTCTATTAATTTTCGTAATTGAGGTGTAAGTTAATAAATTAGTATTAAAGTGAGGTTGATTTTTTTTCCATGGCTCTTATCTCATTAAGCATATTAAAATGGTGAGCTATTCTATATCTAGGAAATAGAAAAATTTGATGGTCATAACTATGATATTTAGAAGGTCCAAATGGAAGACCTTTTGGTGGAAAAGAAACAAGATGCCTGCATTGTTGGAATTAAGCCTTCAAACATGAAGGAAGATGAGTGGACTCATATGGACTAGTTGGCTCTTCATATAATATGAAGTGGTATTACAAATTCTATTTTCATAAATTTGAAAAATGACAAGATTACAAAGAGTCTATGGGATGGTGTTAGTAGAATTTATCAATCAAATCCCCATTCAAATAGATCACATCTTAGAAGATAGTTATTCTTCTTATGGATATCTAATAATGCAACTATTGCTTCTCATCTCACTACTTTTAAGACCATTGTAAGTTAGTTATTGATGAAGTGTCATAAATAGGTTGCATTGATGGGTATGTATCAACGTAGCCTTGTTGATGCATGATGACATGTGTTGACATAGATGCATTAACGTTGACATAGGTGCAACCTATATAAATGCATACACCAACTAGATTTATGGTACCTTGTCTCAGTAGCATAGTGAACCCCTTGCATTTTGTCTCTCTTAGAGTTAGAATATTTTCCTCTAAGTGCCCACAGTATGAGTGAAAGAGATTGTACATAACTTTATTTGTGCACCATGTACCTAAATGCATTGGCATGAATGACAATAAAGTCAAGATTTCTAGCATTCATTGTAGCACTTGAATTAGCTCAATCTTCCTCACCAACACTTTATTTTTCATGAATTTTATATTCCAAGTCATAGATACTTAAAGTAATTAACCATGAACACATAAGTATGACTGCTTCAAACATAATGTATAATGCTTGGTAATCCTAGTAGTGGCCATTTGGTACACCCAGTAAATGTCACTTTGTAATCCAACAGTGTTTATATGAGTTTGGAATGTGTGTGGCAAGCAGGAATGACTACTGATGTTAGGGTAGGTAGCCTATAGAACAGTTAGGTAGCTAAAATAATTAATCTTAAATATTTAGTTTCCCATATAAAACTTAAGATAAAAAATATAAAAATATAAAAAATCATATATCTTAACTCACATTTAACCATATGCATATCATACACAAGCGTGAGTTAGGAAGACAACGATCATGAAACTCCTCAACTCGTACTTTACGACTATGGGCAAACTTAAGAACTAAGTCCACAAAATTCGATGGGATATTTAGTACATGCTAGTGATTTGTATGGTTGGGTCCAAGGTATACTCACTGCTCATCACTAGCATTGTTACTGGGGACTTAGTTTAGCTAAGTGTGCTAAGTAGGAAAAAATTGTGAAGTTATACAAAGACATTGTACAAGATCATTCAATGACCAACTATTAAAAGATTACAACACCAAAAGGCACACTATTTTTTTTATTAATAAATAATATGTCTTTCTCTCATAGGGATGAATCTCCACCACATACAGATGGATCCAATCAACAATGAAAAGCCTTAAAAAAATCCCCAACAACTAAGAGTTTTCTATTTTAACTTAATTCCTAGAATTCAGGTTTCACTTTCATCTTGCATCAAGATGAATAAATGCGCTATAGGAACATGGAAGATAACATTGTGTTGCCTCTAGGTCGATCTATTCCTACCATGTTAATGAACAATCACATCAAGCTAGACATTGCTGCACTTAACTTGGAATATGAAGTCCTAGGCTACAACTACAAGGACTATCATCTTGTAAAGCCTAGCATAAGTAGGATCAATATATGAAGGTGTGATATGAGGCCTCTAAAGGCAAGACGGTATTAACACACTTATTCTTGTAGCAACACAAAGAGGGTGAGGATTTTTTTTGGCCAATCCTAATACATAGATTCTCTTCCTCTCTATGATGAGGAGACCCTAAACAAAAGGTTATAGTCAACTTTAGAGAACCTTGGTGATGTAAAAACTGGGTCTCATGACCAAGGGACCTCAAAGGATAAGAATCCTAGCCAATCATCTAAGGGCAAGGATAATAGTTAAAAGAATGATAATGAAAAACATAAAGATCGGGAAAGGGACTGAAGAAGGAAAACTAGCAGGCATCATTCCCCTAGTTCTCCTTCTTCTTCATTCTTATCATCCTTTTCATCTTCATCCTCAAACTTTGATAGTGAAAAGAGGAGTCAAGACAAAATGAGGAATAGTTGAGACTGGGATGAAGATGATTAATGTGATAGAAATGATTGCTGATCCCACCAAAATTTTTTGGATTAGAACCAAGGACAACCACAAGGGGGAGAGGAGTGTCACAAGGATCAAAGACATAGCAAAATTCATCATAGATGTCATGGTCATGAATGGGGTCTTTGTGATCATCATGATCATGATGAGCCTTTATTAGCTACTTGAAATATGCTTAACATTTCAAAGGTAGTTAGAATTCCAACAAGGCATCAGAAAGATAGTGGAATCAAGAGGTTGGATATGAATAATATCCTCAAGTTTGAAGGAGGATATAACTCAGATTTATAAAATCATCTCCAAGTCTTTCATGATGCTTATGCCTTGAAAAACATAGAGAATGAATGACAAAAGATGAAATTATTACCACAAACACTTATTAAGGTAGAAGAAAGTTGGTATCAGTTCTTAGAATTGGAATTTATTTGCTGATAGAGTATTATGCTGGAAATCTTCAATGGCAAGTATCAAACATGCTCTAGAGTGTCCAAATTGCAGAGGAAGATCCAAGGATGGAAACAAGGAAATCATGAGTCCTTGGATGTAGTGTTGTATAGGTACTACTCTTTATTACACTAATGCCCAAGCCATGGGTACTCCCAATAGGAACATCTTTTCTATATCATAAATGGGCTCAAAAATGAAATAAGAAAAACCCTTGAGTTTTATGCCTAGGGAATATTTTCTAAGATGTCAACTAATCAAATTCAAAGGTTGATAGACCAAGTGGCTAAAGAAGAAAGGGAGTTGAAAAAGTGTGAAAGTACAGAGGAGTATAACAGGGATCCATCTATTTGTAAAAGGGAGGTACATTTCTATGACTTAGATGGGGAGGTGTCACTTGATGAAGTGGTGCAAAGAAAGACCTTGCCAATACAAAAATATGTTGCTAAAATATTAGTGAAGGTAGATAAAATGTGGAACTCTTTGAATGAAAAGTTTCAAATAGCTCTAAAAATCACAAAGGAATGAAAGGACCAAGGAAGTAGTGGTCAAGAAAGAAGGAAACACAAGGGCACAGAGCAGGGTTACTATTAGAATAAGGGGAAGACTGTAGGAGTTAAAGAGGTTGTAGGTTTTGAAAAAAATGATGATGACTATGAGATTTACCAATATGAACATCCTAAGGGATGTTGCCTAGTGTTGTAACATCTGCAAAAGTCTAGGGTGTATGCATTGAATCCCAAGTTTGCAAAGAGGTAAGAACTTAGATAGTTGTCTTATTTGCAAGGCAACAATAGGTAGAAATTTCATCACTCAATGTACTATTCAAGTACAATACCACCTCAACCTTAGGAATAGTACTAATAGTGGCAACACCCATAGTTGTGGGGGATGCCACCACTCTAGTAGTAGTAACCCTACCAATAGCTAGATCCTTACAGATATTATGTCTAAAAACCCATGTCCTTGTGTGACTCCTCTTGTCATGTTTCCTTCCATTACCATTACTACCCTCTAGAAAATATAGAGAATCTTCTCAAAGAGGGAGTCCCATTTTTTTTATCATCCTCCACATCATCCATCAACTCCTACACAACAACCAACTATACCCTTGCCACATTCTCCATCCATTTAGGGTGAAATTCTACCATAGCCATAATAAAGAAGCATACTGAGGGTGGTAAAACTATAGCTAGACACCCATTTGAATGGTTTTGAATTAAAGCCTTGTAAGAGATCATTCCTTAGAATTGAAAACTTCATGAAACTCTCATAGGTGGGTGTGGTTGTTAACCCTGCCATCTCTACCCATAACAATACCATCAAACACCTTCAAATCAAAATACCTCCTCATCCATAGTGTTATGTTGACCCATGTAGTCACTCATTGGATCAATGCTGGTGACCTTCCCAAGAAATGATACGATCCTTGGAGTCCTCTCATTTATTTACAAATTACAGGGAATGAACCATGCAAGGCTCTGTTGGACTCAAGTTTCAGGGTAAACTTAATCTCACAAGAAATGTATAAGACCTAGGACATACCTCCTATGAATAAGAGAAACATTAGACTTAAGTTGAAAGACTATTCCATCACTATTCCTTTGGGGGTAGTGGAGGACATTATGACCACTATCTGTGGATGATATTATCAAGATGATTTTCTTGTAATCCATGTTGAAAATTGTAAGGGAGACTTTCATATCATTATGGGAAGGGCATGGTTGAGTATTATAGATGCTAGATTGGGGATACAAGACCTTTCCTTGGAAATATCTAAGGAAAAAGAATTTGACAAAGTGGAGAAGAAGAGGATTCCATGCATCGCATATAGTGATACAAGGTGCCATTGCATGTAGAAATTATGGACAATCAAAGATACATCAGTTCAAGCATGAAATCAGTGTGCTGAAACAATGATTATTTAAAGGTTCCTGTATGCAACAACCACAAAATAAGAAGGTGCCTAGTGGCTGATAATAGATCACCAAGCTAAATGCACTATGTGCATGGAACCATCAGAGAGCTTCACTAGCATCTATGTTCAAAACATGGACAAAATGAAGCAACTTTATTGCCAACTCTTCCACACACAAAGTAACATGGATTGGAAAGAGTTGGAGATCCTTGATCAATTTAAACAAGAACCCCTTGAATTAAAGACTTTATTAACAACTATGGAATATGATTTCCTTAGCAATGGAAAGTTGGTAATCATCAATGGCAATCTTGCTCTAGAACAAAAACAAAAGCTATTAAAGGTATTGAACAAATGACCAACAACCTTTATTTGGTCATCTCACAAACTTACAAGCATCGATTCGTGGATATGCCAACGTTGCATTTATATAGGCTCCTCCATCAAGCCAAAGAGGTAGCCACAATGAAGATTGAATCCTAAATTAAAGAAAGTTGTTAAATAGGAGGTTGAACAACTCCTCAAGGCTGGCTTCATCTACCTGATTGCAAATAGTAAATGGGTTAGTACACTCATTATTGTACCTAAGAAAGAGGGAAAATGAAGATTTTGTATAGACTTTTAGCTATTGAACATGACAATCTTCAATGATCACTTTCCATTGTCATTTATGTCATTTTTGATTAAGTACTGGATACCATAGCAGGGCATTGCTATTATAGCTTTTTAGATGGTTATAGTGACTATAACAAAATTTATATTGCATTGAAGGACTAGGTTAAAACTACATTCATAAATCCCTAGGGAACTTTTGCATACAAAAAGATCTCATTTGACCTATGAAATGATCTCGATACATTCTAATGCTTGGTGCTTAGTATCTTTCAGTAGCAGATTGGAAGTAGGATAGAAGTCTTCATGGATAAGTTCTCTACCTATGATGCTACATTTGAGTAAGTTTTGGACTATCTTGAGTAGGTACTTCATGGATAACTTGTCTACCTATGATGTTACATTTGAGTAAGTTTTAGACTATCTTGAGTAGGTATTTCAAGGATGTGTGGAGACTAAATTCCACATTTGACTAAGGGCATCAACTACAACATTTTTCTTGTTGATTTCAAAATCATAATCTACTAATAATTCTATCTAGTGCCTTTGACGAGTATTCAAAATAGGTTTCCTTTGCAAATATTCTAGACTTTTATGATCTATTTTTAGTACAGACCTTTTTTTGCAAAGATAATGTCCTTAAACTTTCAGAGCATGAACAACTGCTAGTAATTCTAAAGCATAGGTTGAGTAATTTACCTCAACTCTTTGTAATTTATGAGATTCATAACATACCACTTTATCTTCTTATGATACTTCAAATGATAATTCTTCATCCGAAATTCTTAAAATAGGTGCTTTTGTAAGGAGTGTCTTTAATATGAGAAAAGATTCACTGCATTTTTCATCAAATTTGAACACATGTTTCCCCTACAAAAGGTTAGTCAATGGGGCTACCAAGGTAAAATAATTTTTAATGAAATGTTGATAAAATCTAGCTAAACCTAAGAAATTGTGAATTGCTGTAACATCTTTTAATTCAGGCCAATCCTTGATTGCACTAATTTTTGCTAGATCTACTTGCAATCCTTTCTTGGAAACTATATGTCCTAAGTATGAAACTTCTTTCTTAAAGAGTTCACATTTACTTAATTTAGCTTTTAATTGATGTTCTTTAAGAATTTCCATTGTAATTTTCAAATGTTTGATATGTTCTTCTCTTGGCTTAGAATAAACAAGTATATCATCCATAAATGCTATAACAAATTGCTCAAGATATTCATGAAAAATATTATTCATTAATGCCATGAATGTTGCAATTTCATTAGTTAATCCAAATGACATGACAACAAATTCATATAATCCATATCTAGTTCTAAAAGTAATTTTCTCAATATCTTTCTCCTTAATTCTTATTTTGTGATAACCTAATTTTAAATCAATCTTTGAGAAATAACATGCACCCATAAGTTGATTAAATAAATCATTAATTCTAGGTAAAGGATAAGTATTTTTAATCATCACTTTATTCAATGCTCTATAATCGATGCATAATCTTAGTGTACCATCTTTCTTTTTAACGAATAAAATTGGTGCACCCCAAGGTGATACGCTAGGTCTAATTTTTCCTTCTTCTAATAATTGGTCTAATTGTACTTTTAATTCTTTGAATTTGAAAGTAGAAAATCTATAAGGAGCTTTTGATATAGGTTGTGTACTAGGAAAAATATCAATGACATGCTCAATAGTTCTTTTTGAAGGTAGTTCTCTAGTTTCACCAAATACTAAATCTTTATATTCCTTGAGTTCATTTGGGATCTCAGTACTTGAAGATCTTTGAGGTTGGGTTACTTTGACAACCAACATTGTAGCACTTTTTTTGACTAATCTTTTAGCTTACTTAATAGTTATTGTATAAATTTTCTTTGTTGTTCCTACCCCCCTTAAAACCCTAACTTTGTCAGTGGTTGGGACTTTTAAAATATGAGTTTCAAAGTGGGTAGTAACATCAAATTTTATAGGAAAGACATTCCTAAAATTTCATCAACATCACCTAGATCAAATTCAAAAAATTCATCAATGAAAGGCTTGTTTTGCAAGGTAAAATTAATTTCTCCATATCTGGTATGTTTGCTCACAATTGTTCCATTTGCTAGTTCCATCTTAATAATTTTCTTGGAAGGTAAACTTAATTTTGCAGAAATAAAGTTATCACTAGCACCACTATCAATCAAAAATTAAATTTTTTTACCTTCACTTGAACCTTAAAAAATCAGTAAAGCAAATTGAAATTTACATAAACCTGATTTAGTCGATGCAAATATCTTCATTATGGCTATGGTAGTGGTTGGAATTTTTCCTTTGCTCATGTTTGGGTTGGGTTTTGGATTTCTGATTTGGTTGGTCCTCTGTATTTTTGCTCAAAATTTTGGATAGTCTTATTTGAAATGATCTTCACCACAAATAAAACATCTTGATCCTGATCGAGCTTTTTTTGTTGGTGTCTCTTCTACCATTGCTTATGAAAAAGTAGTTTGTCAAAGAGTTTCTTATTGAAGGGTAACTTGTATTTGATTCGATTCCTCATAATCCTTAGCAATTCTTTATGCTTCATCGATGGTTTGAGGATTATGGACTTGTGTTTGGTAACATAATTGAGCATGTAGTCCTCCAATGAATTTTGAAGCTAATTCTCCCTCATCTTGGTGACTTAAATATTGAAAAAGATCATAGAATTCCTTGTAGTAATCATCTACAGATCACCTTCCCAATCTTAAGGAATCAAATCTCATTTTACACTCTTTGAGAAAAGAATTCTATTTAAAATCTCGACAAAAATTAAGCCAATTTGTAATCAAACCTTGAGATCGTAGTCCATTCCATCATTTTGTCGCAAGTCCTCTTAAATATAAGGAGATAACTTCTAAATGTTCATGGCTCAACAAATTCAACATATCGAACTAATTTTTTATTGTATCAAGCCAACCCTTTTCCTTAGCACTAGATCCAGGGGCTCTATCATAATGATCTAATTTTACTTTCTTAGCATGAACTTGTGTCAATGATTCTTTAAGTGAATTAAGCCAATTCGCATATCCCTCACCTTCGGTTTCAATTTTATGGTCTCCAAGAGGAATTTTAGTGTCCTATCCACTAGTAGGCAGAGGTTGTGTTTGGTGTGGATCCTTAGGAGGAAGTTGATCATGGTCTTGAGGTTGTTCCCTAGGTAGACTATGGGTAGGGTTTGAAGGCTGAATGAGATGGTTAATTAGTTTTTTGATGGAGTCTGCAAAATAATCCATCTTTCCTTGCACGTCTAACCATTTATCTTCTGAACTTTGGGACAATTTCCTAATTTCTTCAAACATATTTTGGATCTATGTATCAATCCCTTGGTTTGAGTGATGAAGTTCTTCTTGAACATCCTTGATCTCATTAATTTGATCTTTAAGGGCATTCATCCATATATTGACTCGGGCTTCCATTTCTCTCTAGTTTATTCTTTGATTTTCAGACATTGGTAGGTTGAAGAAATCACGTATGTTGATAATCCTTAGCCTTTATGACCCTTTTTATGGGATTCAAAATTGTTTAGTTAGTTGTTGAAGAAGTTGAAATTGTTATGGATTTCTCATCGAGTATTGAATCCTAATTCTTTTTGGGACTTAAAAAAATAAATTAAATGCTAATTTTATGTAGTCCAAAAGCTAAATCTAATTGTTTCATTAAGTTTGGAAGGTTCAAATGTATTGAAATTGATTTTTTTGGTTGAAAATGGACTTCAGATTCAAAAGTTATAGCAATTTTAAGTTTTCTCAACTTTCACGTTTTTTGAGACTTCCTAAGAGGTCACCCATCCTAATTCTACTCCAAGACATGCACGCTTAGTGATAAAAATTTTATTCTATTACTACCATAATGCCAATTTGAATTTTTGTAAATAATTTAGTGCGTATTCTATTTAAACTAAAATTGATGAGCGCAAAAGATTTTTTTGAAAAATTTTCATTAGTTGACAAGAATTTCAAAATTCCTATCAATTGTTGGAAAAAAATTTGATTTTTTTGTCAATTAATGGATAATCCATTCTAGGGTCTACATGATGGCTAGAAGGCGATGATGGGTGGTGCAAGAGGCGATGATGGATGATGTAGGCAATAGTGATGGATGATGCAGGAGGCAGTGATGGACGATGTAGGCAATAGTGATGGATGATGTGGGAGGTAGTGATGGACGGAGTGGGAGGTAGTGATGGGCGGTGCAGAAGGTAGTGATGGGCAGCTCAGGAGGTAGTGATGGACAAAGTGGAAGGTAGTGATGGATGATGTAGAAGGTAGTGCTGGGCATCTTAGGAGGTAGTGATGGATAGTGTGAAAGGTAGTGATGGGTGGGGCGGAAGGTAGTGATGGACAACTTGGGAGGCAGTGATAGACGACATGGGAGGTGGTGATGGGTGGTAGAGAGAAGGCAGTGATGGCGTCTACGGTTGCAAGTAGTGTGCAGTTGCAAGCAATGGAAGTGCTACTCGATGTAGGGTAGCAAAGTCGTGCAGTGTAGGGAAATAGGCTGCATGGCGGTGGTAGAGGCATAAGAGACAACGACAGCAATGGAAGATAGCAATGGTGGCAGTTGCGTAAGAAATAGCAACACGGGTGATGACAAGCAATGATGGGATGGTATAATAGACAATGGTGTGGGCAGTGTAAGCGAAGCAGGTGGTTGATGACCAAACAAGTTTTAGCCAATGGTAAGAAGGAAGGTCTAAATGTAGGAGCTGTTTTAATTTTACCTAAGGGCTTTGAATTGGAGGATGTAAGCATGGGTTTCTTTCTTTCTTTTTTTCCCTTTTTGGGGTTGGCCCCAAGGGCTAGACTTATCAATTGTGGCCCTATGGTTGGCTGTGGCTAGCCATGGCTTGGTCGCAACCTTACCATGGTTGGCCACAGCCTCATTGCGGGGTTGGCCACAGGCCTTGCTATAGCCTAGCCACAGGCCTTGCTGTAGCCTAGCCACAGGCCCTGACATTTTTTTAAATATGAACCTGAGACCCTTTGTTTAATAGATTTTTTAAATTAAATTTTTTAAAATAAGGATTATATATATATNTTTTGATGAAATTGGTACCATTGAAATTGTCTCAGAGAGTACTTCGAGTTAAACTATAGATAATTCCACTTTAGTGAACTTCAAAATCACAAAATCCAAAAAATTTAAAAGTAAATGTTAGCTTTTAAAACAAAAAGTAAATGTTAGCTTTTTCTTCAAAAAATTATACATTAGCTTTTATTAAATATTTAGTTGTCTTAAGTTATACTTTCTCTTAGCTTTTTTTCTATGATTTCTATGATTGAATTATAAATATGAGAAGTAGGATGATTTACTCATCACAGCTTAATAGTAGCAAAAGATTGTCAACAAAGAAGCTTGAAGATTTTCTATTATAAAGAATTTATGGCTCCCGAACATCAGGTTTTACCTCAGGCCCCTTTACGTAGTTGCTTTTTATTGCCTAATATTTTTTTACACCAAAATAATGTCCTTACTGCTTTTGATAAGGTTTGTAGCTTACTTGGGAAGGAGGGTTTTGAGTACCTTACCACTTCTAGGTTGGCTAATTTACTAGTTTTTTCAATTTTTAAACTTTCCCAATGCAAGAGTATTCTTTCAGAGTGGTTTGAACAATATGATAATAAGAAAAGTTCTATTTTTTAATTAGTTTTTGGAGTGGTAATAATCCTTCCTCTTGATATTAGAGTAGTCTTAGGTTTTTAGCTAGGAGAGGATCCTTTAATTCCTTCAACTCATTCTCAGCAATTTAAATCTTTTTGTAAGAAAGAATTATTCAATTATGTTACTGATTTTGCCATTTGCAAAATCCAATTTGTTTGTAAAGATTTCAATAATGATGCTCATTTTAACTTATGTCTATTCATTAGTAGTAAGGTTATATGGTATAGATAGCAATCTAATGTTAGTTCTTATTTTATTTCCATATTTTATAGTGCCATAACTGGTAGAGTTTATGATTGGTCATTGTCTTGTTTCTCAGCTTGGTATACTACTATGACTAAAATTACTATTGCCCAACAAAATCCTTCTAAATCCTATACCCTATGCTGTATATGCTTGATCTTGTGTATGATTCTAAGTTATGATCATCCCAAGAAACATTTTACTTGTTACAATCCTCAATTGTGCCTTGAATTTCTTGAAGATGAGAGGGTTACAAGG
This sequence comes from Gnetum montanum, assembly GCA_015680685.1. NCBI lineage: Eukaryota > Viridiplantae > Streptophyta > Gnetopsida > Gnetales > Gnetaceae > Gnetum > Gnetum montanum. Next base: position 441,510 of record MNCI01012628.1, read on the forward strand.
AGTAAAATTATGGATGCCAAGAAAGGTCAAATAGTTGTATAGCAAATTTGGAGCTAGAAGGAAATCATTGAGGTATTTTCATGTTTTTATAATTTCTTTGTTTTTTGATTACATTTTTATTTTATGTATTTGATAGTACAATTTGGGCTACAAAATCAACCAACGTAGAGTGTTGAAGCTGCACAGGTTGAAGAAATTCAAGGTATTTCATCCTTTAGCATGGTTCAATCATAAGAATAGATTTTTCTCTCTAATCCTAAGGTATATATATTTAAATATAACTTAGTTTTATGTCTTATATTTATATTTATTTTTCTAATATTTCTTTTTTGTAGAGGCAACGTACTAAGCAAAGTTCTAGCAGTCCTATAATTTTAATGTTTAAATAACTAAAACCAACAAAGTTTTTTTCAGAGGCAATGTACTAAGCAAAGTTTTAGTTATTTAAACATTAAAATACTTCCCTTTTTCTTTTATATGATGCTGGTTTTTAATTTATTATTATTATTATTTTTCTAGAGGTCTATGGAGTGACAATACTTTATTCAAGAGATGGATAGAGGTGATGCATGTGCTACTTCTGCATAGACTCCCAATCTACCACCTAGATTACCAATCGTGCCTTCTTTTTCTGTGACACCTGGAAGAGGTATTCTTCCACAAGTAGCATTAGTATTATTTTCTAAGTCTATTTCAGTAACTTCTTCTTTCTCAATCTCAAGATCTTCATATTTGATAGGAAAGATAGTGGCTGCTACTGAAGACGAACTTGTGCTTCTTCGATGCATTAGCCAACAAATCTCAAATAATAAACCCTATTTTTTTGTGAGGGTGTCCACCATCTACGGGAATCTCATTCATGTAACTTCAAGGTGGATTATGATTTAATACAGGCTAGAGTTTTATCACCTTTTCATCTAATTCTTGAGGATGCACAAAATGCTTTAAAAGATCTGGAGCAACTCTTAAGAGAATTGGAAAGTGCAACATGCTATGTGTGGCATTTAGCAACTCATGAATAGTTTCTTCAAATTGACAATGATCGATTTCAAGATACTTATTATTATTTTTATTTGTATTTGTTTCTTGATTTTCTCATAACTCATAATTTAAATCTTGTTTCTGTAGAGAAAGAAGAAGGAATCACAAAAAGACATGGATGATTGATTAATACAGATGGATATGTTACAAACCCAACTTAAAAGAAAGGAGGAATCAACAACTATAGTAAGATGTGCAACCGAATATATCAAACAATTGTGTGATGGATTGGCTAGATGCAAAGTAGTGCTTAGCAAGGTAGATGCTACTACTGAAGAAAGAGAATCCCAATTTAAGATAGTCATAGATCTTCTTAGTTCTTTTAGTTGAAATAAATGATCATAGTTTTCTTTCTTACATTTTTCCCATTCTACTTTTTTCCCCTATTCTTCTTTTTTTATATCCTACTTAGATGTACTTCCTCTCACTCTCCCTTGATTACCAAAATAAAATAAAATAATATTTTCCTCTATTTTTTTATCTTGCTCAAATGTACTTGTGTTTTTCAATAATAATAAAATAAAGTTATTCTTCCACTTTGGCTTCTGAATTATGGTTTGCTTCGATACCAAATGTGACATCTCATTCTCGAATGTTGTAAAAATATGAATGCTTAATTTATTACATTCACTGTTTTCTGAGATAATATACTGAAAACATTATAAATACTTAATAAATGAATTAACTGGTAAATAAATACATGGTACTAAAGAATTAAATAAGGAAAATGAAAAAATTATATTAATGGAAGAGAGTACTATAATGCGCTTTTGGGTTATCTTCTTATGCCACTTAAGCCTTAGAGGTAATTTGGCACTACCACCATAGTTAGGTTGTCTTGCCAAAGGGATGATTAGTTCCTTTTTGTCCTGCTTCACCCAGCTCCCGTTACTTGCCTTTCCAAGCTCTGCAACTCCATGCTAGCACGACCTTTAACCTTGGCCTTAAATGGCATAGGTCAAACCCTTTCCCAAGGGATACATGAATAATTGTAACCCCTCATAATGAGGTGCCCCTTCATTAGAAGGTTAATTACATTGTTTACAATTTTTTCCGCCCTTAACAAGGGATGGGATGTTACAGAATTCATATCATCCATCCATTCCACTAAACTCTTGGATTTTTATCTTAGCAACATGATGTCCTTTTCTAATTACAACTTAATAGACTTGGAAAGGACCAAGCGGAATGAACAAGGTTTTGACTTCAAGGAGATTTGTCAACTTCTATAACTAACTTTCTTCTTGAGTTTTATGGGTATTCTCATTGGTTTCTCTCCACTCCTACTGTTGACTAATAATAGGAAGCATGCCTTTGCATGATGTGGTTTCCATGAAAAAAAAAATACATGGGAATTCAAAGCACACCTCTTAAACATAATAATGGGCTACACACACTGGTTATGGGGTTGGAAAGACATGTTACCCATGCTTGAAATCACCCCTCCAACTAAGGTTCTTCTTATCTTCCTACTTCTCTTTTCTTCTCTACTTGGAGTGGTGGTTGATCTTTGGGAGTGGTCATGGAATCTTGTTCATCAAACAGTTAGAATATAGCAATGCGAACTTACTAAATATGGATGGACTTAATTCCAATTAAGGATTAGATAGTATCTAGTCATGTTAATCATACACTCCACATAGACTTTATGTACCTGGGATGTGAGACTCCATTACCATTCTCTCCATCTCCCATCCCTCTACTCTTATCATCCATCATCTCAATACCTCCTATCATGGTAAATTAATGTTTCTATTATGGTATGTCATAATCCTTTGATGATCTCTAGAGTGGATTTGATTTTTAATTATCTATGATCATTCATCATCCTTGGTGCCTACAGACACCTTGGTATGATGACATGTAAGACCATTAATGACATAAGCCTACTTTGGAGAGGATCCACTTACATACCCCTTAGTCTTAGTTAGTTAAACTTCCTATCCCTTGGTCATTTTGTAATCAATCTAATCATTTCACCACATAAACATCTAGTTTTGAAATACCTTGGCATTTTCATTTTCATCCATATCTCCTCTTTCCAAAAAATCTCATATCCTCTTCCATGTTTTTCCATCATTCTAAGCTTTTTTAGCTTTGTTGGGCTCTCATTTCATGCTCAAACTCTACCAACATACTTAGTTTTCTAATTGTGAAAAATCACTTCAAATAGCTATGTTGATGCATCCTTGTTGATGCATCCCTATCAATGCATCACAAAAGACTATAAATATGCATGACACTTGCAAGAGAGAAGGTTTTACAAATTTTAGAGCTTAGAGACCTTCCAAGAGCTCTAACTTGTAAACTAGTTACCTATTTCATCTCATTCTTCTATCCTCAAGCTACTAGAGATAAGATTTATGTTGTAGAAGCCACAAACCTTTAGTTTGTGATAGAAATGTTTTTTGGAATTTTTCTAACTCCCCAAGAATTACCCATCAAATAAATATTAAAATAGTCATCCAAGATAGGGTTAAACCTCATAAACAAACTTTAGTAGCTGATTAATAAAATAATAAATCTACCATGATTACAAATAAACCTAAGTATAATCCAATCTAATGAGAAAGATACTAAAAGGAACTAAGGATTATAAACTAAAATGTTAATCCAAGGATACGTTTATGATTGTAGATGGTAGCAAAGAAAGGAGCACTCGAATGAGGACCTTTCCAACAAAGGGAGAAGTAGCCATGAGGAGGAAGGAACCAAAAACAACCATAACAATCCCAAAAATAAGAGGTCAAGGAAACATAGGCAGCAAGACCTCTTTAGGAGGATCTTGAAGTGAAATCTATTTGATAGATTTTGATTGCGAAAACTAGCCAATATAGGCAGGATGAGGCTCTAAGACCAAAACGTAACCTTGAGGCCACATTAACAAAGACCTGCCTAGAGAAGATGTGAACTAAGGAGGTTTAGAGTTTGGCTTTTCAAGAACTAAAATTTGGATCCTTCTTGGAGTTGGTGCTCGAGGAAGTCTATGCTTAACTACAAGGATCTCATATGTGGGCCCATTCTCTCATCCAATGGAGAATGGTACATGAAGGAGACCAACCTATTTTAGAACAACTGACAGGGAGATGCATCGGTTAAAAGAAAGAATATCACCATCTTCTACTTAGTTGAGGACATTGCCAAGGCCTCAATTTACCTGATACTAGGGAAACATTGGCTAAAATCTCAACCTAGGTGGACCCGAAAGCCAAGAACAAATGGATGCAGTGCTGCTATGGGGTGGAATGTATGAAGTATAATGAACTCATAAAGGTGGAACATGCTTACTTAAAAATGATAGCATATCACCGAAACTCCACTATGGGGCTAAGCAAGCTCACAACCTTCTTTGCTTTTGTGTATGTTACTCTAAGCAAAAAATTTCCTATTGGCCTTCCATAACCTATCTATCTAGAGATAGAGACTAATTTAAGGAAAATGAGAGAGGAAGGAGGAAACTCCCTTTTTCATGTCTTATCAAAAATATTTATAAAATGGGAGGCATAACATGATATGTTAATGATGTAGCTCGTCATGCTCTTGCTGCATCTTGGTAGGAGATGATGAAGGATAAGGTATTAGCAAAGCTGTAGAAGAGGAGAGGACACCACCACCACCATCTATAAGAGAAACCACTCCAAAGTGCTTGTAACTATAGAAAGGCTCTAGAAACTTTGTGAGAAGTAGTTGCAATGATAGCTGGGTTCGACAGGTGATGGGGAACCATCAATTTACTATCTAGCACTTAGCCATCTAAATAAAGTCATAGGGACTATTAGTTGATTGGTGAAAACTACTCTACTGTTCTTCACATAAAGAAATCAAGCAGTTGCTAGAACATATCCTACTGCCTAAGAAATTACAATGCCCATCCTTAGATAGGAGTTCATTGTAACTTCTAGGAATGCTGCAACTTTCTTGATGCACTTGTAGGAAGGTAAAGGAGTGAATATCCTGGTGATGTAGCACCGAGGATATGAAATAATGATAGAGTTGGTGGCCAATAGGGTAGTAGAAGCCCTAAATGATCTTATGGTAGTTGTCCCAAACATTGCCACAATGGTAGATATTTAGACATCCACAAGAGTAGGAATCGATCGGTTGAGTATAGCTCAACATGAAGAAGCATTGGAAAGACTAGTGGGATTTAGGCAATGGCTTCTAGAGGTCTTTGATCTCCTAGATGAAATAATAGTATCCTAGCAGAGCTACTAGAGACAGATGAAAAACTTCTCATTGCTAATGCCCAACTATAAGTAGTCACCCCAAAAAACCAACGATTTGCTACTAAGGTTGCAAAGTTATGGGCCTATCTCTTTGATCCCAAAATTCTTAATCTAGAGCTCACATGAAACGAAGCTTTTTAGAAACTTCAATATTGAATTAGAGAGGTTGAGAATGCTAAGGAGGCTATGATCTTTGACACATCCTTGTTGGAAGCTATGGTCTTTAACACTAACAAGGACTTGGCTCAAGTCCACAAAGAAAACTTGGTTCTCACCAAGAATATCCATCAGCTATGCAATGTTGAACAACAAAAAGATCATATGGTTAAATTTCTTTGATAGCAAAAGGAGTAGCTAGTCAAGGTGAGCCTTGATCTAAGGAGGTTAGTAGTAGAGAATTGAATTCTCTTGATGGATGAGGTCCAAGCACTTCGTAAAAAAAAAAGACATCAAGATAGCCACCTAGAATAATGAGGCCTTGAAATTTAAATGTGTTAAGGGAGCTTACTCAATTTTTGTAAGAGTGTCCAATTTTTTTGTCATGGATCCCAATTTTGTAATTTCATACAGTTTGGTACTTAGAGTCGGTTAGTTAGTTAGTCTATTGTTTTTTAGTTAATAAATTTCATACTTCTCTAATTGTTTGTGAAAATCTTGATTCTACTTTTCTTCACTTGAAGATGAATTTTTAGTTAGTTGTGGGGGTATGACAAAGATGAATTTTTAGTTAGTTGTGGGGGTATGAAAAAGTGTCATAAACAGGCTACATCGATAGGTATGCATCAACGTAGCCTCGTTGATGCATCCTTATCTATGCATGGTGACATGCATTGACGTTGATGTAGGCACAACCTTTATAAATGTGTGTATCAATCACATTTATGGCACCTTTTGTTAGTAGCATAGTGAAGCTCTCTTAGTGTGACTTTCCTAGAGTTAGAATATTTTTCTTTGAGTGCCCATAGTATGAGTGAAAGAGATTGTATAGAACTTTATTCAAGCACCATGTACCTTAGCACATTGGCATGAATGAAAATAAAGTTGAGATTTCTAGCATTTGTTGTAGCACTTGGATTAGCTCAATCTTCCTAACTAGCACTTTATTTTCTATGCATTTTATATTTCAAGTCAAAGATATTTAATGTAATTAACCATGAATACATAAGTACAATTGCTTTGAACATAATGTATAACACTTGGTAATCCTAGTAGTGGCCATTTGGTATTTCCAATAATCATCACGTGGTAATCTAGTAGCATTTGTATGAGTTCGGGATGTATGTGGCAAGCAAGAATGGCTACTTATGTTAGGGTAGTTAGCCTTTAGAATAGTTAGGTAGTTAAAATAATCAATCATTAAATATTTAGTTTCCCATATAAAACGTAAGATAAAAAATATAAAAATAAAAATAAAAATAAAAATAAAAACAAGTATCATATACCTTAACTCACATTTAACAATATGCATGGCATAGAAAAGTGTGAGCTAGGAAGATAACAATCATGAAAATCCTCAACTCGTAGTTTAGAACTATGGGAAAACATAGGAACTAAGTCCATGAAGTTCAACTAGATTACTAGTACATGTTGGTAATTTTTATGGTTGGATGTAGGGTATACTCACTACTCATCAATTACTATTAATAGACAGTAATATTGAAGAGGAGAATCAATGTATTTCTTTGTTATAGTCTCTTCTTGAATCATGGGATAATATTGCTCAAAATATTACTAGCATTAGTGCATCATTAAAAGTTGATAAAGTTATAGAAGGGTTGATAACAAAATAACTTTAGAGAAAGATTTCTAAGTCAATACCTACTAAAGCATTGGTTGTTAAGGGACTAAGTAAACAACACTCTAGTAAATCCTCTAGTAAAAATAATCCTTAATTAAAGAAAGTAGGTATTGACTTATCAATTTAGAATTGCTTATAATAAAATAATTTTAGAAAATCTCCTAAGTGTTGGAAATATGGGAAGTGTGGTCACTTGAAAAGGACTACAAAGTTTTTAAGAAGAAGGACAAAGAGTTTGTATTTGATTCTAGAAAAGATGCTAAGAATGAACTTCTAGACTTATGTGCTATCATAATTGAAGGTAATCCTAATTATAATTAATAGTATATTCATTTAGGTGTTTAATATAGCATTAATCCCAAAATATAATGGTTTTCTACATACCATGAAGCTATATCCTCTCCTTTTTTTCTTGGGAATGATGAAACTAGTGTTGTTAAGGGCTATGATAAAGTGAATTTATCTTGTAACAAGAAATTAATAGTAATTCCAAAGGTGTATCATGTTCAAGAACTCACCAAAAATATGTTATTTGTGGCTAATTTTGATGATTTTTACCTATTTATACTATTTAGAAATAAGAAATGTAGAATATTTTAGGGAAAAATGAATCATAGCTACAAGATTCAGAGAAGGTAGTGGGCGGTTGTACCAATTGGATGGTGTTACAATTGCTAATAAAGCTAAAGTTCTTCATGCTCAAAAAGAAAAATTCACCATAAAACTATGGCATAGAATAATTAGGCATGTGGGAGAGAAATCTATCCATCTTCTTAAATAAAAAGTATAATTAAAGGTAAATTCCAAGATCATATACTTCTTTACAAATATTTCTTGAATGGAAAATAATATCTTTTAAGTTATTTTTTGCAAATACTCAAAGAGCTAAAAGTACATTGGATCTTATTCATAGTGATGTATTTGGTCCTATTTTGGTGGATTCTATTACTAGCTTTGAATATTATGTATCATTCATAGATGATTATTCTAGGAAGGTATGGATTTACTTTTTGAAATTCAAGTATGAAGTCTTTGATAAATTCAAAGAATATAAAGATCTTATTGAGAACCAATTTGACAATAGAATTAAATCCCTTAGAATAGACAATGGCGAGGAGTTTTATTTAGATGAATTTAAAAGGTTTTGTAGGACTCATGGTATTTTCAAGAAAAAAGAGCATTCTAGGCACTACATAGCAAAATGGAGTTGCAGAACGGATGAATAGAATGCTTATGGAATGAGATCGATGCATGCTCAATGATGCTAGTGTTGAAAAGAAATTTTGGGTAGACACTGTGATGATAACTTGCTATAATTAATAGAACATCCTTGTGATCACTGGATGGTAGAACCCACAAGAAATATGGTCTGGTAAGAAAATTTCTTTAGATAATTTAAGAGTATAGTTTATTGTCATGTGCCTAAAGAATGTAGATCTAAATTGGACTATAAATTTAATAAATATATGTTCTTGGATATGGCCATGGTTTAAAAGGATATAAGCTATGGAATCCCAATACTAATAGAATCATATAGCAGAGATGTGGTGTTTATAGAATCATCTCAACCTGATATGATTTAAGAAAAGGTTCTAGAAAAAGCTCATTATGATATTAACTAGGAATTAGCTATAGAACAAGTTGATGATGACATTGATGAAGGAGAAGATCCACTTAAGAAAATGGTCAGCTACTAAGAAGATCAAATGGTCACCTCAACATTTAGATTCATATGTTTTTTTATGTTAGTGATGCTCCTCAATCTTATCAAGAAGCTTGTAATTCTAAAGTTAGCAAATCTTGGAAAACTAGAATGGATGAGGAAATAAAATCACTAATGAAGATTCATATGTTTAATTATCAGCATTTTACTATTACAAACATAGATTATCTTTTCTTCACTCGCTTTTCTTCTACCTTTAATTTCATTCAAAATTATTTTGGAGTAGTTCTCTATTTAAAGTAGTTGGTATACATGAACGTTAAATTTAATTCTTTATAGTTTTTCAATGATGTCATGCTTTCGTTTTCCATAAAAAATTAACATTCTAAGTAGCCTTGGGATTTATATCTTGTTGACCTTCACTTTCCTATTGAACCTTATCCCTCAATTTTTTCTTTTTCTTTAGCTTGATTTCTTTCCTCCTTGTAGTTGACTTAGGTATTATATTTAGAGGTGTTGATGTAATCATATTTTTCTTAGAGCTTCATGGTTCATATATTAGCCCTCTATTAATATTCAAATCTTATTTATTGAATAGCTTGAATCTTCATCATTTGAGGACTCTTTGTTTGATGTTTTCTTCATATAATTTATTTATGATGGATTTTCATCATAGTCAAATTCTAATTCTAATAGGGAGTTAGCTAAAACTTATTCTTCTTTGGTCATAGCCAACTTGGCTTGACTATATTAATGTTTATATTTTGTGTGTTTTCTATTCTCTTTTATGTTAACTTTTGATGAGGCTTTTTCCAAATTGATAATTTTGTTAGACATATGTTTAAAAAATTTATCTTTATCAAGTTCTTTACGTTACTTTGTATTTTTATTACTAGTTGATGGAAAAGTTTTAAATTGATCAATGTTTTCAACTAAAGTTAAGTTTTTTTATGATTCTTGGGGAATTTTATGGGCATTATCTATGATTAAATTTAATTATCTTTCTTGATCTATAGATTGGCTATATAAATATGATAAAGTATTAATATTTGGGATACTTCATAGCTAAATTGATATCTTGGGATCAACTGCATTCAAATATGTGTCTCTAAACACTTCATTTCTAGGTCTATATTGAATTTGAAATAGGTCATACATCCTTTAAAATTTGATGTTAAAATCCCTAATTGACTCTTTGGTGCCTTGTTTCATTTGTGATAATTCATAATAAAGCTATATTTGTTTAATATCATTTTTAAATTGAGCTAAAAATAATGTTTTCATGTCATCCTAGCTCGTGACACTATTATTTGACAAATTAGAGTACCATATGTAAGTCATGTTCCTAGGATTTTCCATGAATAATCTACAAATTTGATCCTAATGTTGAATTTTTTCATGAGCTTAAGATAACTCCAACAAATGCAAATAATCCTATGCTAAATAAGCTTTTCTAGGTACATAGGGTTTAGCTAAATATTTCTAAGAGAATTTTGGAATCTCATGATGAGCATTGAAATGTAATAAGGTTGGAAGTTGAAAAGGATTAATATGAGGTGGATTAGCTATTTTATCAATTTTTAGGATCTTTAGATGAGAATGTGTGAATGATGTCCTTTTTGAGTTTGATATTCTAACCCTAAGGGAGGCTAAGCTAGCTATTAATGATTATCTTCTTGTTCTTCTTATCTTAACCCTACTACTAATCTTTTGATTAATTGGCTTATATTTATTCTCCTTAGAGGATGTATTTTCTTTGATTCTAAATGAATTATCAAGGCTTTTAAAATCTTCCTTTTTATGTGGTATTTCACTCATGAGCTAAAATAACTATTACATTTTTTTTAAAGAATTCCTTTTTCTAACACCAAGCTATTGGTTCTAGGTTTCTAGTAATTAATTTCCATAAACCAATCTATAAAGACTTGTTTTTGGTAGCCTTTAGCTCCACTAGGGTATAGACACATCCAAATAGCTATAGTTATTTTATTAGAGCTAGTGGCTAATCTACTAATATATTAAGCTTTTAATAGTTTAAGAAGTAAGGTAAATATACTAATACTACTTCATAAATATTATCTACATGCTTGCTATATATCTAAGTCAAATGAAGAACTATTACCTATATTAGATTTCTTATCAATTTAGAATTGCTTATAATAAAATAATTTTAAAATTTGATCTTTTGTATTTTCAAAAGTTTCTAAAATAAAAATAAGGCCTTTTTCTATTGATTATAGAGTTCTTAGTCTTACTTTACCAATACAAGTGAGAAATGTTTTTCAATTCTTGCACTATAATTAGCTTTGTTCTATCCATCTATTAGTTTTTTTTAAGATTTTAAAAGAATAATAATAAAAATAGCATAACCTTTTAAGATTGATAAAAATAATATGATCTCAACTCTTTAAACATATAATGCAAAAATTAACTTAATTCATTAGAAGTAGACAATCATATTGAGCTATCTAGTCTTCACAAAGAGATAATGATAGTATGGATCATCTATTAAGTAGAAAACATATTAAAAAGTTGTTTAACTTTGCTCAAAAGTAAAATGATAAGATAAGCTAAGTAATCAAAATTATAGAGCTTAGAATGAATTAGTAATCACTAAATTTTTTGTTGTATTCTTATTTTCTTAGTTAATTTTTTGAGCTTCTTGCTCTAACTAATTTGTTAATTGTCCATGGATGAAGAGAAGATCCAATTCTTATAGCTATGTAGCTCCATGCTTTGCATGCCAATGTAGAATTGATTTGGATTTAAGCATCCTTGTCACATGCTGGCTATTAATTGAACAACCTTGTTCAATGAATCTTCTAGCTCCTATCTAGTCTTCACAATGAAATTCTTATAGCTATGAATGTCATTTTCCCTTTTAATAATGACCATTATTATTTCATTAAGAAGCTCCTTCTTGTGTATTATCAAAGACTCCCTTAGATCAATTTCTCTAGCCACTAACTCTTGCATTTTTATAATTACCTCCTCGTATAGTCTTTGTGATTTTAATTATAGCTATTCTTGAGGCTAAATTCTCCTTCTTCTCCTTCCATGAAGCTTACTCATAAAATTTGACTGACTAATTTTTTATTATGATTTTCTTGTATCTTAAAAATTTAGCTAATTTGAGCACTTCAAGTTGAATCAATTTCCTAGACCTTGGATGCTAAATGAATCTTCCTTGAGGGAGAGGTTAGTATATACTAAGTTAGTAACCTTAGTACTTACTTAGGTTAAATCAAGGGAAAGTCTTATGGTGGCTAGGTGAAGGCATAATGACTTGAAACACATGTTAGTAAGAATAAATAATCTAATCTTCATAGATCACACATCATAAATGAGTCCAAACATTATACAAAAATATAACCAAATTAAATTACCCACTTTATCCATCAAGCTATAAACAAGGATGCTATCATGAAACACACTTAGTTTTAAATGTGTGAATTATTATCATGTATAATTTTTCAAATTTCTAAACTAGATGCTAAAATGCCATGCACATGCATTTAGTTATTAGTCTTAAAAAAAACTATTGATATGAGAGGTTCCACGTAGAACATACCTCTAATATTCTATATACATCAAATAAAGGATCAATGAACCATTGATCAACCTTTCATGTAGGATAATGCCTATAATGAAAGCCATACTAATGCATCCAAATGTGGATAAAATACCAAACATCTTTGAGGAGCCCAGCTTTAATTGGTCATAGAACTTAGTGCTAACTCTTGATAATCAATAATCTTATAAGCATCAAAATAAGTATAAATTAAATGTTGATGATGGAAGAACATAACCAATAGTCAATAATTCAAATTAACCAAAACTACATCAAGAAGTAGTAATCAACATCAAGATTGAATCCAACAAACCACACAATCCAAGTTGATCAAACAATATGGAATGATATTCAAAAATATTAAAAGATATCACATGAAATTACAATGACAAGAAAAAAAATAAAAACTAATAGATATGAAAGAACATAAGCTCACCACATATTATGGTAACTGACCATGCCCTAATCATGACTCATTGTATTTGCAGAAATACCATTGGCAAAAACTTTAGCAATAATGGCTTAACCATGACTTGATCATGACTCGACCATGACTAGATCATGGATAGTAGTTTATTAGAAGCCACTTAAAATAGATCTAAATATCATGAATGCTATAATTGACTAGACCATGACTTTGTAATGACCTGTGGTGACTAATCAAGATCTTATTATGACTTATGGAATTGTATTCAAAAATAGAGGCTATAAAATATAGAGAAAAGATTAGAATTAACCATGCCTCATTATGACTCATGGTAGGAGACCATGACATAACCACAACTCGTGGTTAGTGTTAGAAGTATTTTCATGACTCATGGTTTTGATGCAAATCTTAAAGAAGGTAGAAAGTAATTCAAAATGATCATAGAACAACCAAAAATTGAAATGGAATGATGAGGATGTCTTGATAATGAATTATGAATCCTTGAATCAAGAGAAAATTTGACAACAGTTGATGGTATGGAAAAGAATCCAAATGATTGGTAATTTTATTAAAAACTTGTAAAATGATAATAGCTTGAAATTCAGTAAAATGGTCAAAACCTGATTAAATCTATGGTAAGAAAAATATAACAACATAAGATATGAGTGTAATGAGAAATATGTACTCCAAAATTGTTAATATGATGAATTCTCACAAAATCTCCTTTTCTTGAAATTGACATAAATCCGTAAAATTTAGTAAAAAAACCAAACAAATTATACACAAAAAATGAGTAATCCTACACATGGAAATCAAGATCTAGTTTCAATAAAAATTCATAATTTAGATAAATCCAACCATGTTGATAATTCAAAACCTATGAACTAAAAGAAATAAAAATAAGATTTTCAATATAAATTACATGGAAAACTAATGTACAAATCTATAAACAACATAAAAACTTAGCCATACATTGTTGGCTAGACACACACACGAACTAGAAAAGTATCCACATATTGACATAATCCTTCAATTTGACATCACTTGGACATCTAAGAAAATGGATGCCAATGTATCTAGTTGAATGGAATGTGTGATTTTTATTGAAAATCTACTAAAAAATGAACATAGAAAAACTATTCATAAGTAGTTTTTTCATCAAATCTAGAATTGGATATTAATTTTTGAAAATTTAAGGTGTTGTATATATTTAGAGACTTATAATTTTTAAAATGATGTTATGAAAGTTGGTATGCATTAATGAAAACAATGATTTTATCCAAGATTAATTTATTGAAACTTATTCTAGTAAATCTATATTCTAATCAAATAATATTGTTTTACTTGCATTAATTTATTGTAATCTTTTAATCTCTACAAATAGAAATAATAGTTTTTCAACTTCAGCCAAAAATATAATGAAAATCATATTCCAGTAAATTTGATTAATCATTTAATTATAAACATTGATGAAAATTTAAATCAATATTTAAAATGATAATTTTATGAGATATGGATAGAAGTTCCATAAATTATATTATAGTCTATCAAATAATATAACAAACATTTAAATATCATGTAATGTTCCATTTTTCATAGGTTACTAATCTTTGCTACTTGAAATTTTCTTTAGTAGATCTTCTATTGCCTCTCTAGCCTTTTTATTTATCTTAACCTTGTTTGTGTCTTTCGATTTTGATACCCATGCATACACTATGTTATTTGAATTTAGAGATATATATCTCGTAAATATACTAGATTTACATGCAAATCTCTTTCAATCAAATATCTTTTTTTTTTGAATTTTCCTATAGCTTATACTATTTAGCATGCATCTTATTTATCTTCCCATCATGTTCATTAATATCCAAATTCACACATTAGCCAACCCATATAATATCTTCATCCTTTCTAGGTGTACAAGAAGCATAATCCCTACATGGATATTTGTAAATAAATTAAAAGATGCATTTGGCTTATTTTTTTATTGCCTAATGTACCTTAATTTATTTTCAATGGTATGGTATATTTCATTCTTCTTTGCACTTTTTCTGAGATGCTTTTCTTTGTTCTAGATCAAAATCCTAAATTAAAATTTGAAGAGGATTCTTGTACATTTTTAAAATCATTTAGCTGCTAGAGAATCCTTTGCCAATGTTCAATTTCTTTTTCTCACACTATGTTGTCACTAATTTGGATATTTCTTCTAATCTTCTCATCCTATAATGTAATATAGCTCTGAATGCTCTTTGTAATAGTTTCTAATTTCCTTTCATCTATATTTGAATGTGATAGCATAGGCAGTCTTCCATGGAAAGATATGGTTGACCACCTTTTCATATTCATATGTTAATTCGATTAAAGCAAAATTTCTCCCTAATATTTCTTTTCAATGATATTATTGACATTCTATCGATCACATAAAATCTTATGTCTCTAATTGGGTGTTTAATTGGATTCAATATATAATCTTTTAGTAGCTTATGAAGTTGTAAACATCCTATGTAAAGTAAGGACTATAAATTTTCCTACTATTAGAGTCTACTATACGATATATATTCATAAGCTACGGTAGACTAAATATATCCATTTTCTTATAATTTTTAATAGATGAGAAAATCCTCCATCTATGTCTTCATAAGTGTAACCAGCATGAAGGAATTGTAATTCAATGACATCGAAAATCCTTCGAGCCATTAGTAAAGATTAAAAACAAAAAAAACCCCATACTTATTTTTATTATCCCCATCATAGTTATTGATTTGTAAAAATAAAGTTTCAAGAAGTAGTATGTATTATATTATAATTTCATTTTTCTTTTTGATTTCATCTTTTAGGCTATTGATGATTGACACAATGGAATTATGAAGTAATGCATAACTATTTGCTAAATGTTCCTCAGTAATATGGCAAAGGGCACCTAGTGGGTTAACCAATAATACATCTAAATCATATATGCACTTAGTAAGAGAAGTAATTTTGAATTGAGGTATAATTTTTGCAAAAAATGATGAGAAATAGCCAAATCTTATCATTACCCTTACTATAGATTAGTATGCCTATTAATGAAAATTGAAATCTATCTCTTCTTCAAAATCCCTTATGTAGAAGAAGTAATTTGAGCAATGTCATTATGCTTCAATTCATCCTATCATGGATTATGCTTAAGTACATATCTAGATATCTTGTTGCTAAATCTTAATGAGCATAGTATGCATGCCTACATACCATTATGTAATCCAAATGTAGTGCACATTTTATCTATATGTTTTCCTTTTCAACATATTCATAAGTTGATTTTCTTCTATAATTTAAGTTTTGACATGTTTCAGACACATTAAATTATATGCTTTCCTGAATAATACATTTGAAAAATATCTAGAAAACAACGTAGACATTAGGATTTTACTCAAGATAGACATATTCATAGCCTTCATTGTAGGATGAAAATAGTTATAAGGAAGAATTGTTTTATTTATTGTCATTGGCAATAATTTTACTAGTGTTGTGGTATTATCCTAAATAATTTTTCTTGATGTATTAGCACAATGAGAAGCCAAGTATTCTATTAACTTATCAATAACATATATTATAGCTATTTGGTATGCTTTTGGTTTTATCTTTCTAGTATTTCCATGCTTTGTTATGATAACACCTTTTTTAAAATTGCCCATGTGGTTGTAAAATGTGTTGCATGAAATATTATAAACTAATCTCCATGATGTTTTACATATTTCTTCTCCATTGAATCTCATAGTATAAACTGTAATATATCTTTAATCACTTCTTTATTTACATGCAAGTAATTAAAAATGAAGGGTCTTCTCATATTTATATGTATATGATGCATTAATATGCTTACTATGGCTAACTCTACTAATGTTATTGTATCAAGACATCCCTTCTTACAACAATGAAGTTTGGTAATAGATTGAGTGGATAATACAAAAGAAACTTCAATGGTTTCACTTGATGAATTAATACCACTTGAATCTTCATCAAATAATGGATGTGATTTAGACATATGAGTATGTATTCTTTTCTTGTAATGACTAGCTTCTATTATAGTATAACATAAAAGATATTATATTTGGTAACTAATTTTATTATCCTTTACTATCTCCGTTTACAAAATAATTTCTTGAGAAACTTCTAAATGCCTCTTAGGAAATTTTTTCATAGATTCGGAGTCTTTATCCTCAAGGAATTTTACATTCCATATTACCATAGAGAGCATTTGTTCTCTTAAAAAAAGAAAGCACCATAATCATTGTAAATATATTATACAAAAATGCAAAATTCTAATACTTCCAATTGAATATGATTTGATAGACTATACTCAGTCTTATAGCTATCTTACATTGAATCTCCTTCTTTAGTACAATATATTATCCATCTTAGAATATGACTGTAACATGTTATACAATCATTGGTTTTGTAACTAATCGAGAGTTTTTGCAACCACTTGTAAACAAGTAATAACAGAAAGGTGTGATTCATATACCATTAGCCATCACGACCTTTCCATGTAAGGTAAGTAGAAATTAATTAATTATGAAAAAAGTTTGTAAAAAAATGTGTTGAACAATTGGAGACCAAGAAGATAGGAAGTACAAGTAATGATGAATCATTATAGATGGTATTGATCATAACATTATGTAGAAGGCATTCAGATTCAAGATAAAAAAGAACAATAAATATATATCGAAAGAAATTAAAGTAGTCTAAAACAATAAGTATAACAAAATATAGAAGTTATTATGATTGATAAAATTTTTAATGACCATTTAGGAAACTAAAAGGTTAACAAGTAACTCATAAGGAAAGAATTGAAGAAGGATCTAGTTTCCTAAACAAAAGAGAAGGACTAAGGTGTGTCATTTGTAATTTGGTGTAGTTTCCTAAAGAGGAAGAGAAAGCTATTTAGAAGGTTACAATGGAGTAAAGGAAATAAGATAGTAGTCCATAATAAACCAAGCAGTGAATTGCTAAAGGAAACCATGAGAGCCGAGCCTACATAAGACTGACCAACTAGAAACATTCCTAAGAAGACCTATCACAAATAATAGGAAAAGGTAGGCATTGCAAGAATGTAGCTAACAAGAATATGTTACAAAAAATAGATTTATTATAAGTAATCCAAATACCAAGAGTGATAGCTAAATACACAATATGTGATTGTGAAAGATGTATAATTAAGAATTTTTTAATTGATAAATCATATGTTAAGTTTCCTCATAATCTAAAAGATCCTTGTAAATTAGAGTTATCCAATGTAAAACTAAACTCTAACATGGTATTAAAGTAATTGAAAATTGGTTAGGAGAACAATTCATTATGGAGTGGACCAAAATAGAATGATAATTACTAAAATAAGAGTAAAGTTATGTGTTAAGAAGTTATAAGGATTCGTAAAAGGATAGTTATATAAGAAAAGTTTCTATAATAGTTAATAAATTTAGCATTATATAAGGAGGTAGGATTATAAGAGATAAGAGCATAGGTTAATGTATTACAGAGCATAAGAAAGTATAAAGATAAAAGTATAGTAGAAGGGTAGACTAACACATGGAGTAAGTTTGTGATTAGACGAGGCTCTTGAAAATGGCCATAGAAAGAATGCTAAAATATTATACAATGTCAACAGACAAGAGAAATAACACAATATCATTTGCTTCTCAATAATCATATGAATTATATTATATACATACTTATATGAATGGAATACTAGATGGATGAGTTACTATAATATTTGAAAGTAGAGGAAGACTCTAAAAAAACTATGAAAAAAGGGAGATGTGGCAACAATAACAAAAATAGGCTAGCAAAGAGACCTTATGATTGTAATCAGAGGTCTAAATAAAAGCCTTGATATCCTAAGCCCTAAAGGAATGACTCCTCAAAACCATATTATCCTAAATTACATGATGCCAAGCATATTTTTTGTAGTGTAGTAACAAAATAAGTTAAGTTATTGTGAAAGTTAACTTGAATCTTTTAAAATCATGTATTCTAAAGAAACAAAATAAAAAAAAAGTATTTTCATTATAAATTTTGATGCTACAAATAGTTATCATCATAAACATTAATTACATTATTGATAACATGAGTTGTGATGAATATCACAAGAAAAAGATGAAAATTTCTAAATTTGTAATCCAAAGTAAGGGTTTAAGCACATTTAGAGTAAGATTTTTCAGTGCATTTAGCAAGAATATCCATTAGATAAATTTATGAAATCAATCCATGCTAGTTTCAAGTGAAAGAATAAGCATCACATTTGAAATTAAGATGAATCTAGAAAAGAAGATTTACTACGATGTAATTTTGGTTGATAAGGAAGCCGTTGTGATGCCAAATATAAATCCTAATTGCAAAAATCTCAAGTTGAAGCATGTAATAATCTACAACTCAAATATTATATAATAAAGAGTGGAACCAAAGGTGTAAGACAAATTAAAGGTAGTTATCATGGGCAATTATGCATAATTTAAGCTTTCAACTTTCAAGTTGATGATTGAAGAAGAGATGAACTAGTCACTAAGGATCTACTCCAATGGTGTAACAAAAATATTTTATCTAAGAAAGTCTACTTAAATGCCCATATCTTAGGAAGTTATGCATTTTAGAGCCTATGATAAGAATGTCGACCTACCATTTTTCAATAGTTGTTTAATTAATTGTAAAGACCTATTGTTGCATTTATTTCCAAGCAATCTCTAGAATATTATAGATTAATTGTTTGAATAAATATAGACCTATTGGTAGAACTTTTCCATTCTAGGTGTAAAATTCATAATAAATGGATGGATTACATTGATCATCACATTACAATCTAGTGGGATACCATCAAGATCCTGTATTATATTCAAGCTTGAAATATAAAGCACACATGGATAAGAATCATAGTGAATAACTTCTATCATGTACTTAAAAAACTTAATGAGAGTACTAGTGGCAAATTTAGTTTTGGAGGGCTACTTACACTACTAGAAAAGAGATTTTGCAATAAGTGGGTTCTTGTTCTACTACAAGAATGTGTTGTAATTCATGTTCTTTTGGTAAAGAAAGAGCTTAAAAATTCCAATAATCTTTGAAAAATAGACTTACAGAATATACCAACATTAGATCATTATCTAAGAAATCATCCAAACACATGTTAACATTTACTTTTGAAGGAGTAGGTACTACGTAGAAGTTTAGGACTCATATGTTGTTCATAAGACTACATCAGATAAGGAGAAGGTCATAGGTGATCTATTTTTTTATTCCTTCTTGAAATTATTCTAATACTATAGATATTGATTTTTGTACAAGCTTTACAATTTTTGATATTACTACTTTAGCTAGTCATCATAAATTCATAGGCATAATTGAAGCATCACATAGTTTAAGGGCATACATTGACTTAATGTCAACCAGTACTTATCAATTATTAGGAGCACAAAATTGGTTATCATTTATATGAATTCATTATTCTTATGAATACCATAGCAATAAGAAGTTTTGTAAAGAGTTGGTTGAATATTGAAGTAAAAATGTTGATGATGCAATAAAAAAAGGAGTGAAGTATTGTTTGGACACTAGGAAGCCAAATGTACTAAATAATAATGAAATCGCAAGAGCTGGTATGCATCTCTTTTTTGAATCTATGATCCATTATGTAGCATTTAGGAAAGTAGAGGATAAAAAATGATGAAATTTACTAGCTATTAAGAACTTATTACTAATAGAGAAGGAAAAAGATCAAAGAAAAACTATTTGCAAACTCAGATAAATAAATATGATAAAATGAAATTATATTTTCAAAAGTTTGCATAGATAGTGAAATAATACAAGTTATATATGAAGGAAAAATTACAGCTATTAGAGTAAGAACCAAGTCAGGGAGCTCTATCTATGAAAGGATTAGATGAAGAAGTTACAAAGATTAAGGAGTAGCATTTACAAGAAAAGTAAGAGCTTCAAAATAAAGCTTGATAATTGAAGAAAGAAATTAAATATCTTCATAAAACCAATAAAGAATTAGTGATAGAGATCAAACATTATAGGTTAATACCTAAGAAGTCAAGAAGAGGATATATGTCACTAATTTTTTAGTAGAAGAATAGCAACAATAGCTCATCTTAAAGGAAGATGAAGTCAAGGCTTATTAGGAAGAACTAGAAAAGTTTCGAAGGGAGATGTAAGCACTAAAGATATTCATTTCACAACAACAACTTGTAGTGGTACATCCAAACTCATTAGTGGATGTAATAGAAGCTAAATTACTTCCTTCCTCCACTTCTGAATCATCTTCTTATCTTGTTCCTATTCTTGATGTTTCACAAGAAATTCAAAAATTGTAGAATAACAACCATCATCCTAGTCATCCCTTATAATCGAGATGGAGTTCACACTATCCATATTCCAAATTAGGACTTCATGATGTAGTATTCCTTTTATAGATTAATGAAGAATAGAAGTTTCTTGTACCTAATGTGGTGATTAAAAAATTCAATTGTTGGAAGATCCAGAATTCCAACGCAATAGCTTTAACATTGAATCACCAAGGCCTTCAAAAAATGGGATCTAAGGTACCCTAGATGGTCTAGTAGATCACCCAAGAACTTGGAAAATGTAAAAAATGAGGTTAGAACAATAAAAATGCAATGCAGATTTGAGAAAATAAATGCATTGAAATGGAACAAATAAATCTATCTTGCACACAAAAATAATTGTAAACTTTATTTTAAAAGAAATAAATAATGGTTTAAGAAATGTGTATAATATGTGCTTGGAACAACAAGTGGTTCTCTTTTGTGGGGGTTTAGATTCTATTGAAATTGGTGGCTCCACAATTTAGATGTTTTGCAACTTCCAATGCTATCGAATTGTGTTGCTCTTCACACTAGATTGTGTATAATATGTGCTTGGAACAACAAGTGGTTCTCTTTTGTGGGGGTTTAGATTCTATTGAAATTGGTGGCTCCACAATTTAGATGTTTTGCAACTTCCAATGCTATCGAATTGTGTTACTCTCCACACTAGATTTGCAATGTTGGGTATATGGAGGGTGTGGAGGGAGGGGTGGGAGGGTTGGGGTGGAATGTAACAATAGCTATGGAGGTTTCAAAAAGCTCTATGTGTTCAAAGCTCTTGAATGCCAAAAATGGCTGAAAATTGCAAAGTATGAAAATGCCAAAATTGTGAAACCCATACATGGTGTTGTGGCTTGGGTTTTATAATGTTTTGGCCATAAATTTGGTTGTATATTGGCTATAAATTAGCTATAAATTTTGACAAATTTTTGTTTGTGTAGGTATGTTGGGTGTCCAAATCTAGGGGATTACTATGTATGGTAAGTGTCATACCCCCATGGTCATTCCATTGATGAGAAATAATAATGAGGGATGACATCCACACTAGGGGGATAACACCCATGTTGGGGGGATGACATCGATCCTGGGGAGATGACATCCACACTAGGGGGATGGCATCCATCCTAGGGGAATGACATCTACACTTTGGGGATGGAATCCATGCTAGGGGGATGACATCCACGCTAGGAGTAGGTGAGTTATATTCTCATGCATCCACACTGGGGGAATGCCATCCATGCTGGGAGTAGGTGAGTTATACCTCCATGCATCCATGCTAAGGGGATGACATCCACGTTGGGGGGAGGTGAGTTATAATCCCATGCATCCATGTAGGGGGTAGGTGAGTTATATCCCATTGCATGCATCTCTAGCGTAGAGAATTCTATACCCCCAGAAAACCCATCAAAATGATAATTTCACATTCCAAAAGGCATTTTTAACCTCCCCAAGCCCAAATATGGACATTACATAGCTTTTTTTACTTGAGGGATGTGGCTTTAACAACTTATGAGGCATTTTTAGCCTCAAAAGTATAAAGTATATGAAACTGCACTGCATGGATTGCACTCTTCACATTTACAATGAATTTTAAGCCTTGGGTTTCATGAGGTAAAGGCTACAAAGGTTGCAACATGCATTTTTGCTAGTGTTTCATTGGCCCCTCTTTATTGGTGTGTGGAGGATTAACCCAAGAGGCACTGACAAAGAATACAAAACACCATTGTAGGTCCATCACTGACATTCCCTTTCTATGCTGGATTCAATCATGTCGAACCATGCTAAAGAGTGCTTGTGATGATGGGGTAAGGCTATGATGAGGAAATGGTAATGAGGTCATAGGGAAGTGGTCATGAAGGTTGACAATGCATTTCATAGTTGACATCATGATTATAACACCGACATGTTGGTTAATCAGTGGTATTGTCACTTCATGGTTTGAAGTGTGGTTTACTTGGTAGATGCATTTGAGGAACCATCACCTTGCTTCAAGGTTTCTTTGGCCATTAGGATCCTCCATTTGCTTGTTTTAAGCTATTAATTTATTCGTTTTGTTTTCATTGGTCATTTTATCTTCTTGGCAATTTGTTTCCCCATTGTCTTTTTTTGGGTGAAACCTTCATTGGGTTTCTTTGCCAAGGCCTATTTGATTTTATTTTCTTGTTGAATAAGGTGTGTTACCTCTAGTAGACTGAATGGTGGAGCATGATGAAGGAGATATCACATGGCCATAATGTTTGAGTGTTAGAAATTGGTCATCATTGTTGTTCAAGGGTAAGGAAGGTTATAATTAGGTCATGGGGTTGGGTTCAAGGAATGGTGATAGTAGGAATAGGAATAAGATAAGCATTCTTGGAATAGTAGGACAAACTCACTAGATCTTGTACATTGAGGTCAAATGGTGACTTACTACCATAATGAGTTGCATCTTTGTCATGACTCCATGCTTCATCCTACAAGTAGAACTTCAAGAGGACAAGAAAACCAATCAATGAAAGCATGTTGTTACAAAGTAATGCATAGGACTACATGAGACAACCAACAAACTAGGTCACGATAGGTTACCATTGTTATAGCATAGGGAAATCTATGCAATGTGCATCAAATTCACAAAGTTTTGCAGCTCGTTGATTGTGCCAAACTATGAGAGAGAGAGAGAGAGAGAGAGAGAGCATGTAGGCTTGCTTGTTGTAGATCATCAAATTTTTTGACATCAATCATTCTTTGCAACCTATCAATAGTGATAAACAACACTACAAGAAAACATGTGAGTGTTAGATATAATCAAGGCTATATGATGGCTTTAATGTTGCATAACAAGGGTTTGATGTGGTCTTGACTAGTTTTAACTTCTAGTGAGGAACTTGGTCCTTAGGTTTTTTCTCCTTACAATCATGGTTTAGATGGAACTTTTGACCAAGGGATCCTCTGTGATGTTTCTGGATTCAAGGTGAATGGTCATTAGGCTATTTTAGGATGTTATGGCTTCATAGTAGAATTGTTTCACACTTAAGGTTTGGGTACATAAGGTCAATTCTATCTAACAACATCATGAGAGGGGTTTACTTAGGCTTTAAGGTTAGTCAAGTTTGCTTCATCATCATCTTGGCTCAATTTGCATGACAACATAAGCACATCAAGTGACACTCGTGTAACAAAATGATAAAAATTGATAAATTCAATAAAATAATGATAATAATAATGCAAAATAATATGGTAGTAATGCATAAATGAGAAAAAATGTTGAAACAAAGGCCATACAAGTATCCAAGTAATGTCAACAAAGGCTATAAGGTAATACAAGGTAATGTAGGGTCAAACATGGTTAAAGATGATTACACTTTGCTAGTTTTAGGCCTTATCGGGCCATGTTGCCAATTTAAGGCCTTAGTAAAAGCTTGTTTCACTAGAAGGATCATTATAAGACAAAGCTTAGTAAAATAAAGTGGAATAAAATAATATGGAGCTAAATTTTAAGTTACAATAATAAGAAAAATGGAATAAAGCATTACAAACTAGGTGAACAAGGTAAAATAGTATGTGTGTGTGTGTGTGTATTAATTAACTTATTATTATGATTATTTTCAATTTTTTAAAACAAAGAAGGAAATTCCTTCCATACAATAAATTTCCAATACACAAATGTCAAAAGCATAGCATATACCTTGCATAAAATTAAGGATGGCATACCATTGTATAAATAAAAAATAATTAACAAGCCATGAGGCACATGCTTTCCACTGAAGAATTAACCCATGAAAAAAAATCATGGTACCAAAAATGATAGGAACAATTTTCAATATGATTCCATTATAAAAACATAGAAATAAAACAAAAGAGATTCAAGTGCCTAGATGTTCTAGCTTCCATGGGCTACTATACAAAACTCTTGTCACACACCACACAAAAAGCCAAAGAATATTTTAGAATAGATTGAATGGAAATACATCAAGTGGATGGATTAGATATGTGAATACAAGCATCACAAACATAAGTGCATAAGTGATTCCCTGATCTATTGTTGTGTTGTAGCTTGAAGGAGTAGGAGTGGAAGCCTAAGCCTATGCATTGACGAAGGAGGGAAGAGCAAGAAGAAGAGCTACCATCATTATCCATATAATAAGAAACACAATCTATCTAGTCATGAAAGCCATTGATTACTTGCAATACAACAACAACAACACAAGAGCTACAACAGTAGCAACCATGCAAAGGTAGGAAAACAAGAGTAGATCAGATCTAGTGGCTTGCCTCCTTCCTTACATCCAGGGAAAAGTAGATTAAGGGACTGAGTGAGCATCTATGTGAAAGTAGGAGGAGGAGCATGGTGTTGTTTAAAGTCCATCTCACCTACACTAGATCCACATTGACTAGCATGGATGATTGGGGAGGGGGTGTTATGAGGATTCTTTAGGATTTTTTCATGTTGGATCCACATTGGGTAGCATGGATCTAGCATGGATGGAATGGTAGTGTAGAGCGTGTAGGTGGCTAAGGAGGAAGTGTTACAGGGAGTTGGTAATGAAGCATAGGATAGGCAACACATGGTGGCAGGAGGAAAGTGTGTAGGTGGCTATGGGAATGTGGTTAGTAGGACTAGCAGGAAATGCTGGGATGACCATTTGGCCATGGAATGTTTGCAATGCTACTGACCAACACTATAGCTAGCCATAGTGGTTGTCAAAGGGTTTTGTGGTAGACACAATCATGGATGGTAGTAGAAAGGTCATGGATGATGGAGAGCCCTAAGACACGATGCTGGATTATGGCACCCATGTTGGATCTACACTAACTAGCATGGATGAGGGGAGTAATATTTTTGATACTTTTAGTCACCTCTCACTGGGCCATGCTAGCATGGTCCTAGCATGGGTGGAGAGGGAGATTATAGGCTGTGAGGAAAGGATTTTCTACAACTCACCTTGGTACACAATGAAGGAAGCACAATGTTGTTGTAGCCATAGGTGAAGTAGCAGTGTGGGGTAGAACTAGTAGTAACATGAGATGATGCTAGTAGTATTGCATGGCAAGAGTTTCATTGGGGTTAAGGATAAGGGTTTCATTAGTGTTGAGGCATGGTGGTAGGCCAAGTATGTAATGGTGGTCTATGGATCAACACTACTTAAAAACTGGTGCAACCCCTTTCTACAGGCCTTGAAACCCCAATTGGACTTGTGTGATCTATGCCTGTGAGGAGTAGTGTGGCCTTGTGTAGGGCTGTGTGGCTTGTACAAGCTTACATGGCCCTTTGTAGGTCCAACATAGTCCTTGTAGGTTTAGCATGACTTTTGTAGGGCTAGTGTAGCCCTTGGATATATATATATATATTCATTCTATGTAGGTACTCCTGTAGGTGTGAACAACCATCCCAGATCTTGGCATGGAAGCAGCAAGTGATGTCAGATCTGGCTGCAGCAAAGGCAATGTAGTTGATGGAGGATGGGGATTTAGGTGCTACCGGGTGATGTTTGATGTAGTTAGTATAGTCCATGGCTTAAATATTATAGGACCTACATGTGATATGGGAGTGTGGCAAGCAATGAAAGTCTATGTAGGACATAGCAGATTCGTAGCACTAGTAGGGATCAATGGGTTTGAGTAGCACTATGCTGGGAGGTGCCCTATTTGTGGGGTTGGAATACCCACCCTAGGTCTATAGGCCACGTGTGGCCAACAACCTCACGTTTTATTATTATTATTATTATTTGAAGAAAATAATTTGGTGGAGAATCCCCTTTTAAAATTTACTAAATGTGAGTAATGCCCTACATGCAAACTGCAACCTATCTACAATTTCTAAGGATGTTTTTTAATATGCATTGATAGCTCAAAAAATTCCTTAATCATTTGGGAAAATCTACAATAGGATAACATGGTTGTAGTAAAATTTCATAATTAATTAACCACATCATAGAAAGACTAGATCATGTCACCAAGATTGCTTTTAGATCATTGAACTCGAGTATGTCAAAGTACCTTTGCTATAGTAATTAAATTGCTTATAGCAAGTTGTTTATCTCTGTTTAAGTTAATTCCTCTAATCTTTCTAGTTAAGACAGTGTTATTTAACTGAGAGCATACAAATCACACCTTTATCTCCCTAGGTTCATTTGTAAGATCCCATGTTGTACCATTTGCATATGCATGTGCATGATACTTTTGAGCTACAATCTTGGAACATGGGTTCTCCTCATTGATAGGCTACCTTTTACTTTTGATTATAGTCTAAAAAGTGAATTAGTCTTTGGGATTCCATTTTTTTGTGTCATAGAATTAAGATGGCTCATTGAGGGGTTATTTGAGGCATTAGTCCTTTATCCTTTACTTTGAACATTATGTCGATATTCTAGGGACAAGATTAAGGAAAAGATCATATTTTTAAATTAATAATTTAG
>MNCI01012628.1:469098-502254 GCA_015680685.1 Gnetum montanum
CTTATTATTATGGCCACTAACTACGTGCATGTTTTAACATCTATAGGCCCTAGGCTATGATGGCGATTGACTATGATGTAGATGATGGCCTCTCCTGTCCCTCTCCTATGGCTTAACTTTGGCTACTATGGAACCAATTACACCTTGCCATGATTTTCTTTTTTGTTTGATATAGTTATGTTTATTTTACTACAAAGGCCACAAAGACCATGTATTGTTCAAGTAGTTGTATGTTGCATAGTGAAACTATGGTCATAGACATATAGATATTTTGGTATATATATATTTTATTATTATCACATAGTGTGACTATGACTAAGTGTTAATTCTAGATTTTTTATGTTTTATATGCTTTAAATAAACACAAATGGTAAATGTAATAAGGCCATAAACTAAGACTAGTAGATAAAAATGTGTCATAATGATAATTGTGAACCAAAGGTATATGCATATAAGTAAACTCACATATGATGCCATCATGTAGATTGGCTAAAAGGTCATTATGCTCACTACTTTTAGGCCTTGGTAGGCCATAATGTTTCTAGTTTTAGGCCTTGGTAAGCCATAATGTTGCCAATTTTAGGCCTTGGCTAGCTATAGTACTAGTTTAAGGCCTTAGTGGACCATAAGTTGCTAGTTTTAGGCCTTGGCTAGCTAAGGTCCATAGTTTCTTAGCAAGTATGGGATGCTCTCAAAAGAGCACATAAGGCTAGAGCTAACTATGAAACATAATATAATTCTGTAAAGATAAACAAATGATTGGCAAAAGAATGGACGAGGTGTTTACCATGAACTTGTTGTTTGATCTTTGAGAGATTAATGAATCTTTTTAGCATGATTCTATGATCACCATTTCTTTCATTTAGCATTGCAATTTGTAGGAATTTTCATTGATTGTCTTGTGTTGAAAATATGACATTACTCGCATCATTATTGCTCTCATTATTTTTGGCTACAATTTGAGTGTTGAGAGTTTCCTCTTAAAACTCCACCTTTGAACCTTGGTTGTTGTTGACATAGTTAACTAAGGACAATGACACATTATCTCCATAGATTACAATCTTATCACCCTCGTATGAAAATTGAATCTTCCAATGTATAGGAGATGAAATTGCACAAAGCTTAGCCAAACATGGTCTTCCTAGATCAAGTTAAACCTATGTGTTTCTTCAACTACTAGGAAGTTGGTGGATGTGAAAAATTGTTCCTTAGCTACAAAATCCAAGGATATAGAACCTCAAACCACTACTTGTAACTCGTTGAATAACTTAAGTGCTAAGGTAGTGGTCACTTGAATGTTCTAAGTTAGGTTGAGTTTGTTAACCACAGAATATGGTATCACATTTGTGGTCATTCCATCATCCACATGTACATAATGAACCTTGTATCTACCAACATGTATGGTAATAAGAAGAGGATCAGATAGCACCTCTTCATTTCTAGAGTTGATTTGCACTTCACTATTGTGAAAGTTAAACATTGGTTAATGCCCATTTTTTCTAAGTTAAGCTTGCTCAATAATAGAGTGAATCAATCCTTTGTTGGTGGGCATGTCTCTGATCACAAGGATAGAAGTCAAAACTTAAGCTAATGTGTTCCTATGTGTAGAAGAGGTCATGACCAAGTTGTACAAGTTTGGCAAAGAGTTCTTTTTTTTAAGGGATAGTTTGGCTTGTTCAATGATTGCAAGGAAATTCTTTCACTTGGTTTCGATGTTTTAGCCTTAGTAGTTCTAACTTTGTCCATCCTTTCTTGAGCTTGTAGCCTAGGTTTAGGTTCACATGCCTTAGGCCCCTTGTCCATGGATGTAGTTGGCCCTTGTGTAGGTCTTGGTTGGTTACCTTTAGTAGGCTTATTTTTTGGTATGGTGATAGTTTGCTTTCGTCATTGTTGTGATGATGGTTTTTTGCTAACCTCTAAGTTGTGGGCCACTATAGATGGGCTTTGGTCATGAGTTGTTGTGGTCTTAGTTATTGAAGGTGGAGGGGCTCAAATAATGAATGGTTTCCTAGGCTTTGGAGGATTAGTAACTCATCGATTATGTTGTCATGTTGAAGCCATTGAAGTGGGGACATGTATGATGAAAGGCTTCTTAGGGGTTGGAGGAGGTGGTACCCATATAATGAAGGGCTTCCTAGGCTTTGTGCTTTGGGATCGTGGGGGTACTTTGATGAAAAATGATTTTCTAGGGGGATTAGATCATTTGGATTTTGTGAATGAGCCCATAGTATAGGATTTTTTGTTACAACTTGGAGAGCTAGGATCATTCACTCCCAACTCTCCATAGTTTTTCATCTTCTAGAGGTCATCCTTTAATGCTAGGAAAAAATTTGTGTGATGACTAGCCATTTAATGATAATGGAAATACCTATCTAGCTTGAAGTACCTCAGTAGCTTAGGATCATCTTTGGTAGCTATTGTTGGGTCTCTAGCTATGTCACAAAAATGATCATACCTCTTATGAGCCTCTTTAGACAATTTCCTATATTGTATATGGTTGTCTTTAAGTAACTATTCTAAGAGGTAAGAGGACTTTAAAGGAAACTTTGTGTACTTAGACCTATCCTTCCATATAATGTTTGATCTTGGTTGATTTGGAGCATAGGAAGTGGATGATTGCAAAGAGTTAGGGGATGTGTTATGTGGTTATGATTCCCTTCTCTCTTCTTATTTTGTCTCTTTTACTACTATAGCCACGGTTGTATGTTCTTACCTAGATTTATCCATATTCCTTCTTACATGTTGATTTTTATAGGCCATATAGGCTAGATCATTACTTGCTTCAGCTACCTCCTTGATGTTCTTAGTTTGTGAGAAGGCTTGGCTTAGTGATCAGGGATCTAGGTAGTACAACTTCAACTTTATTAAGTCATTTACTACTACCTTGTAGATGGACAAGAGGTGAGTTTTAACAATAGGCTCTAGAATATTGTTAAGTATTGACTTCCACCTTTGAATGAACCTTTTGACTAGTTCAAGTGACCCCTACCTCACCTTCATCAATTGGTCCAATGTGATACTTAGCTTCAAGTTATATTTGAAGTGATTGAAAAATTGGTTAATCAAGTCTTCAAGGAAAGAAATAGAGCCCATAGGCAACTTTTGATACCAATCTAGAGCCTTACCCTTGAGAGATATGAAAAAAAATCCTTAGTATTGTATGAGGCACTCAAGTTGGAAGGTTACTAGATGTGCATTGGGAACTCCTTCACCATTGTATTTGGTGAAGTTTGGGACAGGAAAGACTATAGGCAAGGTTATTTTAGGCACCATAGGAATTATAGAATCATCTTAGTAGAAGTTTAGAACCTTGACTATCTGAGTTGTGTTGGCCTTAAGTTTTTGTAGCACTTTGGTAAGGTCTTGAATCATTTGGAAGGCTTGATCCAAGCCTTGGGGCATCCTTGTAGGTTGTCATGCTTGTGTTGACAGTTAAGGAGGAAGTTGAGAGGCTTGTGGTCTTGCAATAGGCTATAGTATTGAAGGGAGAGGCTAGGTTCTAGTGGTCATAGGAAAGATCAACAAGGAGAAAGATGTTTGTACTAGAATTGGAGACACAAAGAGGATGAAAGGAGTATGAGAAGATTGTCTTTCTTGAGGTCCCAATGAGGGTCCCATTGGTATGATGGTGAGGTAGACATCACCATGCCTAGGTAAATAGAGTTAGGTTGTGTGGCAAAGGAAATCAATGAAAATAAGCTGGATTGGAACATGGGTTATGTTTGATGTGTAGTGATGATGGATGTGAACCTAAACATGGTAGGATGGATAGGAGGGGAGTTGGGCCCAAGGACTTATCCGATTGATGAGGTGAGAGATGTGGAGTTGAGTGTAATTTTTTGAGAAGCCAAAGATTAGAAAAGACTTCTATTAAAGATGTCCTACTTCTATTTGACCTCAAACTCATCTTCCTCTTCTTACCGATCCTTTGAGCTAATTACATCACCGCATGCATTAACCTCTATGAGTTGTATGAGCATTTGTGCATAAAAGTCTATGAGGGATATTTGGTCATATGAGGATGGAATGTATTCTTTCCCATCCCAATAAATGATTTTGAATTGACGCTTAGTGTCAGATTCGGAGTGTGGTATCAAGAGACCAGCTTGTATGTTGGCATAAAAGAAGTTCTAGAACTCCTCATTAATGATCATGAAATTTAGATTTTTTCCTCTTTGCCAAAGTGATTACCTTCGTTCTATGACCATGGGATATTTTGAGTCATAAACATGAACTACATCTTTGCTAGATATCATGTTTTTCAAGTTAATGGGTAGTACCATTGATTAGCTAAAAGACATTGTGAGAAGGTGTTGAAAAAATAGCTTGATGAAGGCTAAATTATAAAAGGAAAGAGAAATTCTAGCAAGTGGAATTTTTAAAATGCTAAAAAGTTGAAAAAGGCTTATTGGCTATTATCAATAAGTGAGAGGTTAAGGGGGATATACACCTTTACCCAAAATGGAAAAAGGTTGGTATTAAACCCCAACCACATTGAACTAGCTGGCCACACCAATACTAGGAGAAAAAAAGGGGAAAGAAAGGAGGTAAGATATAAAATCTTAACTTTTCTTCACAACATTGATGTTGAGGATCATTGAACTTAAAAGGTAAGGGATGAAAAAGTTTCCCAAGCTATGTCTAAGACACATCTCCTCCTACTTGTCATAACCTATAAAAAGAGAAAATTATCATAAACTAAGTAAGAATACTTAACATCTTTTTAACATTAACCAAGAATAAGGACCATGGATGAGAGTAGGATCAAGGGGTAGTATGACCTCCAAGAATTGTTAGAATAGCATACATACACACATACACATAGCTAGCAAATCCATAATACATCCAAATATACATAACCAATATAACATAGGCAATAAGCTAAAAAATCTAAGCAAACAAACACCTAGCCAAAATCCAACCAGACATGATCAATATAAAGTAACCAATAAGCTATAATAGTAAGAAAACATACATCCAATATTAATTATATCAATCATAATCATAAGCTAAAGCATAATCTTCTACTTTCACGAATCAACTTGTAAACAAAGGAGGCTAGCATGCACTCTACTCAATGTCATGCATGAGTTATTTTTATAAGTGCTTTTTAAATCAAATTTTAACATTGAATATCAAATCAAAAGCCATATTACCATATTCATATATTTTTTATTAGCCTCATCTAAATTAGAGGCAGCATTGATAGGATTCCTATTGATTTTGGACCAATGGAATTTATCATAAAAATCAGAATGTGATCTGATGATAAGCTTTGAAGATAATGTTAAGTGGATTGCCAAGAATACTCATGTATATCATTGCATTCAATAAGTATAAAATATATTGTAATACCTATAATATAAATGAAACCCATATTTCCATGGTGAGAGATGGAGAAAGCATTTATAATTCTATGTTTTATCATTTTTATGGATTTTATGATTATAAGAAACTAAATAAATATAAATGCATATGCATCATGATCCCTCTTGGGGATAGGTATAATGTCCATGTTGCAATACCTCTTGAGAATAGGTGCAACACCACACATGAAATGTAATAAAAATAGCTTTTAGTCACAACCTTGATGGCTCAACATCATGTTGTATAGTTATGACCTTCTTAGAAAATGAATAAATCATTGTAGCTTAATTAAATGGGAAAAAAATTATTATTTTTATTATTTTTAATGTTTAATATTTTTAGAACTTTACTGTTTAAGGCATAAATGGTAGAATAAGGAAAAATCATAAGCTTTATTCACAAAACAAACACTAAATTCTATATCAAACAAATGATTCTATACTATGTAAGCAAGATAGCACTCTAATAAAGTCCACTCATGCTTGTGAAAGTGATGACTCAAAATACACATACATAAGAGAATGAAGTAAGTTAACTTATCCAAGGGAGGAAAAGATATTTACAAAAAAAAAAAAAAAAAAAAAAAAATAGATGTCAAAAGCTAAATAAAAATGCTACAAATGAAGTTCTTTTATATGAGAGTTCATCTCAAGTATTTATAGTTTTTGCAATACAATAGCAAAGGTTTTCTAGTCCCAAGCATCAATGAAGATCCATAAGCATAGCTTAGGCATCCTAGAAATACATCAAAGGTAACTCAAAAGCAAAGAAGTCAAACTAGACTTACAAGAGGTATACATAAATTCCCCTAAGCTAATGTAGAATAGTCAACACATTCCTATCATGCACAATTTGCTTAGTTTTCTAAATGGGACCTAAAATACTAGGAAACATGTCAAAAGGTTCCTAAGGTTCTTGAATGAAGCCATAAGCATCCTAGGAATTATAAAACATATACCACACCTACATGTGTAAAATGGGAGGCTAGGATATAAACCTACAAGGTAGAAACCTCAGACATATGTGCAAAAATAATAAACATATGATGTGAAATACTTCTTGAGTCCAGAGCTTACAATTTATTGACAAAATACCACTAGATGACTCATCATTCCCCATGACTAAGTAAAGTGAGTTCCATAGCTTTAACACCCAAGACAAAAAATTGGGACTAGACACATGAGATGATCAATGTGGAAGAATAAAAATTTACAAATATATAAACCATGAATATAAACTAAGAAGTACAAAAAGGTGTGATTGAGAGAAGAAGACCCTTGAGATACTTTCTTGGTATGAAAAGAAGCCTGAAGAGCTAGGTATGAATATGTAAAATCTTTGAAGTTAAGTTTCAAGGTCTATTATCCTTGTTTGAGGCTATTGATTCTTTTTATACATTAATTCTTACTCTTGTAGAAATGCTTCATACCATTCCTTGGCATCCACTTAGAACTTCTTGTGACATTTTCTTGCTTGTAAGAGCTAATGTTGGATCACATCCAACTCAATTCCTTTCACTCCAATTTCTCCTCTAGCTCTATGCATGGTCATCCTACAAAATTCTTAAACATGTAAAGATACTATCCCCTTTCCACCTCTGCATCCTCTTCTATCTCCTTGAGTCTCCTCTCAAGAACTATTGTAGTGATAAAACAAATCTTTGTTGGAAAACTAAGAAAATCCATGTGAAAAATTTTAATCCCAAGATTCATAGGTCTCAAAAATAGATTTAGGGCACCTTAGGTAATATTGTCAATTACCTAAGAAATTATAAATTTCTATTACTGAGATCAATGAGTGAAAATGAATTAAAAATGAGAGTAAAATGAACCCAACACTAGAAAAAATAAAATAAAAGATGTGGCCAAACCAACTACAGACTCTATATTACATGCCATAAAAAATATCATCAAACATAAGTTTAGAAGATACAAATTAACTAGCTTTCCAACCTAAGAAATATAAAACTCTAGAGATATCTCTAGAACTTTCATTGAAGATTTAATGAAAAAGGAGCATGTCTTACAACTATCCTAAACAATTCAAGCTAGATTGATCTACCCTTGAATGTTAAGTGTAATTGCAATAGGTTCTTGGTGCTCCTAAGAATCTGTGTTGGAAAATAAATGTTCCTAGGCTCTTATATCTACTCCAAAGGTCTCTAGTTTGGAGAAGTCTCAAATGATTCAAAAGTCCCCAAAAATGGTCTCAATTCTTGTTTTTACAAGCCACAATTTGCTATTACTATGCTACTTACTTTCTATAATTTTCTTTGGAAATTACATAGTGTATATAATTATTTTCATGGCCAAAAACTACAACATATGGGCCACTAGCATTTTTGAATTTTGATGCTGATTTAGGAAACATTTTTTATTTTTTAGCTTTCATATGCTAGCATAATAAAACTCATATCCTATGGACCATGAATTTTATTTTACATGTTTTAAATAGTCCATAAGTTGGCTAAAACAAGTCCATAAGGTAGCATTTTATATGGGAAAGCAAGGCAATTACTTTTGCTCTTGAATACCTATCAAAATCACAATCAAAATCTAGCTACAAGGCTTCTCTATTTGTAACATGAATTTTCCTTGAGGTGCTTCATTAGTTCCTCTTTGTTGATGTTTTGAGGATTGACCCAAGAGACATCAAAAAAGAATGTGAAAAATCACTACAAATTCATCACCAATGCTCCTTCTCTATATTTGATTCTGTAGCTATCAAATCATGCTAAGGAGTGCTTACAATGATAAACTACAATTGCAATGGAATGAGAAGAATTTGGATTGGAATAATGGCTATACTAGATATCAGAGAATGGTTGAATATAATTACAAAGAATTCCAAATGTTTTAACATCATGGTTATGGCATAGTCATGTGCTTCATGATTGGCAAGGTCTTCACACTTCATGCTTGTGATACTAGTTATGTGAGCTTAAATTTTGATGAAACTAGTGTTTCATTCTTGACTACTTTGGCCACTTGGCTCATTCATTTTTCATTTTTTTTTAATTTATTTCTCTATTTTTTTGGTCATTGGTTTAACTTTAGGCTACATTGGTCTCTTGGCTTTCTTGGCATTTCCTTCCCCTTTGTTTTGTGGGAGTAAAACCTTTGTTGAGTTTTGATGCCAAGGTTGAATTTTTGCTTTGTTTTCTTCTTGAATGAAAAGCTTGGAGATTCAGTGAACTTGATTAATAGAGAATGTAAAAGAAGATTTCACATGACCATAATGCATGGATGTCAAACATAATTTTTTGCTATTATCAAGGTAAGAAGGGCTAAAATTTGATTACAAGGTAATGACCCAAAAGGGATAATGGAAATGATTTGAGGTAAGTACTATCGACATGGTTAAACAAGCTAGCTAAATCTCATGCATTGAGGTAGCATAGTAACTCACTACTATGATAAGTCACACCTCTATGATGACTCCAAGCTCATCCTACAAACATAACTCTTAGAGGTCAAGTAAGCTAGGTAAAAATGCATGTGATTATAATAGATTACAAGGGATAATAAGCAAATGTATGTCATCATGAGATTTAATTGACAGAATATGAGATTTTTGCTTGATGCCTTACAGATTCATACAAAGTTTGCAATGTTTTAAGATGCCAACAAGATAGAAGATCATACAAGCTTGCTTGTCAAAGGCTAAGAGATCCATCAATATCAAGCATTCATTCAAATCTATAAACATAGGTCAACAACACTAAAAGTAAACATGTTAAAGTTAGATGTAATTAAGATCGTGTGAAGGATTTAATGTTTCCTTATAGGGGTTTGATGATGTTGTGAGCAAGTTACTATTTTAGTGAGGAAATTTATTTTAGAGTTTTCTCCTTACCATTGTAGATTTAAAATTGGTAATTCAACTAAGGAATCCTTGGTGTTGTTTTTAGGCTTAAGCTCAAGAGCAATCAAGTCATTCCATGGTATTAAGACTATATGGCCAAGAGGCTTACAAGATATAGGTTTAGGCATTCAAATTAACTTCATCCAACAACATTATCAAGAAGGTACACTTAGGCTCAAGCGCTAGTTGAAATGCTTTTTCATCTTCCTAGCTCAATCCTGCATGTTAACATAAGAAAATCAAGTGGGATTTGCATGATAAAATTGTTAAAAAATGTTAAAATAATCCAAAATGTTGTAATAAGAAGATGAGATAAGACAAAATAAGATCACAAGAAGGTAAACTAAGGTAGAACAATGTAAAACTAGGCCAAACAAGGTAGAATAAGGCCCAAATAGGGTATATTAAGGTGGAACAAGGTAGAATAAGGGCCAAATGATGTAGAATGATGCAAAATAAGGCTAAATAAGGATCGAATGAGGTCAAAATAATGCAAAATAATGTAAAATGAGATCAAATTAGATCTACATGATGCCAAATTACATCAAGTGATGTCAAATGATGTCAAAATGATGCAAACTGATGTCAAATGACATTGAACGATATTGAAATCATGTCATATGATGTTGAAATGATGTAAAATGGTGTTAAATGATGTCAAATGATCTTTAGGTTGGTGGTAAAAATAAGAAAAAATCTCACAAAAAAAGGCTATAAGAGGTAAGAATAATGGGTTTTTATGGTCAAAAGAGTTAAAAAATATAAAAATTTATATTTTTAGCATCTGGGGAACTATTTCCACAATGTGTGGACAACATGTAACATATCTTCAATGTATGAGGCTTAAATTCCTATTGTGTGGGAACTCCACAATGGATTCCCAACATGTAGAACCTATTTTGGTAGCGTATAAGCTAAAAACTTACATTTGATAGCATCTGGTAGTTAATTTCCTTGCTAATTTACTACCCACAATGTGTGGAACTTTTGGTGATTTTCCTTGAGCTCTATGGGATTCATTGGGTAATGTATGGGATTGGATGGGCAATTTGTGAAGAAATGGAAATTAAATTTCCAGTGTATGAAGTTAATTTCCCTACTAATTTTCCATCCCTAGAGTGTAGAACCTAAGATATTTTAGCCTATGGCTTGTGGGACATACCTATTATCAAATTTGAATTCCTTAAAAATGTATGAGTCTTAGAACCTAAGATCTTGATCAAAAAATAGCATATAAACTCAATTTTCTCTTCCTAAAATGTAAACTAACATGTGGAATCTTTTATGTTTTTTCCCATGCCATGTGGGATCCACTCACCACCAAAATTGCCCATGATTGTAGCATTTAGGGTAGGAAAGCTAAAGTTTTGAAATGAAGCTAGTGTATGAAACTTATTTGCTAGCTAATTTCCCAACCATAGCATGTGGAGGTCATTTCTTGATGTATAAGGAGTTTTATGTGTAGCATGTGGGCATATAAAAGAGGATTTTACATCAAAACCTAGTGTTAAAAGCTAATTTTCCTCTTAATTTTTCTTGCATAGTGTGTGAGAGCTAGACTTGAGATATGAACTCATCCACATCGTATATAGAAGCTAGTTTAACCTTTTTCTACCTCCTGTGCTCAGCATGTAAGCTCTCCTTTATAGTAGTTAGAGGTAGAGCTATCAAAATCCGGTGACCATGGTAGAGAAAGATGAATCGACAAGCTGAAACCCAGGATTGGAATAGGAAAAAGAAGTTATAATGATTATATAAAGGATTCCAAATCAATTTATAGGTGAAGGATCTTTGTTAATGACTATTAGGTATCAAATTTCCCTACATTTTTCTCATTTTTGGCCAAATTGTGAAAACAATTTTCCACTTCTAAACTTGTATTAGCAAATATATTTGTATTCAACCATGTTGAATTCATGATTTAGGTTTTTCAACTATAATGGTAATGATATTTGGAATTTTTTTCATGTTTTTAAGGAAGATTTGGATTGTTTCCAAGGCCATATGTAAAATGTTCTAGCTTATTTTGGTCATTTTTAGTGAAACTTTGTCGTTTTTCTAGCTTGTGAATGTTGAGATTTATAGGTTTTGATTGCATAGAAATGTTTTTTGGGGGTTTTTTGGCTATATTAGAGGTGGAATTGGATTTTTAAAATTTTTTTGGAATATTTTTTTTACAATTAATGAACTGCAAACTAGGGTCTTTCTATCTAAATTTTATGAAAAGCTAGGTTTTTTAGCACTTGTAAGTGTAGTGTTGTTGATGAATATGGGTTGTTTTGGTTATGTTCATTAAATTTGTAGTTGAAAATAATTTTTTAACATTTTTTCTATATTTTTCCCAGCCCTGGAGGCTTACATTGGTCAATTTCTAGTTTGGATGCAAAGTTTTGAGTTTTTTTTAGATAATATTAATAGCGTTTTGAGTGTTTTAGCTTGAATTTGGGCATTGTGGATTTTTTCTCAATTCCATGGGTATCATGTGTGTGCTTGGATCCTACAATGGTAGTGTATGATACTTCCTAGACTAATAGGATAGTGTCAGAGGCATTTTGGGATTTTTTTCATGGGAAGAAATGACAACGTATAGACTTCAAGAGTTAGAAAATATTGAGTTTTTTACTTCATTCTTTCTACATTCTTAGTGTTTACCATTTTTTGGGCTTTTTAACTATATCTTTTCAAAAAAATTTGTTCACCAAGCTTCAACACTATCAATTTTGATCATTGGTTTCATGTAATTTTCATTGTCATGAGGTTTCCAATTTTCATGACAACTATTTACTAAAATGCCTAACTTAGTTAAATTTTGTTCTTGATTTTTAATCTTTATGTTAACTGTAATCTCATTCATATTCATGAAATTTGGCTATCTTATAATTTGATTTCCTTCTCAAAATTGTCAAATTCTTTTTTATGTTTTATTGGTTTTAAGGTCATTTCATGTTTTAATGATTCCATTTATGGCTACCATTGTTACCAATGATTACATGTTTTTATTGTCAATAGGTCCTAGGCTATGATAGTGATGGCTTGACAACAATCCCCTTTCCATAGTTTGCTCAAAGCTATTAATGTTGATAATGTGTTAGGCTATCAATATTAAGTGTTATGGTTATTTGCTAGTTGATATATTCATGAATTTAAAGACTCTGTATCATCTATGTTTGTTACACTTTATAACTATGATTATGATCATAGCCTACTTGGCTATGTTTAAGCCAATGATGTTTTATTTTGCTCTAGTTTAACACTATTCTTTGGCTATAGATTTTATAGCTTTTTTTTATGTTTTATGTTTTTCTATAGTTTCATATTTTTTTAAAAAAAGGCTACAAGTTAAAACAATAATAAAATACAAGACCAAAAATTAAAACTCTAATGTAATAGAATAAAATAAAAACTATAAAACCCTATGTAAAAATGTGAGTAAAGATGGTAAACACCATTATTAAGTAAACAGGTCACATGTAAACATAAGGAAATGAAGTAAAGACTATCCTATAGTCTTAATTTTAGGCCTTGAAAAGCCATTTTCATATCAGTTTTATTCCCTGGTAGGCCACTAGTTTTAGGCCTTAGTAGGCCATTGTGTTGCCAATTTTAGGCTTAGTAGGTCATGGATAGACTCATCTAGAAAGTATGGGTTAATCTCAAGAGAGCATACAAGAATAAAATAAACAATGAAACATGGCACAATTCACAAAATTAACTAAATAATTATTGATAAATAAAGAGATATGATATCTATTATAAATTTTTTTCTTGATCTCTAATAGACCCAAGGGTTTCATATGCATGATTCTATGTTCATCATTTTTCTTGTTTGATATGGTGAGAGGAAAGTGTTCTTTTTAGTCATTTAACATTGTACAGTTAGAGATGTTAGCCTTGATGTAGTTTTTGGCCTTAGCTTAAGTGTCGAGAACTTTATCTTGAAACTCTACCTTTAAATCCCATTTAATGTTGACATTGTTCACAAATGGTAGAAGCATGCTATCTCAACAAATTATCATTTCACCATCCTCATATGGCAAGTGAATCTCCTAATGTATAGAAGATGAGACTGCTTGAAGCTTTTTCAACCATGATCTTCCTAGCATCAAGTTCAAGCCATGTGTCTCTTTCACTAGTAAAAAGTTGGCAGATATGAAAAATTTTTCTCTAGCCACAAAGTCTAAGGAGATGGAACCCCATACCATCACTCATGATCCATTGAACAACTTGACTATGGGGATAGAGGTTTCTTGGATGTTTTCAATTAAGCCTAGTTTCTCAACAACAGTAAATGGTATCACATTAGTTATTTCTTCATCATCTACATGAATGCAATGAACCTTATAGTTGACAACATGTATGGTAATAAGAAGATGAGCATATAGTACTTCATTTCGTAAGTCAATAATTACTTCACTGTCATGAAAGATGAGCATAAGGTGATGCTTCTCCTCCCTAAGTAAGGTTTGCTTCATGATAGAGTGAATGGATTGTTTGTTGATAAGCATGTCTCTACTAATAGGAATAGAGGTCAACATTGCAACTAGCACATCTCTATAAGTAGGTGAAGTCATGACTAGGTCATATATAATCAATGATGTGTTTTATTATTTCAAGAACTATCTAACTTTTTCCATTGTTTTAAGAAAATTCCATTTATTGGCCTATGATTTTTTAGCCTTGATAGTCTTAATTTCCTTCATTATTTTTAAAATTTTTGGCTCATGTCTTGGCATGTGTTTCTTGGGCCCATTACTCATATCCAGTTTGTGATTTTCTCTTGGTCAACTGGTTGATGCAAATTGAGAAATGCATTTTTTAGGTAGGTCTAACCTTGGTGTAGGTTTCAATGGATCAAATTATTTCTAGACCTTTTATTGTTGGCTACCTTGAGTGAGCTTAGTCATTGGCTTGAAAATAGGTTCTTTTTTCCACCTTTGCAATGATGCTTTCTTATTAATCATTGAGTTATTAACCACAATAGGTAAGCCTTGGTTATAGGTTGTCATAGGTTTTCTTATGGATGGGGGAGGGACCCTAATAATGAATGGTTTACTATCCTTATAAGGGTTCATAACATTTTTTTTGGGTTGTGATGTTGTTTTCACTAAAGGTATAACATGTATGATAAAAGAATCTTTAGGAGCTATAGGTGGTAATCCTTGTATGATGAAGGACATTCTAGGCTTTGGATTATGGGGTCAAGTACTAGTTAGTGATAACTTGATGACAAATGGTTGTCTAGGAGGACTATACCATTTGTATGTAGTAAGCAAGGCTATGGTGTAAGAGTTACTATTGGCATTTGGG
Source organism: Gnetum montanum (assembly GCA_015680685.1). Lineage (NCBI taxonomy): Eukaryota > Viridiplantae > Streptophyta > Gnetopsida > Gnetales > Gnetaceae > Gnetum > Gnetum montanum. Next base: position 483,637 of record MNCI01012628.1, read on the forward strand.
GAGTTGGGCTCATTCAACACCAACTCTCCATGATCAATCATCTTCTAGAAATCATCTTTCAATGCTAGAAAAAAATTAGTATCATGACTATCCAGTTGTTGATAATGGTAAAACCTATCAAACCTAAAGTACTTTGATAATCTTGGATCATTCTTGATTGCTAGCTTTGGATCTCTAGCTATCTCATAAAGATGATCATGCCTCTTATGAGCTTTCTCAAATAATTTCTTATGTTGAATTTGATTATCTTTAAGCAACTATTCTAGGAGCTTAAAGGATTTCATAGGAAGCTTTGTATACTTGGTCCTATCCTTGCATTAAAATTCAAGTCTTCAAGAGAGGATATAGAACCTCTAGGTAAGGTTTTATACTAGTTTAAAGCATTTTCTTTCAGGGACATAGGGAAAATCCATAATATCCTAAGAGGCCATTATTGTAATAGGAGGTAATCATACTAGAAGATGATAAGATGTGCATTAGGGTCTCTTTCATCATATTGTTTGATGAAGCTTGGGATAGACATGCCTATGGGAAATATAATTTGTGAAATGATAGGGCTAATGAGATCATCCTAGTAGAAGTCCATGACCTTTACTATTTGTGATGTGTTGGCTTCAAGTTTTTGTAGCTTCTCAATAAGTTCCTAGATTAGTTGAATAACTTTCTCCAGGCCTTATGGAGCTCTTGAGGGCTACACTTGTTGTTGTATAGTTTGGGGCTATGGTTGTGAAATAGGAAATGGTATATACTGTAGGGGTTGGATTACTATTATTGTGGGAGGGTTAAACATGGGGAATGTGGTTTACACTAGGACTTAAGAAAAAAATGGAATATTGGACATAAACAAGTTATGAGAGAAATGTGGTACTTGTTGTTGTATAGTTTGGGGCTATGGTTGTGAAATAGGAAATGGTATATACTGTAGGGGTTGGATTACTATTATTGTGGGAGGGTTAAACATGGGGAATGTGGTTTACACTAGGACTTAAGAAACAAATGGAATATTGGACATAAACAAGTTATGAGAGAAATGTGGTATTTATATTCTAGTAAAGGGACCAATTGAAACTATGAAGGGTTTGTGGATTGAGAACTTAGAAGGAGGTTAAATAAGTTCCTCTATTAAAATCACTATAGCCACCAAAATCAAACATAATTTTTATATGGTTTCCCAACTTGGGTAGTTCACACTTGGAGGGTAGAATCTATGCACATCTTTGAAATTTGTTGCTTCAAAAATATGGTTTGAAAAATACGACAACCTTTACAATATTTTAGCTCTACTATGGAGTATTTAATTATTGTAAAACCACTCAATCCCACAAGGTCCTAACAAGCTCAAAATGTGGTTTAAAGGATCCCACAAAATTTACAAACATGAGCTCTACACTAGAGTGTTTTTCTGCTGCAAAACCACTCAACCCTACAAGGTCCTGACAAGCTCAATGAAGATGCCTTTTTGTAAAAATCACATCAACCCCAAAGGGCTATAAAGAAAAAAAGAAAAACATCAAGGAAGAAGTGTAACTTGATTTACAAATTCCTTTCAATGAGGCTTAATACAACCAATACATACAAAAGATAATATAATCAAGGATAAACACAAAATCTCTTTGAGTAGCCTTGGATAGATTTGAAAATGAATAATACTTGTACATTTCCCAATAATTCCACTTAGTCTTATACCCTTTGAGTTTTAAAAACTCCTCAGAATTCATGCAACAACTACTAAATAGCTAGCTTAAACATCTATGTTGAGGATGAGATGTCTAACTGTAATAATTCATAATGTAGGAGAGACATTTATTTAAATGTGGAGACCTCTATAGTGAGACATCCACCTTGAGATGTATATTATCCAAGATAGACATCTACTATTTTTGAGAGACATCTACTCTGCTTTCACACTTTGAGATCTAGAGCATTCCTTTATCATTTTGGCATCTCAACAATCCTCAGAACATCTTCATTTGTCTCATAGACTTCATTTTCATCCATGTTCTCATCATTATGACTCTCATTCTTGAATTTTTGGATCATCATTTGAAGTCCTTGGTCATTATACTCTTGTATGGTCTTGCAAGACTAGAAGCACACACAAATTCTACATTCTCTATTTTCTCTAAGCTTTTGACATACCAAAAGGTCAACAATCTCCTTCTTTTTGATGATGTTCAAAACTTAAGAAAATGGGTTAAAACATTCAATAGTATATAAATTATGTGATAAATAATAAAAGCATTTAAGATGTATAAATTCCAATGGCAGTAGAGGGTATTTCTAGAATATGGATATAAAGGCTTAAGTCAATGGATCCAAATCACATGAGTCCATAAGAAAGAGAAACTAATAACATCATGATATCTTCACCATATGATATAGCTAAGTGGATAAACCAATAACCTATTCCCAATGCTCAAACTATTCATAGTATGTGTTTGTATATATATATATCATCCAAAATATAAAAGATGAACAACATATCACAAACTATCCAAAAATACCATCATCACAAACTATCTAAATAAAGTATAACATGTCCCTAACATGTTATCACATAAATACACAATACACACAAGGATGTTCATCATTGACACAAAAACTACACAAATGCTTCCCCTTTTTGGACATCATCCAAAAGGAGGGGATCATCAAGAAAGTCTATCCACTAATCTTAGTGCCATTATCAGAGTTGTCATCAGAGGCAGCTACTACATAAGAGGGCCTACATATGTATCCTCTTCATCATCATCACTACTAGTGCTAATGCTAGTGCTACAGGCATGTTGCTCAACATCATCATCTAAAGATGGAACTATGATAGGAGATCTATAGGAACGTAGCTTCACCAATTGAGATGATGTGGTTGGATGAGATGATTCTCACTGAGAAGATGAGGAAGCTTCCTTCCTCTAGTATGTAATAGAATTAGCTAGTCTTTGTTGATATGTGATCCCAAAGATTCTCTCCATTTCCTACTACTCAAAGGTTTGAGGAACATTCTCATGACTAGGAGAGCTAGGTCTAGGCTATGCAAGATTAGGAAAATCCCCCTAGATATGTGGTGGTGCTGCATCAAGATCCCAAAAATTAGAGGCATTTCCTAAGTCATATGCCTAGGATGCCATAGTAGTAGTAGAGTGCTTGGCTAGTGTGGGATAATCCTCCTCACTATTTGGAATGAGAGGGATGGTAATCTCCTTGAACTACTACCCATCTAAACAAAGAGGTACTCCAGCTACATCCATTTTCTTGCAAAGGTAAGAGAGGTTTTTTCCAATCATCCTAAGAGTCATACCAAAATGTTTTAGCATCTTCTTGAGAGTTGATTTTACTTGATCACTAATAGATTTCGATCTTCTCAGCTAAGGAGAGGTCGTAGGAGGTGATGAATATTTCTTCCTTCTTTATTTTTAAGGTTTGGAGCCTGGTTTTATAAGTTCTATATGAGAAATACTGCTTTTCTCTTAATATTCAACAATACTTTTTTTACCTTTTAATATAGGCATATTAGGAATAGGATCTCCTCTTTGATGAATCAATAGATTAATAAGAAGATGATGCCCATAGACTCTCTCTCTCTCTCTCTCTCTCTCTCTCTCTCTCTCTCTCTCTCTCTCTCTCTCTCTCTCTCTCTCTCTCTCTCTCTCTCTCTCTCTCTCTCTCTCTCTCTCTCTCTCTCTCTCTCTCTCTCTCTCTCTCTCTCTCTCTCTCTCTCTCTCTCTCTCTCTCTCTCTCTCTCTCTCTCTCTCTCTCTCTCTCTCTCTCTCTCTCTCTCTCTCTCTCTCTCTCTCTCTCTCTCTCTCTCTCTCTCTCTCTCTCTCTCTCTCTCTCTCTCTCTCTCTCTCTCTCTCTCTCTCTCTCTCTCTCTCTCTCTCTCTCTCTCTCTCTCTCTCTCTCTCTCTCTCTCTCTCTCTCTCTCTCTCTCTCTCTCTCTCTCTCTCTCTCTCTCTCTCTCTCTCTCTCTCTCTCTCTCTCTCTCTCTCTCTCTCTCTCTCTCTCTCTCTCTCTCTCTCTCTCTCTCTCTCTCTCTCTCTCTCTCTCTCTCTCTCTCTCTCTCTCTCTCTCTCTCTCTCTCTCTCTCTCTCTCTCTCTCTCTCTCTCTCTCTCTCTCTCTCTCTATCTACTAAAAAGTCCCAACATGCCACTACAAAGGATATGTTCCAAGTTTAATGATTGACTAGTAAGAGGACAATATAGCACAAAAGCTTAGGCCAATAGCAAACAACTATAACTTCCCCCTTTAATAGTGATATTATACAACACAATAAGGGAGAGTGTAGATGCATCTAGGGCCATCTAACTTCTAAGCACTTTGCCACTTCTCAATGATATTGACTAAACAAAGAGAGCATCAAAAAACTCATCATGGGAAATAGAGATTACACCATTTGAGAAAATATTATTCATAAAGTATATGGTGATCCTATGAATCTCTAAATAGAAATGCCAAGAATAGCATTGACTACTTGGAGTAGAAGTAAAAGCACCAATATTATCATTAGTAATGGCAATATTACTACAAAATTTCCTAATAAGGATCTTATGAATAAAAAAATTCATTGCAATGAAAGAGGCCCAATTTATAGCTTGAAAAAATGCCATCAACTCTTTTTTTTGACACTGTTGAAAGTAAAGAGATCTTTTAGATACAACTGAAATAGAATGTGTTACCTCGAATCTACATTGTACTTTAGTGGAATGAAACTGACGTAGATAAGTGTTTGCTGTGCTTGAAGATGCCTCCTTTGAATTTTTGCTCTTATGTGATGGAGCTCTAGACATCCCAATATTCTTGTGGACTATGGATCTGCAAGGAAATGAATTGATTTATACTATGGTGAAATCTATGATTGAATGCTCTTGGATGTCAAAGCTTGGATGAGGGAAAAATGAGAAAAAATGAGGAGTGTTTGCTTTATATAGTCATGGCTATCAAGGGTTTTTCTCATAAAGTTAGAAATCTAATTTAACTAGTATACATCTATCCTACATTCAATGAAATTTAGAGAGAGATCTATTTATAGATGTAGATGTCTAAGAGTAGATGTCTACATGTGGATGTCTAAAATGGTAGTAAAATGTCTGAAGTATGGAAATTTTTAGGAACAAATGTCATGGATTATAGTCCTACAATAATTTTTAAACAAGAGAAGAAAAAGAAAACTTACCTCTACTTATCTTGCTTGCTAATGAGAGATCATAAAGTCTATGAAGATTGGAAATGTAGTTCTCCTTTTGGAGTTCCTCTTTTCTTTGCATAAATTTCTTGTATTTCCAATGTCTGAATTTCCTTCATGAAATTACTTGTGAAAGTTCATTCACCTTCTTTTTTTTTCTTAATTTTCCACATATTTTTGCTTTCCTTACTCTTTTGATTTATCTTCCACTCCCTTTTGTCCTATAAGATTTTTTTTTTGGACACCTTTGGATAAGACTAATGAGTCTTATGATATGATCAAGAATTCATGTGCTGATATGTTAAATTGCAATTCCATTACTTATGCCCAATTCTACCACAATAATAGAATCTAAACTTTCTACTTTGGTTAAAATAGTCAAACCTTGGAGCTTCCTTTTAATCTTGGTACAATCTTTTGTTTGGATGTTGATACTTCTTCTTGTTAACAACATCCTAGTCCACTTTTATCATGTAGATTTCTTCCTTATTCCAAAACTATGCAAAGGGATCCATTTCCTTTGATAAGTCTCTCATTCACAAGTTTTGTATTTGCAAGTTCTTTTTCAATTTTCTCATAAGATAAGGTTAGTTTTTTATTCTTAGCCCTTAGGCCTAAATTTTCTTGTGAGAGATCTAAATATTTTATGTTGAGTAGAGATAATTATTGATCCTTATCTCTTAGAACCTTCTTTAGCTTAATACAAAGACTTTGAAAGGAAAAAAGTTCATTACACAATAGGTCATACCTTTTTTCATTAGTCTCTATTATTTGATCATCATCTTCAATTTTTCTATCGTCATCTTTCGTAAGAGCCATGGAAATGAGATGTGAATCTTGCAAGGTCTCTACTTCCTCTTCACTTTGTTCTTCATCCTAGCTGGTGTAGACATTTTTCCTTTTAGACTCAGCTTAGAATTGATCTCCTTTTTGGATCATACTAACACTAGGACATTCAGAGGCCATATGGCCTCTTCCATCACAAACCAAACATTCTATAGAAAATGCATCAAAATTTAAATTTTTAAAATTATTATCCTTTTCTCTACCTTTTATGCCAAATTGCTTGGGCCCTAGTTGATTGATGCATCTTCCTTTTCTAGTAAGAAGTCTTTGAACTCTCCTTGATATAAGGGCTAGTTCATCTTCACTATTTGATTCTTTTTCAATCATCTCCTTTTTCTTTTATGAAAATTTGAGGGCGATGGACTATTCTTTTACTATTGCTTCACTTATGAGACTCATCTCATAAACAATAAGAGCACTTTGAAGCTCTTAAAATTTCAACACTAAGAAATATCTTTCTTTCATAATTATGACTTTTGGTTTGAACTCAGTAAGCAAAATACCAATCATTTTTATGATCACATCACTCTCTTGCAAGTTCTTTCCTCTTTCATGTATGACTACTACTAATTCATTAACTTTGGAGAAATAATAGTTGGTTTTCTCTCTAATTTTAATCTTGTCATATTTTCTTTGCAACACTAAAATTTTTGATTGCTCGACAATATATGTCCCTTCATAAGTTGCCTCTAAACTTTCCAATGTTTCCTTTCTAGTTTTACACACAGATATTCTATTAAACTCAGATTTATTTAATTCATAATAAAGAAAATTTTTAGCTTTTGAGTCAAACATGAAGTTATCATTTTTCTTCTAAAGCCCATTTGCTTTGTACCTCGAGTACTCTTGTGGTGTTGTCAATGGGAGGTGTGTAGCCTTCAAGAATTGACTCCCAAACTTTGAATTCCATGGATTCAAAGAATCCTTACATTCTTGCTTTCCAATATGCAAAGTCAAACCCATCAAACATCAATGGCTTGGTGTAAGATGTTCCCTCCATCATTTACTCTTGAAATGTGAAGCATAAACTTGAGAGTATCAGGCTCCAATACCACTTGTGGATCGAGAACTTAGAAGGAGGTCGAATAACTTCCCTAATTAAAAATAATATAGCCATTAAAATCAAACATAATATTTACATGGTTCCCCAACTTGGGTAGTTTACACTTGGAGGGTAGAATCCATGCATACCTCTAGACTTTGTTGCTTAAAAATGTGGTTTTAAGGGCATCACAACCTTTAAAAGATTTGAGCTTTGCTTTGGAGTGTTTTCTTGCTTTGAAACCACTCAATCCTACAAGGTCCCAATAAGCTCAAAATTTGATTTAAAGGATCCCACAACCTTTAGAAACCTGAGCTCTAGATCGAAGTGTTTTGTCGCTATAAAACCACTCAACCCCACAAGGTCCTAACAAGCTCAAAGAAGATTCCTTTCCACAAGAAGCACATCAACCCCAGAGGGCTACAAATAAAGAAAGAAAAAGATCAATAAAAGAGTGTAACTTGATTTACAGATTCCTTGTGGTGAGGCTTAATACAACCATTACATACAAAATATAATAAAATGAAAGATAAACATAAAATCTATTTGAGTATCCTTGGACATATTTGATGCTGAACAATACTTACACCTTTCCTAAGAATTTCATTTAGTCTTATACTCTTTGAGTTTTCAAAAACTCCTTGGAATTCATGCAAAAACTACTAAATGACTAGTTTAGACGTCTAATTCAAGGATGAGATATCTAACTGTAAGTAGCCACAATGCAAGAGAGATATCTACCTAAAAGTGTAGACCTTTATATTGAGACATCTACCCTAAGATGTCTATTCTCCAAGATATATGTTTGTTGTTTTTTAGAGACGTCTACTCTTCTTGCACACTTTTAGATCTGGAGCATTCCTTTGTCATTTTGATATCTTAGTAGTCCTTTGAAGATCTTTGTTTAGCTCATAGACTTTGTTTCCATCCATGCTCTCATCATTGCGGCTCTCATTCTTAAAGTCTTAGATCTTCATTTGAAGTCCTTGTTCATTATACTCTTTCATGATCCTACATAACTACAATCACACACAAATTCTACATTCTTCATTTTCTATAAGGTTTTAACACACCAAAAGGTTAATAGGGTTAAAGCATGAAGGGAATTACTAGTGGAGGTTGGGGCTTTATACTGAAATACATTGAGGTGAATAGTGAAGTAAATAAGAAAGTGGGTTGTGCACTTGGATTTGTGGAGGTCATAACAGAATTTTGGTTTATTGCTAAAATGGAAGGAATAGAGTTGGACAAAGATACCCTAAGGATGGATTTTTGCAACAAGTTTTGTACATGGTTATCATTTGCATAATAAATCCAAAAATCTTCTTGATCCTATGGATAAGACCCTAAACTAGATTCTTCATGTGCTTCACCATCTTTAGTTGAATTTAGAAAATGCTCTGACATGTGCATGTAGAATTCAAATAATTCAATACAGTTGCATGGGGAAGGGATGTATTCCTTCCATCTTTGTAGATCAACTCGTACTGACACTTGGAGTTGAACTCATTATTAGGAATGTGTAAACTTGCTTCAATTTTCATGTAGGTAAAGTTGTAATATTTTTTGTCAATGTTTACATAAATTGGGTTAAGTTCTAACTACTTAAGAAACTACCTACACTTCACTACGGTTGCATCCTTAGTGTCATAGATGCAAGAAAATTACTAATTAGAGGCCATGCCCACTATGTTGTGTGGTAGAACAATTGATGCAAAAGACATGAACTATATAAGACAAAGTAATTGATCAAGTGTGGTAAAGATTTTTGAGGTAGCTTGTATCTCATAAGCCTTTTTAGGTATAACATACAAGACAAGCATGTAGCTTGTAAGAGGTCTAGCATATAAGATAAATTGCAACGTATAGAAGTTATAGTATATGAGAGCTATAGCTTGTAGCATATGAGAATTGTAGCATATGAAACTGTAGCATGTGAGCCCATAGTGTATGAAGCTACAAGATATAAGACTACAACGTATAAGATTGTAGTGTATAAAATTGCAATGTATGAGATTACAATGCATGAAACTGTATCATATAAGACTAAAACATGTAAGAATACATCATATGAAATTACAGTGTATGAAACTACATGGTATGAAATTATAGTGTATGAAAATACAATGTATGAAATTGCAACATATAAGAATACAACATTTAAGACTATAACGTATGAAATTACAATGTAAAAGACTGCAGCTTAAATAAAGTGTAGCATATTTGGCCAAAACATGTGTGTAAAAGAAGGAAAAATAAAGTAAACTATAACTGCATTTAAAATGATAATTTTCCTAGTGTATTTAGAAAGTGCTAGAAAAAATGAGATGAGGCTTTAGTGTATGTGAGAGAAAGTTTGTAGAAATGTAGATGTAGAAAACTTGAAAATATGTAAACACAAGGAGAAGGAAAAACGTTGCACCATGCAACTGCAAAAACACTTTTTAAAAATTTAAAAGTATGATAAATAGGGATAAAATAATAATTTCTAATTGATTTTGCAACTATAACTATGAAAACTAGCTATGGTATAAAATATTGGATTACAAGCAACCCAAAAATAATTTTTCTTTTTCCAAATATGCTATGCAAGGTAGAAATAGACAAAGAGTCTTTTTTTTTTCTAGATGGATTTTGATGAAGAAATTAGGTGAAGGCCCTCATTCTAACACTAGAAAACTATAGCAACAGAATTAAGTGGTGCTAGAAAATCAAGAAAATCCATGCAAACAATTTTAACCCCAAGATCCATGGTCCTTGAAAAGAATCTAGGACACGTTAAGAAATGTTGATGATTACCTAAGGACTTATAAAAGTCTATTACCCAAATCAATGAGTGTAAGTGAATGAAAAAATGAGTGTAAAATGAACTCAATGGTGGAAAAAATAAAAGGTGTGGCCAAAAAAACTTGAAACCTCTATAGTAAATACCATAAAAAATATTGTGAAACCTAGGTTCAAAAGATACAAATTAATTGGGTTTCTAAGCTTGAGAAATATAAAAATTCAGAGATATCTAGAATTATCATTGAAGATTTAATGCATGGGGAGGCAAAGTGTGTCCTGCAACTATCTCGAATAATTCAACCTTAATTGATCTACTTTTGAATGTCAACTACAACTGTAACAAGTTCTCCATGTTTCCAATGATCTATGTTGGGAAAAAATCTTCCTCAACTCTCAGATCTACTCCAATAGTCTCTAGTTTGGAGAAGTTTCAAATGATTCAAAAATTCCAAAAAATGATCTTGCTTCTTATTTTTACAAGCCAAGATTTATCATTGCTATGTAGCTCATTTTCTGCCAAGTTTCCTAGGTAGTTACATAGAATACATGACTATTTTTATGGCCCAAACTACAGTGTATGGGCCACCAACGTTTTTGACTTTTGATGCCAATTTGAGTAGCATTTTTTACTTTTTCATTGTCATACACTAGTATAATAAAACTCATAGCTTGTGAGCCATGAATTTTATTTTACATGTTTTAAATAGTCCAGAATTTGGCTAAAACAAGGCCATAAGGTAGCATTTTGATGAGAAAATAAGGCAATTATTTCTACTCTTGAATTTCTATAAAAATCACCATAAAAATATAGCTACTAGTCTTCTTTATTTACAACATGAATTTTTGTTGAGGTGTTTCAACTGCGAAAAATACTTCATCATACAGGATATACATGTTCTCTAAGAGATCCATCTTCTCCTACACTATGGAATCATTACCAGTCATTTATCAGATTTTGGCATGCAAGGTATTGAATTTATTTTTTATCTCACACCTTTCCCTAGTTATTCATTTATGAAAGTTACAATTTTTTGTAATCTACATACCTTAAAATCCCTTGTTACCTACTAAATTAGATGAATCGTCATGAGTTCATCAATTTCCCTAGTAGTCTTCTTTGCAAGCTCCTGCTAGAAATTCTAGGGCACCTTTTTTATAAAAAGATATTTATCTTGAAATTGGGCCATGATTTCAATCACATCCTTTAACCTTTATACCTACTAGAAAAGAAAAAGTACTTCCTCCTCTTCTTCTTAGTTCATCCTCCTCTTCTTCTTCTAAAGCATCAATTCCAAGAGTAGTAAGGGATGTTGGTGGAGCTTGCCTAAAGAAGGGATGTGAGATACCTCCATACAAGGCATCTCATCATTTGAATCAAATATGACCTCTATTGTGATATCCCGTCCCTGGATGTCATGGAAAACGTCAAATATACATTATATTAGGCATTATGTGTAAGAAGATAATATACCAAATGTCAAATATATGTAACATTCAACATTATGCATAAAGGAAATGAGAAAATGCAATAAGAAAAAGAAAATAATGTTTGATTAATTTGAAATAGAGTATCTAGATCATGCTCTGAAAGTGTTCCTTGGGGTTTTCTTCCTTCAACATCTATCCCCTTCAAGGCAATCCAGCACTACCATCATGGTTAGCCCTATTACTGGCCAGAAGGGATGGCTAGTCTTCTTCTTATTCTACTTCTCCCAACTCCTGTGACTTGCCTTTACTAACTCTGCCACTTCATGTTGGCATGACCTTTAAGCTTGGGTATAAAATTCCTAGGTCAAAACTCCAAAGGTTACCTCAAGAGACACATTCATTATTACAATGCATCCTTTTGGGTCTCAATTACAATATGCCCTTTCAGGTCTTGTTACGATAATGATAATACTTGTTATGAAGAGGCATCATCTTCATTATGCAGTAGCATCATTTAAGAATGGGGACATTTCAATTTAGCATATGTATAATAAGTCTATTATTGAGTGGGATAGGATCTCATGAGAATTGGCTGGGAGCATGACATGGCAAGTGATTTATGGTTTTTAAAATTATGTTCCATGAGCACATGTTGTGATCCTAGTGGTTATGTGGTTTTATAATTTTATATGTGTGTATGTATGTTTATGTATGTGTTTTTTAGATTATTTTTATTTTATTTTTATGAGAGGAGGTTTAAATATATTCTTGTCAGTATGATAGATTTTATGGGTAATTTTCTTTTATTGTTTTGGCATGTGTAGAAGTTACATAAGTGGGAGAGGAAGTTAGGTTTAATATGGATAATATTTTTGGTATTATTATTTTAGTTTTATTTTGGATTGGAAAATTGATTTTATTGTTCCATTCCATGATTTTTCTTAGCTAATCTCCATTAAAACTTCCACAAATCATTCTTTCCACACACTTTGATGATTTGGGAGAGATTTTGTGGAAGATTATAGTTGTGGAGGTGCTAGTGGATTATGGATTTCTTGTGTAGGTTACTTGGATCTTTGTGGTTTTCTTTCCTATCTTACTATTTTTCATCATTTAGATTCCAAGGTAAGTTATCTTGGCTTCTTCTCCATTTATGATTATAGGTTATTGTGCACATTCATGTCATGGATATTGTTTATTTTTGTTGTATGATTCTAATGCTATTTTTGAGTTGATGGGTTTTTTTAATGGATAGAATTTTATTTTGATGGATTTTTATGTGTGTAATTTTTAATTAATTTTATTGTTGTTTCTATTAATTTGTGTAGGTTTTGGGAAATAATTCTATTGGATGGATTTTGCAAATTAATTTCAAAGAATATTTTATTATTGTGATTTTGTTTATAAATTTTATATAATTCTTATGTCAATCCATAGAGTTTTTGGATCTATTATTTCTCCTTTTTTATTGTCTTGTGATTTTTCTTCATGGAGCTAAGGTTTCAAGGTGGACAGAATTTTGTTAGCAGAATAGATGTTGCATAGAAAAGTATTTGTATCTTTTACATACATTTGATTTTAAATTTCAGATATAATTTTATGAAATATTATTAAGATGTTATACCATTTTAAATAAAATAATCATTTTAAAATTCATAGTATATTTTGAGATATGTGCCTTTCTTTCAAACCTATCTAAAATCATAGGGATTTTTATGATGTGTATTTAGAAGGCTATATCTCAGGTATGATAAGGAATGAAACTCTAAAAGTTTACCTTAATGTTTTTATTGGTATTAGAAATGAAATAAATTTAGAATTAATTAAAAAAATTATATTTTAATAAATTTATGGATTTATCTTTCTACACTATCTAGAATTTCATCATTTTTGATAGCATACATTCAAAGTCCCATATCTCATGGACCATACTAGATCTTATGTTGAAACTTTATGTATAAAATGTATCATTTTCTTTCTTTACTAATGTTTTTGAATTAGTAAAAAATAGCTTTCCATCACAAATTTATGATCTATTTTATATTAGCTACTTTTTGTGCTTTTGGTTTAGCTTGATTCTTAGAGCCTAGATTCATGGTTCTATATCTCTATATTTTTTATAGATATATCTCTAAATTTTTAATATATAAGAGGTATAGATATTTGATTTTATATGGATTTATACTTATTAGAAAATTCAAAGAAATGGTGAAGTTATAATAATTTTACTTACTATTATATGTTTAAGAGATGCTCTAACTCTGGACACAATTTTAGGGATTAATAAAATCCTTAATACCATATGTTAAATTAATGATTTCTTTATGTGTATTCATGGTTTAGATATAATATCTTGGTATTGTTGTGTTACTACCTCTTTTGTTGATGGTGCTTGGTTTAGTATTTTTTAATTCTATTATTCTCGAATTATGAAATTGGGTTTCTTAGCATGTTGAATTTGGCTTGGGATCCATTGTTGGATGTCTTTCTTCTTTTGGAACATGTCAAATTATTCAATATTTTGGCTAGTTTAGGACATGTTGGATTGTACGGAATTTTGGTTATTGTTTCATGTCATATGATGTTTTAATTCCCTCCACCATCAACATTTGGTTTGCATGCTTCGTTGAATTGATTATGTTCTTATTTGCATGTTCAAATAGTGGATATTTCCTTGGCTTGAATGGCCATTGCTTGGTTTGAATCTTGGTTGATTTTTGGTCTTCTCTAATTATTTAATTGGGACCTTTATCTTGCCTTTGACCTCCCATATCCTTGTTTTGTATATTTCTCCATGTCTTAATTTTGTTAAGCTTCTCATTGGGATTTTGAGTTCTGATTCATCCTTCTTAAATAAGTGGGTATTTTATGGTTTTTGTATTGATCCATTTATGATTGTTAAGTGTTGGTAACCTCAATCTTACCATTGTTGTGGCTCAATTGGATTTCTTGAAAGCTATAGCTAAGGATTTCTCTTCTTGTATTAATTGATATCTTGGGTTATTTTTTCATATCTTTGGATGATAATTATGATTTTCTATTTGATGATGAACTTCCATGAGGCTAGTTTGGGTTTGATGTTGTTATGCTATTCTTTGGATTGGTGTACATGTGAGGATCCCTTGGTTTGATGAATCTCTTGTATGTGATAAATTTCTTTATTTATTGTTGCCCTCTATTTTTTATTTGAATGTCATTATTGTTTGTTTGCTGATTGTTTCAATGATGGAGCTAGCACCTAGTTTGTATGGTTGACTAGACATGGGATCCTTGGAGCTGATTTTGTGATTAACTCCTGCTATGATGCAATAGTATGACTTTCACAGGAGGTCCCATCCTATGAAAAATTATTATTCCATGGCACATTGGTTCTTTTATGTTGTCTCTCTAGAACATTAGAGGAGATATCCTGAGAAACATCTTTAGCACCAATAGGTTTGCAAACTCAAGCATTCAAAGAAAAAATCTATTGAGTTTTTGAGATGTCTCCATTGGATGTGGGATGTCTCATCTAGGGTAGAGACATCTCATCAAAGATGTTTCAAATTTGAAAGAGACATCTCTACAACAATCAAGATGTCTTAAACACTTGCTAGACATCTTTTGTCAAATCCTAGCATTTGGCCAAGATGTTTCTTGCACGTCCAAGACGTCTTCCTAGCATCCCAAACTTGCAAAAATCACACGTAGGAAGTAAAAACAAGATTGCAAGAGAGGTTCCTACACCAACGACACAAGCAATGGGACTATCCAAATAAGATTGCTAGAAATAAGATGGGTAAAATTGTTTCATAAAATTGTTAGGGAAAGAAGGATGGATAGAACAAGAATGCAACATGTAGGAGTAGAAATTATGCTTTAACAAACAAATCCATCGATGAATAGTCCAACATAGTCATAAACACAACAAGTAATATTTTTGGTTTTTCATTTTGATTTTGTTTGACCCTAGATTCCACCATTATTTTATGAACCCTAGGATTGTAAACCAATTATAACTTAAGCCTACATTCATTATTTCTCCATTAGTGCTTCACTCAGCTAACCTCCTAGTAATAATTGTTACAAAAATTTTTATCTTTAAAAAAACTTGAGATTCATGGATTATAGTGGGTTAGTGGTCTTATAGGGATGAATCTTGTAGAATATAATGTAATACATGGGATGGATTGATTACCTAAGTATGAAGGATGTTTATATTGTAGATCTAAGACACACTTTAATCTCTTTATGGAAAAAAGGTTAAGATCCAAACAAGTAAGAGATAAATTAAGATTAAATTAATTACAATCAATAGTTTTAATACTTTGGAAAAGAAATGTCATTATTGCTACATGGGATAAGTTAATGATATAATTAAGAAGGATGTGGAGAAAATTCTACTGGCTTTGGAATTTACATTTATGTTTAATAAAAAAATTCATAGGATACCTCTTGATTAAGACATTGAGTTTGAGATTACCTTAAAGCTTGTAACCCAATAAATTTTCAAGGCTCTTCATAGAATGTCTTCCATGAAGCTTGTAGAACTTAATGTAAAAATTTAGATGTTAATGAACAAGAAATTCATTCAATCTAGTGTTTCTTCTAGGGTTCTCTAATTCACATTGTTAATTAAAAAAAGTAGTTTGAGGTTGTGTATTAACTATAAGTAGTTAAAGCAAGTGATAATTAAGAATCAATATCCTCTACCTAGGATTAATGATTTGTTTGATTAATTAAGAGAAGAAAAAGTGTTCTATAAGATTGTCTTAAAGTCAAGATATCACCAAGTTAGGATGAAAATGAGGATGTTTTACCAAAAAAAAAAAAAAAACTTTTAGCATGAGATACAAATATTAGGAGTTCTTAATCATGTCCTTTGAACTCACTAATGCTCTAGAAGTATTCATGCATTTAATGAATAATGTGTTATATCCTTAGATCAATTTGTTATTTTATTCAGTGAAAACATTTTGGTTTACTCTAAGGATAAATAAGAACATAAGAAACATTTAAGGATGCTATTATAGACATTGAAAGAACATCAACTTTTTGCACATCTCTTAATGTGTATTTTGGAAGAAAGAAACTTAGTTTCTTTGTCATGAAGTGTCAAGAGTAGGTATAGTAATGGATTCCTTCTAATGTATCAATGATCAAAGATTATCCCATATCAATAATAGTTTATGAAGTTAGGAGATTCATGGACTTAGCATACTACTATAGAAGGTTTGTGAAGGATTTTTCTAAGATAACAATTCTTCCTCACATGTTGCTAAGAAATGATTATGTATTTTCATGAATTAATGCTTTTTTAAAAATATTTTGAGGATTTAAAGAAGGGATTAAACATACCTTCTATCTTAATCTCACCAACTATTGGAAAGCCTTATGATGTTTACACATTTGCTTCTAGAGAAGGTTGGAGTGTTTTAATGTAAGAAGGTAAAGTAGTAGCTTATACATTCTGAAAAATGAAACCTCGTGAGACTCGATATCCAACTCATGACCTAGAGCTTGGTGTTATAGTTTTTGCTCTAAATATTTGAAGAAATTGCTTATATGATGAGCACATTACACTTTGGATATATCATAAGAGTTTACAATATGTGATGAGTCATTCTTAGTTGAACATGAGATAAAGAAAATAGGTTGGATTGTTGGTAGATTTTAACTTAATAGTTCAATACCACCATGCAAAGAATAAGATAGTGTCATATGCACTAAGTATGATAGCTAGTGATGAGTGGCAAGGTACCCCTACACTCAACCATACGAAATGAGCGTAGCACGCGTGATTCGGTTGAACTCCACAAACTAAGTTCCTACACGCCCCATGGAACACTTGGGGTTAATCATTCGTTGTCTTTCCAAACTTACTTGTGGTTGTCATGGTGTATGGTTAAGTAAGTCTTGAGGTATATGATTTTTATGGTCTTTTATGTTTTATCTCCTATGCTATCGAGGTGAAGGGTTGAGAAACTAACTAATTCTAACTAATGGACTAAGTCTAAATTACCTAGCGTCAGCATCCATTCCCACTTACCATACACACCCTGAACCGATGCAACCGCAGCTACCAGACGCTAATTGTTGCTGGGATCACCACGCGTAACGCACATGCTCGAAGTGGTCATACTGAGACACTTAACTAGGAGGAAAGGGTGGAGAGAATCTAATATAGCCTAAGTGCGATGAGCAGCCGATTCCTTGACTAACCGTACACATCTTGGTGCACGACTACCACTGGGATTACCAAGCACAGATCCTAGATACACCACTGAGTTACCAAGTAGTCACACTTAGATGCTTGTAATCAAGTCATACTCATACCGCGTTGTGATGAGCAGTTGATTCCTTGATTATCCGTACACATCCTTAGATGCTCGTAATCAAGTCGTACTCATTCCGCATTCTAGGAGTTTAAGGGTGAGAGAGAGAAAGCAATAAATAACATTAAAATAAAATCCTATTCCATGCACTACAAGGTTTATCCAGGAAGTTCGTCTTTATTTTCATACACAACTTGTGTTCAGGTACAATGTTGCTCGAATAAAGATCCGTTCACTTTAGGACTCCTACTACAGGCACATGGAAAATATTCTATCTCTGGAGTGATCAAACTGCTAGAGTTTCCCTACTTCTAGCCCAAGATGAGGAAACAAGGGAGAGCCGCCTCTTATTTATAGACTTGGTGGCAAACTGCGATATCACATATGCGATATCGCGTACGCGATATCATATTGGATGCAATATCGCGACTGCCGCGATATCGTAGCCTATGCAATATCGCATCTCATCATACCCCCATGACTGAATGAAAACTCGTCCTCGAGTTCCTTACAATAATATCGAGAAGGTATGGGATTATTGAGGGCAATGAAACTAATGGGATGACATGTGAACGGATCATCATTACAAGACTTGACAAAATTGGTGTTCATGATAACAAGAGTGAACACCTTATTACATTAACATCAGGCCTTAGTTGGCAACTGAGAGAGAAGAGAGAAAGAAGTGTTGTTGCTGCCAATGCCAAGATTGCACCTTTCGTTGTCCATCCATAAGCGCACCATTAATCTTGCTCCTTGCATAGCTGCTTCTAGCATGGCTCTATTCCAAGTGTTTGCTCCAGATCCAATCCGTTGTTATATTATCGTCATCTGCACACACAACATAATCATATATTAGCAAGGGTAAATGAATCATCATGTAATTAATACCTTGCTTCAGTGTAAGTCCATTGGCTGGGTTGTGGTATGGCTGATTACGGTCTGGAGATATATTAATGATGACTATCGAAGGTGTAGGGGTTAGGAAAGAATTGAAAAAATTCGGGGCTAAGAGAAAATC
>MNCI01012628.1:502836-533880 GCA_015680685.1 Gnetum montanum
TTTTTATTTTTATTGTCTCAGCTTTCGATAATTGGGGTAACATCGGAACGACGAGAAAACTCAAAAAGAAAACATCCAAGCACCCAAGAGAATGGCCAACACAAAAGCATCAAGTTCCCTTGAAGTCACACCCTTNCACTAATCGAAGAGTTGGTGAACAGGAAAACCTTGCCAATTCAAAAGTTAACAACAGAAATAGCGGCTAAGGTAGATGACGTATGGAGTTCCTTAGACTCTAAAATTGAAACTATCTTAAAAATTGTAGAAGAGTCTATGGTAGAACAAAGTAGTGACAAAGGTAAGACAAAGTGGAGAGATTTAGGCCCTACACATAACAAGGGTAAGGGGAAAATCACTAACTCTGATGTGGTTGTGGATTCAGACATAGACGATGACGGTGGATGTGAGATCTGCCACTATGACCATCCTAAGGGATGTTGCCCAATCATCTCACATCTACAAGAGTCTAGGGTGTATGCACTTAATCCAAGACTTAATCAACGGCAAACACCCCGTAGCTTACCTTATCCCCAAGGTAACCTAAGGCAGTTCCACCAACCATTAACATATTATCCAAGTGGAACTCCACCACAACCCATCGAATAGCATCAGCAGTGGCAATACCCACAGTCATGGGGGATGCCATTATCGAAACATCAGTGCCATTACCGGTAGCCTGACCCTTATGGATATTATGTGCAGCAGTTGATTTCTCCAAGTGACTCTATGAGTCACACAACTGCCCACCGTCACTACCAAGTTTAGGAGTACTTCAGAATGACTCCTTCTCCTCCAGGAGACACTCCATACCCAAACCATCCTCCAAATCCATCCGCACCTCTTCCACCAGTAGTTCCCATAACACCTCCTGCTCCAACAATGCAAGGGGAACTCCCTACTCAACTACAGCAATGTAACACTGTGAGAGCTGTAAATATCCAACCTGTTGCTGGTTCTGACAACTGTAAAAAGAGAAGACCTTTCTTCAGAACCAAAAGGCTAGACAAACTCTCGCAACAACAAGCAGTTGAGTCTAGGTACACTTCTCCATCATCTAACACTTTGGAGCACCCTTCAGTCCAATAGAGCTTAACACATACAGTTATGTTAACACATACCATAACCAACTGGATCAAGGTAGGCCACCTTCCCAGGAAACTAACTAATCCTAGAAGTCCCTTAATCTATTTACAAATTGTCGGGAATGAAGCACATAAGGCTCTTCTTGACTCAGGTTCCAAAGTCAATTTAATATCACAGGAAATGTATCAAGCCTGGAACCTGCCCCAACTTAAGAAGNAATTGACTTTGGAACCTGAGTCAAGAAGAGCCTTATGTGCTTCATTCCCGACAATTTGTAAATAGATTAAGGGACTTCTAGGATTAGTTAGTTTCCTGGGAAGGTGGCCTACCTTGATCCAGTTGGTTATGGTATGTGTTAACATAACTGTATGTGTTAAGCTCTATTGGACTGAAGGGTGCTCCAAAGTGTTAGATGATGGAGAAGTGTACCTAGACTCAACTGCTTGTTGTTGCGAGAGTTTGTCTAGCCTTTTGGTTCTGAAGAAAGGTCTTCTCTTTTTACAGTTGTCAGAACCAGCAACAGGTTGGATATTTACAGCTCTCACAGTGTTACATTGCTGTAGTTGAGTAGGGAGTTCCCCTTGCATTGTTGGAGCAGGAGGTGTTATGGGAACTACTGGTGGAAGAGGTGCGGATGGATTTGGAGGATGGTTTGGGTATGGAGTGTCTCCTGGAGGAGAAGGAGTCATTCTGAAGTACTCCTAAACTTGGTAGTGACGGTGGGCAGTTGTGTGACTCATAGAGTCACTTGGAGAAATCAACTGCTGCACATAATATCCATAAGGGTCAGGCTACCGGTAATGGCACTGATGTTTCGATAATGGCATCCCCCATGACTGTGGGTATTGCCACTGCTGATGCTATTCGATGGGTTGTGGTGGAGTTCCACTTGGATAATATGTTAATGGTTGGTGGAACTGCCTTAGGTTACCTTGGGGATAAGGTAAGCTACGGGGTGTTTGCCGTTGATTAAGTCTTGGATTAAGTGCATACACCCTAGACTCTTGTAGATGTGAGATGATTGGGCAACATCCCTTAGGATGGTCATAGTGGCAGATCTCACATCCACCGTCATCGTCTATGTCTGAATCCACAACCACATCAGAGTTAGTGATTTTCCCCTTACCCTTGTTATGTGTAGGGCCTAAATCTCTCCACTTTGTCTTACCTTTGTCACTACTTTGTTCTACCATAGACTCTTCTACAATTTTTAAGATAGTTTCAATTTTAGAGTCTAAGGAACTCCATACGTCATCTACCTTAGCCGCTATTTCTGTTGTTAACTTTTGAATTGGCAAGGTTTTCCTGTTCACCAACTCTTCGATTAGTGACTCATCCTCTTCATGGCAAAATTTCACTCCCTTCTTTCGAAGAGAGGGGTCACAGTTGTATTCTTCCGCACTTTCCCTTTTACGTAGCTCACCTTCTTCTTTTGCTACTTGTTCCAACAAGCGATGTACTTCATGGGCTCTAAGTTGTGATAGTCTCCCTTAGGCATAAGTCCCAAGGGTTCTTCTCGTTTCATGCCTTAGCCAATCCACGATGTGGCGAAGTTGATCCCGTTGAGCGTACCCATGGCCCGGGCAACAATATAACAATGTGTAGTAGTGGGCCATGGTAGCATCCAAGGGTTCATAAGTACCTTGCTTCTAGCCTTGGATCTGCTTACGCAAATTGGACACTCTAGAGTACGTTTGATACTTATCGTTGAACAGTTCTAGCATCATACTCCACCTCCTTATGGTTCTCAGTTCTAAGGACCGGTACCAACTCTCTGCTTCTTTGGTGAGTGTCCTGGGAAACAACTTAAGTTTTTTTCACTCATTTTCTATATTTTGCAAGGCACAGGAATCATGGAATGCCTATAAATGATGTTGTGGATCTGTGTTGTACCCCCCCTCAAAGCGTGGGATGTTATTCATGTCTAAGCGTTTGATCCGACTATCTTTTAAATGCCTTGTGGGAATTCTAATAGCCTCCGTTATATCAAGCATACTTCAGGTTGCAAGTAGGGGATCGTCATGATTGTCTCTTTCATAATGCCCATGATGTCTACGTTGTTCCCTAATTTTCCTTTCTTCATGCCCTTGTCCTCTCTCTTGACTCTCTCGTCGAGGTCTCTCCTTTTTCTTACCTTTATCCTCTTCATTATGCTCGTGATGGTTGCGCCCAGATGTGGAAGGAGAGGGTGAATGATGTGAAGAAGGGGAAGAAGAAGGAGAACCATCGCCATGATGATGTTTCCTACCTTCTCTTCTGCTGCTCTGGCCCTGATTGTGATGACGATCTAAGTGCCCGTCCTTAGCATGAGTGGTTTTTCCCTCTGTGAACAGTTGGTGTTCACGGGCATCAGAACCAAGGTTATGTATCATTGATCGTAGGTTCTGATACCCAACCTCCTCACCATCGTTAGGAGGGGGAAATCATTTGCTAAAGAACCCGTTATAAGGGGTTCCTCATCTCCTATTTTGCTATTTTCCCTTCAACAGTGTATGTTGGCTCTCCTATCTTGAGTCCCTCATACATTGCAAAGCTATGGGATGGTAATCCCTCATGTCAAAATTACCCATAACATATTTAGCATAAAATTCTGTCATGCTAATCTGTGCCAAAGCACAAAGAAGCATGTTAGAAACTACCCGATCTGGGGGTAACACTATGTTACCATGCAGATCTCTCCAGCACATCTATTCATCTTGATGGAAGATAAAAGTAAAATTGGAAATATACTCATCAAGATGAGTATATTCCACCCTATATTGCTGAGGAATTGGCTGATTTAGATTATGTGTTTTTGATTGCCGACTGTTTTGTGTATGGTCCTTAGGTGGTGAGTTGCTCTTGTGAGAAGAAGACATTTTGATTTATCAGTGTGCTATTTCATTGTTATATAAATTCTTGTTTAATTAATTAACCAAAAGGTTTGTTTAGGCTCCCAACAATGTGAGTGATATCCTTTATGTCCTACTTAGTGCACAAACACTTAGTCCCCGGCAACGGTGCCAATGATGAGTGGCAAGGTACCCCTACACTCAACCATAGGAAACGAGTGTAGCATGTGCGATCTAGTCGAACTCTGTAGACTAAGTGCCTACATGCCCCATGGAACACTTGGGGTTAATCATTTGTTATCTTCCTAGAATTACTTGTGGTTGTCACGGTGTATGGTTAAGTAAGTCCGAGGTATATGATTTATATGGTCTTTTATGTTTTATCTCCTATGCTATTGAGGTGAAGGGTTGAGAAACTAACTAATTCTAACTAAAGGACTAAGTCTAAATTACCTAGCGTCAGCATCCATTCCCACTTATCATACACACCCTGAACCGATGCAACCACAGCTACCAGACGCTAATTGTTGCTGGGATCACCACGCGTAACGCACATGCTCGAAGTGGTCATACTGAGGCACTTAACTAGGAGGAAAGGATGGAGAGAATCTAATCTAGCCTAAGTGCGATGAGCAGTCGATTCCTTGACTAACCGTACACATCTTGGTGCATGACTACCACTGGGATTACCAAGCACAGATCCTGGATACGCCACTAGGTTACCAAGTAGTCACACTTAGATGCTTATAATCAAGTCGTACTCATACCACATTGCAATGAGCAGTCGATTCCTTGATTATCCATACACATCCTTAGATGCTCGTAATCAAGTCATACTCATTCTACATTCTAGGAGTTTAAGGGTAAGAGAGAGAAAGCAATAAATAACATTAAAACAAAATCCTATTCCATGCACTGCAAGGTTTATCCAGGAAGTTTGTCTTTATTGTCGTACACAACTTGTGTTCAGGTACAATGTTGCTCGAATAAAGATCTGTTCACTTTAGGACTCCTACTGCGGGCACATGGAAAATATTCTATCTCTGGAGTGATCAAACTGCCAGAGTTTCCCTACTTCTAGCCCAGGATGAGGAAATAAGGGAGAGTCGCCTCTTATTTATAGACTTGGTGGTGGACCGCGATATCGCGTATTGGATATCGTAGGGGACAACACGATATCGCATACACGATATCGTGGCCTATGCGATATTGCGTCTCATCAGCTGGGAAACTCTATAGTCTCACCATCTTACCTAGCCTAAGGAATATGATTATCTCTTAGCAACTCTTAGACTCTTAATACCAAGATAATATTGCAACTCTTTTAGTAGAGGATCAATTGTTTTTTATGAGAAGTTTAGGTTCAATGAAGTTTAAGAGTAAAGTTTATGTTCCAAAATTAATGAGATCAAAGATATTAGAAGAGGCTTACTTGAGCAAGTATTACATTCATTTTAATAGTGATAAGATGTACCAGAACATTAGAAAGCATCATTAATGGTCTAACATATATAAGAATGTAGGAGATCTTGTGGCTAAGGATTTAGTTTGTTAGCAAGTCAAAGCACAACATCAAAGACTTAATGGGTATCTTCACACTCCCACTATTCCAAAGTAAAAGTGGATAGTCCTTGTTAAGTATTTTATCATGAAATTAACTTGTACTAAGAGTGAAAAGTATTTCATCCTTGTGGTCATAGATCTTTGAATCAAATCTTCTCATTTATTAGCTATGAAGTTATCAACTAATGCTAAAGAGATAACATAGTTAATTTTTTAAGAGATCATTAGAATTCATGATCTTCTAACTACGATTATTTTAGATAGATATGTAAAGTTTACTTCTAGATTTTGGTAGGCCATTTAGAAGAGTATGGAAACTATATAATCTAAACATAGATGGTTAAACTAAAAAACCAAAGTAGATTTTGGAAGACATGCTAAGAGCTTATATCTTAAATTATAAAGACAATTCATATAAAGTCCTATATTTTGCAAAGTTTGCTTATGACAATAGTTATTATACTAGTTTGCAAGTAGTCTATATGAAATGTTGTATTGTAAACTATGTTGTACATCTTTATGTTAGAATTCTATAGAGGATAGATAGAAGACTAGCATAAATATCATTGAAGAAATCACCAAATCAATTAAGATTATCAAAGACAAATTAAAGGTAGCACAAGATAGATTTACCAAGTATGCTAGTAACAGAAGAAGACTTTTGGAATTTAGCATTAGAAATTAAGTGTTTCTTAAGGTTTCATCCTTGAACAAAATTATGAGATTAGTAAGTAAGAGAAATTAGCATCATATTATATTGATTTCTTTTCAATTTTAAAGAAGATTGATGAAGTTGTGTATTAGACTAATCTTCCACCTTAGTGGTAGTCCATTCATAATGTTTCATGTTTCTATGTTGAAAAAATATATTTTAGATTCTAGTCATGTGATAAAGTGCCAAGATGTATAACTTAAACATGATGTCACTTATGTAGAATGGCTGATAAAGATCATTAAAAAGATAAAAAGAAAATTCCATAAGGTTATCCCTATGATAAATATTATTTTAGATAGATGTGATGCACAAGAAGTCACATGGGAATTAGAGAAAGATTTATATGCCACTCACCCTAAGATCTTATAGGAGGAAGATCCTTAAGAAGAGAATGTAACAACTTAGTTCTAGAAACATATTTCCTTTTTAATATATCTTATTACTTAAACCTTTGTTATGTTAAGTTTTGGTGTAGGAAAACCTCTTCCAAATCCATTATGATTGTCTGAAAAGTTATTTTTGTAGGTTTTGTGCTTGGAGAAGACGTAGACAAGAGTGTCTTATTTTTGTGTGTCTTCTTGTGTTGATTTATATGAAGAATATTCTTGGATGTTTTGGCATGTTTGGAGGTGTTTTGGCTCATTTTGATGAGTTTAGGGCGTTCCAAGGTCTATGGGGACTTATTTGAAGGCATCTAGAGGTTCCATGCATCAAAACAAGCATTTTTATTTTTGGCTTCTTCAAGATAGACGTCTAATCAACAGTATAGACATCTATGGACCATAGTAAACATCTACTAAAAATAATAGACATCTCACCTGAAAGTAGGGCTTTCACAATAGATATCTAAGCAAAACTAGAGATGTTTACGATAGTGAGGGCAAAGGTCTAACATGGTGCTTCAATAGGAAAACATCCTAAAGATTCCAAATCCTTGTGAAAAAAATCTAGGAAAGAAAATAGAAAGCTTCCTAGGGTTTTGGATCTTTATAATTATGTATGTATCTACCCATGATAAAGGAGAATAGTTAGTATGCAAGGAGAGATCTTATATGCAGTAGGAGTGAAAGAAAACACTCTTGAGAATGGAGAGCTAGGTAAGAGAGGCTTGGTAAGCATATTGGGCAAGTGCAATAGGTGATTGTAGCTCCAAGATCAGCTTGTGGTATGTTGATCTAGGCGTTCTATTCTCTTGTATCTCACTTGTGAGTTGAGATCTCAATACCGAGTTGTGGAAGAGATTTCAATTGGTTGTGTCTTGCATTGAAAAAAACCATTGTGTGGTTGTAGAGCCTCATGCTCTGCAATATCGGTTGAGTTTAATAAGTTTTGGATGCTTGTGGATTGTATGAACACTATTGTAATATTCTAATAAATTAATTAAAGATAGCTAGTTTTCTTGTTTTCTAGCAAATAATTTTTTCTTTGCATAAAATTTGGATTTAGTGTGTTGAAGATGATTTAATTATTGGAGTGAAACTACTCCAACTTTATTGGCATCAAAGTGTAGTTTTATTGTTGCTTGGACTTGTGGTTGAGGATTTTGTTAATTTTAAATGACACCCAAGAAGAGACAGGTGCAAGCTTTGAATAGGCACATGGAAAGCATGAGATCTGCATTCTATATGATGGTTGCTTGATTGGATGAAATCAGCATGAAGGTGGATAGAAATGCTAGTCCTAGCCATATCTAGAATGGCAGAGATGAAGAGCATGTATGTTCGGATGAAGAATTTTCATAGCCAGGTGGAGATAGAATAGATGAAGAGAAAGGTCAATCCAGCTATGGGAGTATAAAAAACCATCAACCAAGGATTCCAATGGAAGGAAATTCTATTCTTCATATGAGAACTCCAAGGTCTTCGATGGTGTTCAATACTTCTTCAAGAAAGCTTAACAACGAAGATGAGGTAAGGCTTGTGAGAGCATTCAAAAATGCTTCAAGACCTCCATATGTAGAGTTGAAGACTTTCAACAATGTAGATGACACCAATGCTTTTTCAAGTTTGTTGAAGATACTTAAGAAGCATTTTTAGTTGGAATAGATACCAAATAACTTGAGGGTCCCTATTTCTAAATCCAGATTAGAAGGTACAGCTTCTGTTTGGTGGGAAAAGGAATCCCAGGTTTATGAAAGATGAAACAATCAACCTATCAGAGATTGGGATCTAATGAAATATAGGTTGAAGAGGAAATATGAACAATCTCTTCAGACATAAGAAATCATTATGAAGTTGATATTCCTAAGGCAAGATGACAAGGATGTTAAAGAATTTTACCCTAGATTTTGTAATATATTCCATCAAGCTAAGATAAACTAGGAGTATGAGCAAGCTTTGATCTTTTTAGGAGGTCTCAAAATGGCATACCATCAAGAGTTTTCCTTTTATGAGCCACAACCCTTGATGAGGCTTATGATTTAACACTCAAGACTAAGAAGAAATTAGGTTGATTTAGAAACAAGAGCAAACAAACTTCTAAAGGGAAGGAGAAAGTATCTAGATCTAATAAGGGATCTAAGTCTAAATCTCAAGACAAGGAGGGCAACCAAGATAAGAAGACTAAAGGAGATGATGAGAAGGATAAAACCAATAAGGACCTAAGCAAGGAAGGCAATGATCAAGGTAGAATATCATCAAAATTTTAATGCTTTAAGTGTGGAGAATGAGGATGCAAGCAATAGAAATGTCAACTTCACAAGGAAACTAAGGGAAAATATGTTCAAACCATGGAGGTGAAGGAGACATTAAGTCAAGCTCTTCAAAGAGGTAATCCTAATGCTCCAAATATTGAGGATTTTTTTTTGAATTAAATTCATGTGCATTCATGAGGAATGTAAATAAAGGAGATCATCCTAATAGGAAATTATTGTTTCGGATCGAAGCTAGCTATTTGCTTAGTGAGGAATAGATTCAGGTTTTATTGATGGGGGAGCCCAAGAAAATGTTATTTCTTCTAGGACAATTGCTAGATTGGATGTGGTAACTAATCCTCATCATAGACTATATAAGGTGCATTGATTGTCTAAATATTTTTCCCAAGAGGTGAGGAAACAATGTACTTTGAAATTTAAAATTAGAAGTTTTCATAATGTTGTGAGGTACGATGTGCTTCCAATAGATTGTGCTGATGTAATTCTTGGTAGACCTTGGAATTTTAACAATGGTGCTTAGTTTGATGATGTAAGAAATGTGTGGAGCATTGTTAGACCTAATGGAATCCATGATTTGATTCCTATGATGGATGAATAAGTGAGGTAGCAAAACTCACTTAATGCTTCCTTAATCCTTCTAGGAGAGAGGGAATATACTAAGGAACATGATGAAATTTGTTTTGGTTTTGTTGTTTTGGAAACAGTTGCTATTAACCATGATGATGTGCATGCTAAACTTCCTATAAGTGTGCTAGGCTTGAAGAACAAATTTCCTACTATGTCCAAGAAGAAAGATGAAAGGTTTGATGAAGTAGATATTAATGGGAAAAGGAGTTATCAAGAATATCTTATTGAGCAAGAGAGTGCTCAATACTTAAAAGTTTCAAAAGAAGGAACCAAGAGCTTCATCAAAGAGACCAAGAAATCTTCACAGTCCAAGATGGTGTATGCAGCTAATCAAGAAGAGTTCTTACTTCATAAGTTATGGGAGGTGAAAGATAAAGGCCAAAGGACTAGCAAGGATCAAGGGACTTCTTCAAGAAGGCTCAAGAACATCACTAGAGGATATGATACTCATTCTTTGTGCAATTTTTCTATATCTTGTGACAAGGGAAAGAAAATTCCTTACCAAGTTGAGGTTACGTCATGGAAGAGAGGTGAGTCTTCTAGCCAAGGTATGTGAAAGAATGATTGCTTGGATGATGAATCTGATGTTCAAGCCATGGAGGAGAATTTACCTTTTTAGGTGATACCTCCAAGGTGGATTGTAGAAGTTGATGATGATTTCTTTGAAGAGAAGAAACCATTGGAGTTGGATACTTCTATGAGGAATCTTGAAGCTTTAAGCTATGATGAGAGTGAACAGCCACATGTTAAAGATCAAGTTAAACCAAATATGGATAAGAGAAGGCATGAAGAGGTAAGTGAGTCTAAGCTTTACCTTGAAAATGGTAGTAATGTCTCTTATGTGAAAGCTAGTGTATTGGATTCTAGTTTTTCACTTTAGATTGATAGTGATTTGTTCCATTATGATGATGAGCATCATGAGCATTGTGGTGATTGTCATGAAGTTTTGAGTTATGTTGTCCATCATGGAAGCAATGTAACTTTGGATGTCATTGTTGGTAAGAGCAAGACTAATAATGGTAACTTTCTTGACAATTATGGCTATGGTAGTAGTCATTATGAGAAGATCATTATTAATGTTGATGTGAACATTAATCATAATGAAATAAATTATCTTAGTAATGAAATAAATTATCTTAGTAATGAAATGGATGGACAGCCTGAAGGTAATTTACATTGTGATTTTGATGGTGAAAGAAGGATGAGTAAGATACTTTCAAACACCAAGAAGAAGAATGTTGAGTTTTTGTATAATAATGATTTTCATGTTGCAATTGGTAAAAGCCCATTTGAGGTGAATTATGGATTTTATCCAAAGATGGTGGACACTTTGAAGAGCTTTGATGGTGAAGCTCAAATTAGTGTTGATTTTGTGCAAGAGATGAGAGGTCTCCATGCACAAGTAAAATCAAATCTTAAGAGGAAGGCTAAAGAGAGAATCCTCAAAATGAATGAGGACAAACGGAAGCTTAATTTTGCGATTGGTGACCTAGTTTGGGTGCACTTGAAGAAGAAGTGATTGAGAGGTATTAACTTCTCCAAATTGAAAGCCAAGAAGATGAGGCCTTTCAAAGTCAAGGCTAAAATTAATGATAATGCTTTTAAAATTAGCTTGCCAAATGATGTTGGTATGTATTTTGTGTTTAATGTTTCAGATCTTGTACATTATCATGGACCAGTTAATGAGTAGACCATATAGGGTAGCATCAATGAGTTGAAGGGGGCTATTAATCAGTCCAAGCCAACAATGGAGAGGAATGCAATCATACTCAAGCAAAGAAAAGCTTCTAGCACTTGAGGCGTCAAGAGGCATGAATATTTGATCCATTGGAAGGATCAATTTGTCGATGATGCTATATGGGTTCATGAGACCAAACTTGTTGAGTGCAAGATCATTTCTAACCCTACTCCCTTGTTCACATGAGTTCACTTTTTTAAAGGGTGGTAGAGCTATTGTATGAACACCTCTTTGGATTCCTTTGTACTTGCCCTACAAGTTGTTTTTATAGGTTTTGCGCTTGGAGGAGACTTGGACAAGTGTGTCCTATTTTTGTGTCTTCTTATGTTTATTTTTTATTGTGAAGATTCTTGAATGTTTTGAAATGTTTGGAGGTGTTTTTGGCTCATTTTGATGAGTTTAGGAGGTTCCAGGGTCTATGGGAACTTGTTTGGAGGCATCTGGAGGTTCTAGGCATCAAAACAAGCATTTTTATTTTTGGCTCCTTTAAGATAGATGTCTAACAAAAAAGATAAACATCTCACCTTAGTTGTCTAATTAGGAGTATAGATGTCCACAAACTAGAGTAGATATCTACCAAAAATAGTAGATGTTTCACCCAAAAGCAAAGCTTTCAAAGTAGACATCTAAGTAAAGCTAGAGATGTCTAAGATAGCAAGGGAAAAATCTCTAACATGGCATTTAGATTGGGAAGCATTTGAAAGACTTCAAATCCTTATGGGAAACATCTAGAAAGGAAAATAGAAAGCTTCTTAGAATTTTGGATCTCAATAATTATGTATGTATCCATCCATGAGAATGGAGGAGAGATGGTATGTAATGAGAGAGCTTGTATGTAGCAGGAGTGAGAGAAAATGCTCTTGAGAGTGGAGACCTGGGCAAGAGAGTTGGGTGAGTACATTAGATGAGTGCAATAGATGATTACAGCTCTAAGATCAGCTTGTGGCGTGTTTATCTATGTGTTCTATTCTTCTGTATCTCACTTATGAGTTGAGATCTCAATCCCAGGTTGTGGAAGAGATTTCTATTAGTTGTGTCTTGCATTGAGAACAAACATTGTGTGGTTATAGAGCCTCATGCTTTGCAATATCGGCTGAGTGTGATAGGTTTTGGATGCTTATGGGTTGTGTAAACCCTATTGTAATCTTCTAATAAAATCATTGAAGATAGCTAGTTTTCTTGATTTCTAGCAAATAATTTTGTTTGTGTATAATATCTAGATTTAGTGCATTGAAGGTGATTTAATTATTGGAGTGAACCTACTCCAAGTTTATACTTTAAGTTTCGTGGTGTGCTTTGCTTTTGCTAATTTTGGGTTAATTATAATATTGTGTGATAATGATTATGGATGTTGTTCTAAGGTTTGATTATTATTAGTTTTATAAAAGTGTATGTGCACTAACCTTGTTGAAGTTTTGAGTAACAAGTATCAGGTAGGTACTCGATAGATCATTAGCATGTAAGGTTCTACATCAAGCATGTGGTATGCTAGGTTGTTTATATCCTACAACTATTTACTTGGTTAATTTATATTTTATTATTTGCTTTAGAGTAGTAGAAATAGAATTACATGCTCAAGAGCATAGTTGGCATTTGAACCCAAGATCTCGTGTAGCATATAATTCAAACAATTATTTTTAGAGATAACTTTTGTTTTTTAATTTTAGGGTTGGGTTACATGTAATTTTAGGGTTTTAGTCATCCATTAGAATTACTTGTTAGCCAAACCTTGGTATGTCATTATGAGTATAGTCCCTAGCAATCCTTCCATTGAAATCCATCTATTTACATTATCAATATCTAAGAGAGGAACCTAGAGAGGGAAACCCTTCTAAAGTAGAAGAAGATATAACCCAAGCTCATGTAACCCCTCCAAATTTGCGTAAGTTCTTATTTTCTTCTTCCAAGATCTTGTTTCTATACTTCTCATTGGTTTAGGTATTGATCTCAGTTTTCCATCTAAGGTTGAAGCCTAAATAGAAGATCTCAATCATGTGAGGGTATTGCTTAGAGAACATCATTCTCAAGTAGACAAATTTATTACATTGTCTTCCTATTCGAGTTTTAGTTTTACTTGATTTGTGTGCATAGTGGTTTTTATGATGTAATGTAGAATGCATATTTTGGCTTAATATTTCCATTCCCAAATGTTAGAATTGTATTCCTACCATTTTTTGTATACGTTGTGCAAAGTTTCATTCCATTATAATTAGTGTTCGATAGTATTTAATTCTTTTCCATTTCAACCATGTTGAACTTTAGGATTTTTATTTTTACCTTAATTGTCTACTTTTCCAACTTGTTTCCTCTCCTTTGAGATTCATATATTATAGATTTGGATTACAATTGTGTTAGCACAGAGTTTAATGTCTTCAACAATTGCTACTCGAACATGGTAAGTTATATAGAATGTCATGACCTTAGGTTGCAACATTATGACCAACTTACAACGTACATCGATTAAGCACAACCCCTATTGGGAATTTTGATGAATGAGCTTAGGTTGCAACATAAGTCACAACACATACAAGTAGATAGTCAAAAAGCATAACAATCAAAACAACTATGGGACGAGCTACTTTTGCTACCTAGGGCACCTATGCAAAATGTGAAAATGGATGATAAAGATGAAAACCTGATACATAAATCCTAATCCAAAATTGACTCAAAAGATTTAGAATTGACTAGAAACTATAAGAATAGACTTATAATTGATCAAAAATTGATAATATGGTTAGTGCAATTATTTAAAGTTTAGATAAATGTAAGTTTGTGGTGCTTGCATTTTTTCCACTATTGTAGGTAATGTTTCATTTGATTAATTGCTACTAATATTTTATGTTTAATTGAAGCTTATGTGGTTATTGAAGGTAGGTATGTTTGTTTATCCTAAAGTTGGCATAGAGGGTGAGATTGGTTGGCTTTCGAGAAAACCTTGTAGTCCACAAGCCCTTCCCTATTTGCACTAAGAAAGCCTTTTTGTGTCTCATTCTTTCCTACAATATAAGGAGGATAAAGCAATAACAACTCTTAGTAGACTTCAAAAGTTCAAGGAAGTGTAAAGTAATAGTGACTCTCCTTAGCATTGGATGTAAAAAGAAAAACATTAATAAAGCCCTCCATGCATGTTTTGATTGTAAAATCTTAATGGACATATTGATTAATCATCCAACAAATCACACATTGAAACTAAAAATGGGTGTTGGTCTTTAATTAATGGTTAGGTTGTGTACTGATGGATTTTTATTTTGGTTGATAGTGAAACTGATTCTCAATTCCATATCATTTCTATGTTTATTTGATGCATTCCATTTTACATGTTAGATCTTGGACACTAATATTTGATGATATGCAACAACCACAAAGTTTGAACAAAACTCTAGAATAAAGTATAATGCTTTTAAAGCATAATTTGTGATTCTCTAGGATTCTAACATCAATGAAAAATCATTTCCACTTAGCACAAAACACAATAACCATAATTAGATTTTAGTTCAATGATTGCTGATAAGAAAAACCATGAAAAGTAAATAGCAATAGTAGAAGTCTATGTAAGATTCCTTTGATATGGTCTAATATCCTTTTTATTTAAAGATGAGATTCTGATTTTTCTCAAATCATAAGAATATATCAAACCTAGTTCATCAACATATTTTCGCTTGCCTCAAGGATAGTTGCTATTATCTATTTTATTTATGATCATGATTTACGTAGATGGCTTTTGG
The DNA here is from genome assembly GCA_015680685.1 of Gnetum montanum. Classification (NCBI taxonomy): domain Eukaryota; kingdom Viridiplantae; phylum Streptophyta; class Gnetopsida; order Gnetales; family Gnetaceae; genus Gnetum; species Gnetum montanum. The sequence continues at coordinate 517,772 of MNCI01012628.1, forward strand.
CATTTGGATTTATTTATGTTGTGATGACATTGGTAGTTCAAGGACATACAGTTTTTGAATATGTTCGTAGCTCATATTATTAATATTTTAAAAATGCCCATTAGAGCCTGATATCCTCAATTTTCATAAAAAATAACTTAGTATTTTTCTTTGAATAGCATTCCTGGCCTAGGTTAGCTTAGGGGTTGTACAATATGCAACCCTATGTTATGGAAAAAAAAAATTCTGCAAAAGGAATTTTAAAACTGATTCAGTAGATCCAATGTCAGTACGTCTAAACTAGATTTATGCTCTTTAAAATATCATGAGAAGAATGTATTTCAGCTGAGAAATAACCATTACCATGAATAAAAAACAGTTCACATCATGTTGCCTATTAACTACCAGCACCATGAACAAATATGAAGACCTTAAAGGATTGCAGTCATTAATTTTGTTAGAGAACATTGTCATTAACATCATTCTCTAGAACTTTGATAAATCCCAACTTTTCCCCGGGGCAGTGCATAATATCTTGGCTCTTCTTTCAAACACCAAAAATACTCCACAACATTGCAGGTTGCTTGTTGATACACCTTGCTGAAGTCCAAAAAGAAGATTCTTCAACTGGAATTAAGATTTTAAAATTTGAAAGAAAAAAAAAAGGAAAGAAAAGGGAAACACACGCATCATGATTTAAGACCTACCATCATGAAATAGTATACGCTTTCACTATAGATGAAGTATCACAAACGATAAGGTTCTGTGAGTCCAGTGTTGTAGTGCACAACCAGTTTACCTGCTTAACAATATCAACATATCAGGAATTATCATTATAAGCAAAACTTTCCAAGTATGAACTAGAAAAACAACCTTTTTTTTTCTCATCCAAAATGGATATCATTATTCATATGAACCACTCTAAAAATTCGGATGTTAAACGGAAAATTCTGGAAGTGTTTATTGATCGAGAAAATCATTTTTGTTTAGCAATACAACAAATAGTATGGCTTTTAAGGAGTATATCACTAGCCTGGAAAGACAAGTTCCAAGTTCTTTCCAAATGGATAGCAGCGCAGCTTGATTTTGAAAGTAAGAGTGAATTTTTAAGAAAAATTCCCCTAGTCTTTCAATGTCTATTGATACATATGAAATGAAAAATCATTTGTAAAATTTTACCATAAAATGTGCACAACGGTTCAAAATTTTAAAACTAATTTAACTATTAACAAGAAGTTTAAATTAAAAGCTTTCAAATAATAAGAGCATGGTTTCTTTGAAGTGTATATAAATGAGATGAAACAAAGCTTTATTACGTCAAAGACCCATAGGATCTATTCAATAGACATTACATTTTCATGAAAAATAAAGATAAACTCTACAAATTAACTAAGCACCAATGGAGGCATCAAAAACAAATCATACATGTTTTTTGCTATAACATTATAACAATGTCTCAAATGGTTAGTCACAGCAGAAAAAAGAAACACATGTAACTCATCTTCAAGAGCACCTAATTTGCACAGCCCACACATGCATGATTCTCAAAGGAGTGGAATCCATCTTCCACTTTCAATTCGAGATGGTGAGAACTTAAGCAAAGCTTGGTAATAGCATTCTGATACTTAAAGGCAAAGAAATAGTGAGCTTCTACATCGAGTTTATTAAATCTAATGTGGTGTAAATAAAATTGTCTTTTGCCTTTCACACTAGCCCACGTCTATGTTAAAACCTTTTGCTTGACTAGTTGGCGAATATGCTTAGGATTTTGTTGCACTTCCTCCCAAGAGATATTCCATTTTCTCAACCATTGCATCCCCTAAAAATACCAACCATGGTCTCACGAATTGTCAAGAACCTCTTTAGATAATTTGTCTTACCTTGAGATACGCAAGCTATCAATGTATGCAATGAATTGGCACAAGGCTTCTACTTCTAAAGGTAACAAATCACATTTATATAATACCATTGAGTAAAGTATTTGCATCTTCACCTTTAACTCATCAAGAAAAGTTTTTTGCACTCTTTCAATATCTTTCCAAAGTTTAGCACTAAGTCTAGATCTCCAAACAATACATCCATATAATACAGTAGGATAGATGATAGTTTGAAAATTTTGTTTTCTGACCGTCCAAGCCTAGAGTCCTAAATCCTTGCACTTGTTTTTGAAAGTGTATAAAATCTTGAAACCTCATGCTATTTTTTGTTTGATACACTTCCCCTACATGTAATTGTCCATATAAATGAGACCCAAATATTTAAACAAATCTACTATTTGCGCATTGATACCTCTAAAATGGAAGTTATAATAGGTATTTCTTATACCCTAGATCATCAATTTGGTTTTATCTACATTCACTTGAAGACTAAATGAATGACAATAATTTTCTAAAATTTGCAACATATTTTTCCTATTGTCTACAATAATGGAGATGCATGTAAAAGAAGATTCACTACTTGAGATCTAATATTGATAGCATGACCATCTTGCTGGCTACACAACCATTCTTGCATTTCATCAATAAAGATATCAAAGACTTGGTAATAAATAATTGCTATAAAATAACTATTCCTCATGGGTATTTAAATATTGCAACTATGATTGTAATTGTGTAAATGTGATGTAATTATTGTAAAATCCCCTTAATGAAAGGGCATGCTGTAATAGCCAATGTGTCCATTGGGAACCTAACAAGGAGGTTTAACTTGAGGTACCTAGGCTTAACTTAGAGAGCATGCTGACATGGGGTTTGTAGATTTTCGGCATAAGATAAGTAACAACACTGAAGAAGTGGGACAAATAGATCACCCTTCTAGCTAAGGTATATTTGTCCCTACCATGGTGGCAGTGCCAAACTACCTTAAGGGCCACTACCTCAAAACAAATCCTACTAGCCCTTATCAATTATTCATTATTCCTAATTCAGTCATTAATGAAGTTGCATGTTCTTCTTATTTGAGCATTAATTTGTACAATTGGAATACAAATTTGTTAATATGGTAGCCTTTTAATAATGTGTTGGAATGAGATGTCACAAGCAGTATTAGAGCAAAATGATTTTAGGACCTTTGCAGTGCAATCTCACTTGTCACCCAAGATGCATACTCTACATTGCCATGATGATACCAAAACTTGAACTGGAAAGTTATAGAAGTCATTTACAAACGTTCAAAAGCTACAAGGAAAATTGCTATGGCTATTTCACTCAAAAGCACTGCAACAGCCCCACCATGACTCTATGCTCTTTTAGGGATGCTTCCTCCATTAATACATTTTCTTTTATGGTTGTTACAACATTTTATACCAGTAATTATTAATTAGGGAAAATGCTAACTTGATCCATCATGTGTGCATCCTTTAGTAGTGGAGAGGGATTTGAACATTGCAAAGGTTGTAGCCTCCTCTTACTAATGCATGGAACTACCATGCTAGTATGGTTCCAAAGACACAAGGAGTGGAGGATTCCTTGCACCCCCATGGTCCCTCAACCATGGGGGAGGTAGCAGGCCACCACCAACCCTGCTACCTCTGTCACAATCCTCCCCCACTTAAAACAAGTGACAACCTTGGAGCATAGCCTGGGTAACCCACGAGGCAGCTACACCAAAATTGAGGGAGGATTTCGTCAATTCTGAGAAAGTAAGCTCATGCTATTTTGAGTCAAGTCCAAAAAGACCTTAGGTTCTGGAAGGTCCAACTGCTAGGGCCTAAGGCCTTAAAGCATTTTTTTTGTTGAACTCGACCATCTTCCTAAGATCTGAACTCATCATAGCATCTGACACCCAAGTCAAGAGCATTACCCCTCAAGACTTGGCCTATCCATCCTTCCACATTTGGCCTGAGATGCAAGACTATGGAAGGACACCAAGTGGTCTGTCATTGTGACATGACAGAACACACCAACCTAGGGATGTATGAGTCCCAAGGTACCCCCCGACCTACTTGTATCCAAAGGTCTCGGGGTCTCAAGATCAACATAGCTCCTCTTTTATTTGAAACTTAAGCCCCATCGCCTATAGAGCACTTCGAAAAGCTCCAGGCATCTTCCTCCCCTGTCTGAGGCAGGCCCTCATAGGAATTCACTCTTGGATCCTACGAGGCACCACATGCCATGCCTCTTTCGATTTTTTTTTATGGGAGGTTTCTCCATCCATCATCGAAGTAGCCAAGGCGAGAGGTTGATCGCTTGCTCCCAATAGAAGTCCAAAATCAAGTTTTCCTGGAACCTCAAACACTCCAGTGGTTCCCAACTATCATCTGAGTCAAGATGGTGTTTCCAGTGAACGAGAAATTCCACTTTCAAATCTACACCATGGCCAGTGGTGTGGAAGTTTCAAATGTAGTTTGCTCTCTTTCCTGTATTGATTGGATACAAGGTTGTTCTTGTATCAAGAGGCTTCTTTCCAGATAAGGGAACCCATCAGGTAGTGGCTTCAGCATGTTGACATGAAAAATTGGATGGACTCTGTCCATATTAATAGGTAGCTGAAGCTTATACGTTATAGGGTTAATTTTATCAATGATCCAAAAGGGACCATCATACTGCCTCATCAATTTGGAGGTAGTTCCTTGTTTCGATTTAAACTGACGTGGGTCCAATTTTAAGAGAACCCAATCTCCCACTTTGAATTCACAGTGTTGACATTTTTGATCGGCATACTTTTTCATATGCTACATTGCCCTCTCTAGATGATCTTTTGCAGTTTCAACGTTTTCGCACCACACCTTCATGAATTCATCCATTGAGGGATGCCGACCCTATAACGAGGGGGAGACCATGTGAGGGGTAATGGGCTACCTTCCCATTACCAGTTCTGCAAGAGAAAACCTAGTAGTTGATGGCTTTTGGATGTTGTAACTTAGTTGAGCAATTCCCAACAGAATAGGCCAGTTCTTTTGACCACTGCAGACATAATGTCGAAGGTACTCTTCAAGTACATGATTCATCCATTTTGTTTGACCATCTATTTGCAGATGAAAACTTATCAATAATTTGAGGGTGGTACCCATCATGACAAACATGGCTCGCCAAAAGGCACTCGTAAATCGAGGATCATGATATGATACAATGCTCATAGGTAACCCGAAATATCGAACCACCCTGCCAAAATAATATGTTGCAATGTCCTCAACTAAGCATTGAAATGGGCAAGGAATAAATATGGCAAACTTGGAAAATTTGTCCACCACTACAATGATGCTGCTCAAGCCTTGAACCTTTGGTAATCTTATGATGAAAGCCATAGTCACCATAGCCCATGGAAATGGAAGAATTTCCAAGGGGAGCAGAAGTCCACCTGGACACTTTGTAGAACCTTTGTCTTGTTGACACACCAGACACTTCTAAACATAAGAACTCACATCTCGATACATCTTTGACCAAAAGAAAGTTCTCTCGATAAGTGCCAAGGTTCTTTGCTATCTAGGGTGCCCAGCCCACTGTGTGTTGTGGCACTCTCGGATTATCTCCTTACAAAGGCCATTCCAATCTAAGACACACATTTTGTTGTCATGGAACCAAAGTAGTCCATCCCTCATTTTTAACTATGGAGCTAGCCCAGTTTCTATCAACTTCATCAATCAATGACGTGAGGATCCCTTTTTAAACCATCTTGAATTTGAGCCAACAACGCTTTGTCGCACTGTACAAGTGAAGTTTGTGGCCCAATGATAGAAAAGAGTTGGGAGGTAGGTTGAGGATGATGACTCAACACATCTGCCACCATGTCCTCTTTACTAGGGCGATAGGTTAGTTACAGATCAAATTCAGAAAGCATAGCCAACCATCATGCCTGTTTGGGCCTTAGCTTCGTTTGATTTAGTAGATAACTAGTGGCTAGGTTATTAGTTTTTACATGGACATGCCTTCCCAGCAAGTAGTATCTCCATGCTCTCAAACAATGGACAATAGCGAATGTTTCTTTCTCATGGATTGGCCATCTCTACTCTACTTAATTCAACTTCCGAGACTCATAAGCAACACGATGACCTTCCTATAGCAACATGCCACCGATTGCATCCTCACTGGCACCTCAAAAGATTTTGAGAAATCTAGCAATGCCAACACTGAATGGGAGGTTAAAACCTCTTTGATTCTATCGAAGGCTTGCTGATAGTTTGAATCCCACTACCATGGGACTTCTTTCTTTTGCAAATTGGGGAGGGGAGTAGCAATACCTGAGAAATTTCTGATAAATTTACGATAGAAGCTGGCTAACTCCATAAATTGTCTGACCTCATGAACATTAGTAGGAGTAGGCCATTGGCATACAACCTCTACCTTTTTCAAATTTGGCTTCACCTATCCATGCACTACGAGATGTCCTAGAAATTTTAGCTTTGGGTAGCAGAATTCACATTTCTCTTTCTTAATGTACAGCTTATTTTCCTGTAGCTTCTCAAGGACTAATTGTAGGTGGAGGGCATGTTCCTCCATGGTTTGGCCAAATATCAAGATATCATTGAGATAGACGACCACAAATTTATCTAGGAATGGTCAAAATATCTCATTCATCAATGTAGAAAAGGTAGCTGGTGCATTGCAAAGCCCAAAGGGCATCACCGTCTACTCGTATGACCCATATTGAGTTACATATGCAGTTTTTTCTTTTGCGATGTGAACCTGATAGTACCCTTGTCGAAGGTCTAGCTGGGTCAAATAACGGGCCCCTGCCAAGTGATTAAACAAGTCTGAAATAAGTGGTACTAGGTACTTGTTCTTGATGGTATGTTTATTCAACAACTTGTAGTCATAACAGAGAAGTAGCGTTCCATCCTCCTTGGTGACAAACAACACTAGTGCATAAGGAGATTTTGAGGAACGAATGTATCCTTTGGACATCAAGCTCTCAAGCTGCTTCTTCAATTCCCCCAATTCTGGTTCCATTAACTGATATGGTCTTTGAATAGGTGGGTCAATACTTGGTTGCAATTCTTTTTTATGATCTACGACCCTTCGAGGTGGCAAAGTTCTTGGTAACTCTGGTGGCATCACATCTTTAAAACTATCCAGCACTTATGCTACGCGTGGGTCAATGTTTGTTTGAGATCCACAAGCCTAAGAAGGATCTCTTGTTTGCATAGCTAGTAGAAATTTTCTTGTGAGATCCTTAGCTAAATGTTTCATCACCATTGGAGATAATCTGGGGGCTAGAGCTCTCATCCTTTCCAATCTGTGCTCCATGAGTCTGAACTATGTAAGGTGAGCTTTCATGTGAAATAAAGATCAAGTCTAGGTGTGGAGCAGTGGAAACTTTGGCCTTGCGTAAGAATTCTTTTCCCAATATAACCTTAAAGGAGTCCATATCTAAGATTGAGAAATCTAGAACTCCTTGCCATGAGCCCACTTGAACTGGGACACTGCGACACACCCCGATGCACCGAAGAGGTTTGAACTTGGAAAGTTTGCAGGAGGCTTGGATTGGTTCCAATTTTAGTTGCAAGTCTCTTACCAAGGCTAGAACCTTATATTTGTGGCTAGCCCCATTATCAATGAAGGCACTTACCGTACTTGAGCTCACAGTGGTTGGGGCCAATTGAACATGATGTAAATTATCAAGATTAGTATTTTGGGAGCTTCTAGCTCTTGACCTTTGCATCACCATATCAGACAACTCCATCATAACAACTACACTTTGCTATTCCACAAAAGTGCTTCCATTTGTAATCTAAAGGCACGGGTCAAGGTGATAGTCGAGAGTCATTAGTTGCCTCCCTAAAGCCTACCCTTGCCTATTTTCTGTCCTTCCTGAGCTCAAGGGGAAATTTCTCGCTAGGTGGTTCCCATGACACAAGAAGCATTGAATTGGCCCTTTAAAGGGACCTCCTAAAATTTATTTCTTCTTGGCCCCAGGTTGCCACTTGCTCCTTGTATCTTTACGTTTTTGTTGGGAGCCTTGGTTTCCTGGAGGACCACCCATCGAGCGACTGCCTTGCTAAATTGATTTGAATGTGTTTCCACCTTTGATGGAACCTATATCTATTTTCTGAAAGTGGGAGGATGTGACATGCTTTCCCTTCCCAGGCTTACCCTTGTCTGGCTTCGTCGTCTTGAAGTCAAGAAAAGTGCCAACAGTAGCAATAGCCTCTGTGAGTTTCAATGCCTCTTCGACATAGTTCCATCTGTGCCCACGACTACAACCCATTTACAAATTTGAAAAAGTGATCCCGATCTCCCATATTAGGAATCAGCAACAGAAGCTCTCAGAAGCTATTGATATAATCTTCAAGCTTTCCTAAATGTTTTTGGAACTCTAGCTTGGTTCTAGCTACCCACTCAGAGTTCCCTAGGCGGAACTGTTTGATCAACGCTTTCTTAAATCTGTCCCAAGTGTCGACCTTTTCTGTAGCAATACCCTTTTCTTGAGCATAAAGGAGGCTAAGCCACCATAGCTTAGCACTTCCTATGAGATACTAAGATGCTGTGGAGACCTTTTGAGTTGCAGGAACACCCCCAGTATTCATGTACATCTCCACATCATGGAGGAAGGCATCAATCTTAGCATCACTCCTCTCACCATCATAAGAACTTGGTTCTCTAGCTTTAATACGAGCCACTGCTATTGGCTCTTCTGCCAAGCGTCCTGCCAAGGAGGATTTCAGGATGGCATTTTCAATTTTCAAATTAGATAGCGCTCCTGATTTACCCTCACTAGGGCATCCTCCAAAACTTTCACTCATCCAATTAGGTCGTCAACCAAAAATGCTTTCATTTGTGCCTTCTCCAAGGATCTAAATAAATCCTTGTAGAGGTTAAGCATATGATCTAGATGACCTTCCAGGATCAAAACCTTAGCCTTTGCCACTTTCACCCGGTCCTTAGAGTGAAGATCCATCTTGTCTTGTGGTAATTCAACGTCTTTAAGAATGTGATGGATCACATCTGCATTCTCTAGTCCAAGGTAGGTTAAGGCCTCATCAATTGCTTTAACATGGTCCCATAAGGTTTGAAACTTAGTCTCATCTTGACCAAGTTTTGTCTCAACCTCAACCTCTGGGTTTGCTTGATCTTTCGCCATAGCACTAGGTCCACTAGGCTCCATGTTGCCAAAGAGAGAACTTTAGCACAAGGCCACCCTCAAAGGAAGAGTGGCCAGTAGAAGTTGAAAATGGAACCAAAACCCTCTCAATATTGAGAAAGTTTTTACTTGCAAACCAAAGTGTGAGGCTCTAATGCCATCTGTAACAACATTGTCCCTGAGAACGTTATCTGGCACCCCAAGAGTTTCCCAAGCAAATTTTAAATCGGGATGAAACTGAAGAGGAATATGCCTCAGCAATCAGCAATCTTGCAACACATGCCAACAAACAACATGTTAGTGTTAGCATGCATCTTGAGCGGTGTTTTGCATCAAATATTCACGTTATCCTAACAAGCTAGATAGCACTCCCTTGCTCCACTCACATGGACACCATGGGGACTACCAGTTGAACCCTCTAGATTCATCACCGCGTGCTAGTAGTTGGTGTCACGCTCTTACGAGTGCACGCAATGTCCCATAGCACGTCCCATGTCACCCCCGGTTAAACACCCCAACGTAGAGTTGAACTATGCAACCCTCCTAGGCAAAGTCCTAACAAGTGGGGTAATGAGGAAGGTCGTAGCCTCCTCTTACTAATGCATGGAACTACCATGCTAGTATGGTTCCAAAGACACAAGGAGTGCAAGACTCCTTGCGCCCCCATGGTCCCTAAATCGTGGGGGAGGTAGCAAGCCACCACCAACCCTGTTACCTCTCTCATAGATACAGCAATAGGGAGTGTGGTTGGAAAGGGAGAGAAGACTGTGGCTGCTACAAGAGATAGCAAGGAGAAAAAAAAACAAGTGCAGCATAGCAATCAAATATTCTGATAATTCTTCCTAGTAAGCAAGATATCTAAGTGAGGTAAAATGATCCATCTTTGTTATGTTTGATAATGGCCAATAAGGGCTGCTTTTCTCAAACTTCTCTCTTGTTTGTCTAACCACCTTCACAATGCTTATATGAAAATATCAAAATTGTTGTTGTAAGGTTAGATTTTTGAAACCTTTAATACCTTTTTTTTATCTCTCCACCCATCTTCTGCACTCACACCTAAATGACTTGGATGAGAGTTGTTTCTGTAACGATTCATAAACACCCATAACGATTTGGGGCATTTTTGGCAAAAGATTGCCAATAGGGGCCAAGGATCCATGATATGAGGATTGGTACTACCAGCAGAAAGCGAGAGTATCCTTGGGGCCCATCAATAATTGTGAATGTTTTAAAATTGTTGAATTCTTGGATTTTGGTTGGAATTTGGTTGATGAACCCTCCCCCTTTGAATGCATAAATATTGGATTTGAATCTTGAATTACACCTTTTTTTCCTATATCTTCTCAAGTCTGATTTTGATATCTTTCTATAAGTTGATGGAGTGGGGGAAAACCTAGGATGTTAATTTATGATTGAGATTTATTTATTCTCTGCTGTTGAAGATATGAATTTCCTGATTAAATGATTAATGGTAAAATGGTTACAAGAGTTAAATTCAAATGATCTTGTTTTGTGTGTTGTTAGAAATTATAAAATATTATTATGTGATTGAACAAATATGAGATTATTAATTTATCTGCTTTTGTGGTCATTTCTTTGGTTTACAAATGTGTAAAGGATCCTGATTAAATATTTCTTTTTAGGTTGGAAAATAAAAAGTTTGATTTTTTTTATTTGATGAATCTTGCACAAATATTTTACTATGGCTATTTCTTTATAAAATTGTCTCTTAATTCTTAAAATTAATATTGATTAACCTATTTTAGAGCTAGATCTAGGTGTTGTTGATTTCATTTTAATTTTACATGTTAATCTTAGTTGATTGTTGTTTTTTTTTTTGAGAAAGTATTCGGGATTCTATTATGAAAGATCGAATAATGTTACATAANAAAACTCAGCAAACTCAAAAACAGAGACGGGATACGGGGGGGGGGAGCACCCCCCCAACGACGACGACGACCCCCCACCACCTTAGGGGTTGGTGGAGAGCTGTTTACAGGCACAATCCGGCCGAATCAACTCATGCAGGAGGTCCAAGGTATTGCGGTGTTCCTTCGTGTCCATAAAATTGGCAGCCTGCTGGAGACCCTGCATGGCCGCCTGCCTTCTGTTTCTATCGTCGGTGGAAGTGCCCGCGTCGGGGTGGCACTGTGCCAAGGTTCGGCGGATGTGCCTTCAAAGGCGGCCCCAGGAACTTTCGCTGCTAATACCTAACATGAGGTATGGGCAACGCCCCCCCCCCCCCCGCGCAGCCACTGCCGGGCGCTATGTTCGTGAGCGCGGTCGAGCTGCCGCTGTCTCTGCTCTTCCTCCTCCCTGAGCCAGGCCTGTTCCTCCTGCTCCGCCTGCTGCCGCTGTCTCTGGGACTCTGCCTCCTGTGCAAGCTCCTCCCGCACCTGGGCTCTGATTTCGTCGGCAAGCCTGGCTTTGGCCGCCTCCGTCATGAGGTCCTGATGTCTAGCCCGCTCTTGCTCCCTGGCCTGGAACTGGGCCTCCAGTTCGTTGCGGGCCTGGGCCAAGGCCTCCGCCCATTTCGCCTCCCACTCCCTCCTCTCCGCCGCCTTGGCCTCCGCCACCAGCTTCTGCCGTTGCTCCTCACTCCAGGTGGAGGTCGTGGGGGGGGGGGGGGGGGNGGGAGCGGAGGTCGTCCCGGTCTGCCACTCGGGGGGGCACCGCACCCTCGGGGCCCGACGACCCCACCCGAAGTGAGCGCCCCAGGAGCATGGATCCGCCGCCCCCCCCCCCCGAAGACCCGGGGGGGCCCCTCCCCTGAGGGGGGGCAGGGGGGGGGCTGCTGCCCCCCCTCCGCCCCCCTCCACAGAGCTAAAATCACCCCCGAGTGCTTACCCCGGCGTTTGAGGCGAACGGCCTCCTTAAATTAGAGAGGGAGGTTGACCTGGCCACCGGTCTTCAGGCAATGGAGGAAGGTGAAATGCAGGCCCTGCAGCTTGGACCCGTTGCCAGACTGGATGAAGTACCGTTCCACCAGGTCCACCCCGCGGGCCCAGAGGCGGGGGAGAGCAGATCTGGGCACCTGCCGACTTATGGTCCTGGGAATGGTCCCATGAAAGAACATCCCTGCGTCCTTGAGGCCGTGGGTAGACGGTAGGATAGTTTCCCCAGCGATGGGGGTCCCCAGACAGCTAGCGATAGCCACCTCCGTGACCCAGATTTCCTGCCCCCTGAAGAAGGTGCAGTTGTTGACCCAGTTGGAAAAGAAGGCATCATCGGCCAGATCTGGGTCCCCCACAAGCCGCTGCAGAGGAACATCCCACCCACATTGAATCACCAACTGCCAGAGCTCCTCGAATTCCTGAAAAATGGCGCAGTCAGGTTCGTACGTGGGCGTTTGTCCCATGGCGTTCTCGATTTCCTTCCACGCGCAGGACGCCTGCCAGACCAGCCGCTGCGGAGGGGGGCGCCGTTGCTGCCGAAAGACAAGATTGTTGCGGGCCTTCCAAACCATCCATAGAAGTAGGGCGGCCCAAGAATCCCCAGTCGCATGCCTCAGGGGGGGCACAGCGGCCGCGCGCCACACGTCGCACGTGTGGGGACAGTCGCGCACAAAGTGTGCGACAGTCTCCCCCGCACCCCCGCATGTTGGACAAGTGTCCGCCTCGATGATCCCCCGTCGCCTCAATAAATTCCGAACTGGCAGCGCGTTGTGGTGCAGCAACCAAAGAAAAAATTTAATTTTTTCTGGCAGTCTTCCTTTCCAAACCTGCCGCCACATGCCGCTTCGGGGGTATTTCGCCGCCATGATGGCGCGAGGCTCAAGATGCGTCCAGCCCGAGGTCTGCATGTCACGTGCGTGCCGTGCCACCACCTGCCAGGACTTGGAGTCCCGCGTCATCGCCTCCCAGCGGGTGTATTTATTATTAATGACATCGATCCAGGGGGCCGGGTCCCGATGTGGCCGCGCGAGCCGGAGGACGAGCCTTTGCTGCCCCAACATTAACTCATCCTCGAAAGTCGTGATTCCCAGGCCCCCTGCGTCGCGCGGGCGCGCCACCAGCTCCCAACGGACCAAGTGTAGCTTGCTCCCCCCTCTGCCCCCCCCTCCACACAAAGTGCCGAACCAATGCGTTAACGGCATTGATGACGTTACTAGGGGGGCGGCCACCGCCGGGACGAAACGCGCGGTGGCCATGAGGATCCCGGTGGCCACCAGCAGACGTCCCTTGCGGGTCAGGAACCTATTAGCCCAATGGCTGGCCCGTCGCTCCATCTTTTCCAGCAAGGAGCCCCACGTGGTGGACTGCCCCAAATGAAAATGGGGGATGCCAAGGTAAGTGTCGGTGGGAGACCCTGGCCTAATATCCAAAGTTTGGGTCACCCTCGTTTGGACCTGCTCGTCCACGTTCACGAAGTAGACAGTGGACTTTGCCCTGTTGACTGCCAACCCCAGCTCCGCAGCCAACCGATCCAACGCCAGATTAATGCATCGGGCTTGTGGGACCGCCGCCCTGCTAAGCAGCATCGTGTCGTCCGCATAGTGCTCCGCCCGACAGGTCACCCCGCAATGTTCAGCCCATCGACCCCGGAAGTACTACAGTAATGTTGCATCAGGTCCATGGCAATGATGAAGAGGAGGGGAGAGAGTGGGTCCCCCTACCTCAGTCCCCTCCCAGGGGACGCGAGGCCCCACAACCTCCCCCCCACATCGAAGGAATAGCCCGCTGAGGATTGCATGTGTATGCACAAACGGGTGAACTGCGGATCGAAGCCTTTATGCTGCATGATGGTCTGCAGAGCCTCCCAACTAAGGGTGTCGTAAGCCTTCGTGATGTCCAGCTTGAGACAAAGGCCCGGGTAACCCGATCTTCTGAGTGAATGGACCACCTCCTGCATGAGGAGGATCTGGTCCTGGATGACCCGACCCTGCACGAAGCCCGCCTGGTTCCTTCCCACCAGCTTGGGCATGAGTGGCGCAAGCCGATGNTTCCTTCAAACCTCTTATGAAGTCTAAATTTGTGCATTGTTTGATGTGGTGTTGGTCTGTCTTTTATATGCCTAAATTGAGAAGAAATGGCTTCAGTGTTGATTTGGAATACTTTATCATGACAACTAAAGCATAGCATTCAAAGTGTGTATAGGGCTTTGAATAGTAAGTACAATGAAGACTTACATGAGGAATAAGTGGTGCCAATTCTAGCAACCAAGAGAATGAGCCTCCTCAACATTGGCAAGAGGCCTTTGCAACGCTTGCCCATTAGGTCACTTTGCTTACTATAGCTATACAGCCAACTATACAGAATTATGAGGAAAATGAGGCAGAACAATATCAAAATGAGGTGAATAATGAGGCTGTCAAGTTGCAAGAATTTCTGAAGTGCAAGCCACCATCATTTGATGGAGTTTCAAGTGAAGAGCAAGCTGAATCCTGGTTGTTTAGGATGAATGATTTGTTTGAACTGTTACATACAAGTGCCAAAGAAAGAGTTCTTGCAACTCATGTTTTGGCAAGTGATGTTGCCAATTGGTGGAGAAATAAAACAGTAAAAATTCAGAATGAAGGTGTTGAATAGAATGAATTTGTACAATTGTTCAAAACAAGATAAATTTCAAAAGCACATGTGGAACAAAAAAAATGGGAAGAATGTGGCTGAATATGAACGTGAGTTTGTTAATTCCAGAATACATGAGAATCAGAAACTTTATCAATGGCTTGCATCCTTCAGCCCAAGAAAAAGTTGATTTGTTCAAGTTGGATAACTTATCAGTAGTTATTGATAAAGCTAAACTTGTGGAAGCTGAATTCATTAGGAAGAAGAAATTGCTATTAACAAACCAGAAAGGAACTAATGCCATGGGAAAATCATAAAGGAAGAACACATTTAACAACCTTTCGAACAAGGTATGGACATTATGAATTCACTGTTATGCCTTTTGGTCTAACTAATGCTCCACTCCAACTGCATTTGTGAGCATAACGAATCAAAGTTTTCAACCATTTTTGGACTAGTTTGTATTAGTGTTCATAGATGATATTTTCATATATTCTAAGACAGTTGAGGAACATGAGTAGCACCTAAGAACGATCCTACAAACCCTTAGGATACATAAGTTGTATGCAAGTAAGAGCAAGTGTGCATTTTGGCAATCTGAAATAAGGTTTCTTGGTCATGTCTTATCAGACAAAGGGTTAGCAGTTGAGCTAGATAAAATTGATGCAATAATTAGTTGGCCTCAGCCTGAGAATGTTACAAAGGTCAAAAGTTTCCTCGGTTTAGCAAGCTACTATCGTAGGTTTGTAAAAGATTTTTCAAAAATTTCAGCCCCTTTGACATCATTGCTAAAGAAGAGCAATCAGTTCCAATGGTTAGAGAAATGTGCTTTGGCTTTCCAAAAGCTAAAAGAATTGTTAACATCAGCTTCTATATTAATCATGCCTTCAGAAAATGTTTAGTTTGAGGTATATACAGATGCCTCTGGTGAGGGATTAGGATGTGTTTTAATGCAACAAAATCAGGTAGTTGCTTATGGATCAAGACAATTAAAACCTCATGAACACAATTACCCAGTGCATAATTTGGAACTTGCAACAGTGGTCCATGCTTTGCAAATATGGAGACATTATTTGTATGGAAAAAAATTTAGAGTATAGTCAGATCATCAAAGTTTGAAATACATTTTCATCCAGCCTAATTTAAACATGAGACATGTGTGATTATGATTTTGAGCTCCTTTATCATGAGGGCAGAGGAAACAAGGTGGTAGATGCTCTCAGCCGAAGGAGGTATGTTAAGGGAATCTTTTTACTTCAAAGTACAATTGTTAATTTGATTAGAAAGGGACTGGAGAATGATAAGTTCTTTGCTAAGAAATTTGAAAAGAAGAACCTACGTCAACTGGAAAATGGATTTAAAATTACTACTAATGGTTTGTTACTTTTCCAAGATTGTTTATATGTTCTAGCCAATGCAGAACTTAGAAATTTGGTAATGCAAGAACACCATGAAACAGTTTATACAAGTCATCTAGGGGCAACAAAAATGCTACATGGAATCAAAAAACAATTTTGGTGGCTTGGAATCAAAAAAGATATTGCTAAGTTTGTGGCAAGGTGTTTAACATGTCAGCAAGTTTTTTTTTTTTTTTTTTTTTTTTTT
>MNCI01012628.1:533909-551301 GCA_015680685.1 Gnetum montanum
CCCCCCACCCACAGGAAGATCAAAAACCAGCAAAGCCGACCGGGGGGGCAACCACCCGGCAGAGGACGTCAAGTACTAGCAGGTCTTTTACAACCACACAATACTCCAAAATGGAAATGGGATGAGATTGAAATAGATTTTATTGTTGGGTTACCTAAAGTTCTTGGAGGATATGAATCAATAATGGTCGTAGTTGATAAGCTGACAAAGTCAACACACTTCATCAAAGTGAAATTAGATTACAATGCTAGAAAGATTGCAGAAATTTATATTCAAGAAATAGTTAGATTGCATGGCATACCTAAGAAAATCATTTCAAACAGGAATCCAAAGTTTACATCTCCTTTTTGGCAAGCTATCCAGCAAGCTCTTGGAACAAAACTAAATTTTAGTACAACCTATTATCCACAAGTTGATGGTCAGGTTGAAAGAACAAATCAGGTGGGGTAGAAGATCTTTTAAGAACTAGTGTATTGGATCATCATAAAACTTGGGATAAGGTATTGCCCTTGGTAGAATTCGCCTACAATAATAGCTACCAAAGCAGCATTGAAATGACACCTTATGAAGCCTTGTATGGTGGAAAATGTAGAGTTCCTAGCTGTAGAGTAGAGTTACTGGCTTTCCTTGACCTTATGAAGAAGGAGCCAGACAAAATGTTCACGAATAATCAGTCTACACCCTGTTGATCACAATTGTAAAAGGCACATTGGCACTACGTTACATAGGATATGTGAAGTGGTTCAAAATATGGTGACTGAATTGCAATACATCCCAATGGCTAACCAAGTTGCAAACATCCTTAAAAAGCCACTTAGCAAAGTGAGGTTCGAATACAACAGAGATTAGTTGGGACTAAGTAACACCTCATCCAGATGATTGAAGACCTAACATAATTAAGGCCACCTAGGCCATCACTATTTGTTTTTAGGATGCATTTGCATTTTGCATAGGAATTTCCTCAAATTGAGTGGATAATAATGAACATTACTATGTATCTTAAAGTATTGGAGAAAAACTTCTATGACCCTGGATATATTAAATGTATAAGATTAATTCAAATGAGATATGGGTGCTGTTTGCATAAGGAATTTCACTGTGACACAGAATTCTTTCGTTAGTTTTCCTTGAATAAAAATACATGAATGGTGTCTATTATTTTTAGCTATGCATAATAAAGTTGTGTTATAGTCTGTTAATGTCATGTAGGTTCTTTGGTCAACCTCCAATAATGTGTACTTGATCATTTGTTGTTGCTCAATCATGTACGTTTTGTGAATAGCACGTCGTACCGCTTAAAAGTTAGGAGTCATGCCACTAAGAAAGCACATATGCAGTGAATTTTAAGACATCCATTGAAATGGATCGACTATTATAGACGGAGATATATAACAAAAGGTGGATTACATAGAGGCGGTCCATTTATCACAGCCAAGAATACTAATTAGCAATGCATGAGTATGTTTTCATCACTTGAAACTGAAGTGGATAGATTGACACACAGAAAGAACATGTAAAATTTGCCTATATGACATAAGAATGAATTATGCCATCATCTCTCAGTCTCCTAACAATCTCTTTGAAGAAAGTACAAAATTATTACTAAGTATCTTTACGGCTCTAATTCTCTTACCAAAAGATCTATGTAATTTATTTTCAAGAATAACAAATCTAGTTTCATTTTTAGTTCAGCAAACAGCGGGAAACCATATGACTTAATTTTCTATAAAAAGTAGTCCAAATAAATAGCTGTTCATAATGAAGAAATTATGCATTATGTGTGTGTAGACACAAACACAGACATCAATTAAGAGAGAGATCACTTACTTTTCGTTTATTTTTAATAGTTAATTTTAATGGATGATCATGAGCCCTGGTAGATTCAATTTGAGATTTCCAATCCCAAATCTTTATAGATGAATCATTGCTTCCAGATATTAGAAATTTCCCCTTCTCACCAAACCTTGAGAATTCCCTACATTAAACAATTTTGATTGAAATCAATTCATATAAAGCATGATCTTTTAATCAGGAATGTCTCTAGTAATCTATAAACAGGGATGACATAAAGAAGCTGTCTTACACACAGGACACTGATGCCATGTGACCTCCCAAGTCAGAATGTAACTGAATCCTTGATGGCTTAAATCCTTCTCCAAATGTACTATCATTTGCAGATTTTGATCCTTTCCTAGTTCGCAAAGGTTTTATAGTTTTTGCTTTTGTTCTATGTATCTCAAGTTCTAGATCTACTAATTCTACAGTACCATCCCCCTTTGCCACGGCAAAATATTGGTCACACCTTCCAACTGGGCTTTCTTCCGGAAAAACTATAGCATGTACAAGAGGAGGATTCCACATTTGACTTGTGTTTGCTGCTTCTGCAACATCTGTAACCGGGCACACAAATCTGATACAACTTAGTAAGGCATTTATTAAAAAGAAGCCATATAAAAACAAAAATGGTCAACACATTTCTTCTTTTAGAAGGTAGGAGAAAAATTTAATTCATAATAATATTTTTTCTAGCATAAAATGACATGCGGCAAAACTCATCAAATTAGTATTAATATTCTTCGTATCATTTAAGAACCAATATTTTCAATTAGTAAAATCAAATTTGCCTTCAGATTACAGGCCAATTGGGGTCTATAATACCTTGCACCAAGTCTTTTCAAAAGTTCTCATGCATAGACTGACACCACTGATGCCAACCCTGGAAAGCCAACAAGAAGCAGGATTTGTGAAGGAGAGATATATCCATGATCAAACCATTCTCCTTCAGAACCTATGCACTCAGGCAATAAGGCCAAATTCCCAGGGATATTTCTCAAACTTGATATTGCCAAGGCCTATGATTCAATTGGCTAATTGACCCTGCAAGAAATAACGATAAAGAAGGGATTTGCAGTCAATTTGTCCAGCTATATTTACAAATACAAAGATCTATTAACCTCAATGGGCAGCTCAGGGGCATTTTCTCCCCTAAAAGGGGTCTACACCAATGGGATCCCCTATCTTTCTATCTGTTCATTTTAGTGATGACGTCCTTTGGGTTCACATTATGAGATCTAAATATAAAATGTGGACTTTTGCACTAAATGATTTCACAGTTTGGAAAAATATTTGTGCCCATCATTCTGAAATCACCCAACTTAACATCCCCATGGGCTGTACCACAAAGCAATTGATGGAAACAAATTATGTGCATGGAAAGGGTGCCTCACAAAGAAAATTAAATTTTTTGTTTGGCTACTACATAAAGGTGTCATCAAGAAGCAAGTTGTATCCTCTGCAAAGATGGAGTTATAAAAATTGTGGAACATCTGTTTTTTTTTTTTTTTCCTTAATCCTAGAGATGCGGTGTGTGGAGATATACAAGCCTTAACTAGTAGGAGTGGCTTTTAGGGAACTTGATTGCTTTCCATGTCATTTGGGACATGTGAATGGTAAGAAACACTCACATCTTTAGATCAACCCCTATCCATGCATTGTGGATGCTAGCGTCTTCAGTTTGGAGGTCTTGGAACGAGGCAGTTGCAACTATGGATGCTACTCGTACCTTTGAGTCTGACTATGTCCAATTCCAAGCTAATGCAGAGATCAAGGCTTTGGTAGGAGCTTACGGATGGGGAGGGTTGGTCCCATGATCATGAGGAGAGAAGGATCTCAAAGTAACATACTTTTTTAACAAATGGAGAGGGAACACTATGGAAGTTCAAAGTATTCAAATTCAACTACCGAAGCAAGCTATTGTTGAATACCTTGACATTATGGAAGATGGGAAGAACATTCTCTTTGCCATGTAGAGCTTCCATGATGCAAGTGATGAACTATTCATCAACTATAAATGATACCACACCTATGATATTTTACCTCTAGCTATGATGTCATTGGTACAATGCATCTAGGCCTCGTTATGTTAAGAAATACCACCCACTTGTCACACCAAACTTTTGGTGCCCTTACCGAAATTTTTGAAGTTTGTTTTCTCAAGTTAGATGTGAGTGTTTGCAATGTAATCTTAAGTAGTTGTACAACATCTTTATTCAAGTGAAATATACCTAGACATGCTTCATGGATGACAATAAAGATCAAGATTGTTTATGATCATTGCAACATCTCACATAGTATAGATTTATTTTCCATATGCATTTTACATTTCACTTCTCATTTACATTTTAATTATCACTTACATTTCAAATGTATGTTAGTATTTGGGAGAGTAAGCATGGCTAATCTCAAACATTAAGTACAATTGTTTGGTAACCCATTGGTAATATCATTTGGTTCACCCAATGACAATTTACTTAGCAATTCCAATAATAGTTGTACGAGCCCAGGACATGAACAACAGATTAGGAATGAATGCTTATCACCATTAGGCTAGATTAGATTTACTTTCTATTGTCTTCTAGTTAATTAGAATCAATATTCATCTTACAATGGTTTATTCTTACCACTGTGCCAAACAACATCATCACATCTTATACCTTATTGTGAGTTAAACCATATACTTTGATTGCCACTAACTCCAATAAGAAGATAATGATCAACGAGCTTTATATTAACTAGCTAGAATCCATATTTTCCCATCCAAGGATTACGATCTAGTGGCGTGTGTATGCTTGTGTGACTTGTATGGTTGGGCGTTGAGAACTCTTGCCTCTCATTAGTGGGGTACTTTATCACAGGATCAGTACCTTGTACCTCAACTGGGCACGTCCCCAAGTCACCATCATCAATTCTCTAGCAATAATTGGCAAAGCTAGTTGACAAATCTTTTATTCATTAAAGGAATACATGAAAGCTAAAAGGAGTTCATTTCACCTTCATGTGATGCCTTCAACTCCAACACAAGGTCAATCTCCCTAAATTCTTCTTTGTTGTGCTAGTGTGAAAGCAATTTGGAAAACACTTAGGTTTAGTCCTAGTGCTCTAGGAATGGACTCATAGAAATCAATCGTTGCCCCCATGCAACTCGCCAAATGTTGTCTCGTCATCTAATATCACCTACATTTATAGTCTCCACCATTCTTGCCCTGCCCAAAACACCTACCCACACTAGCTTTGAAGGAACATAGAACAAAAGAGTAGCATTTGAAGGCCAATCTTGGGGAAGATGACCAAACCAAAGCACCTTGTAGGATAATGCAAATTGCAGCTTAATCAAGGCCCTCAAAACTTAGTTGAGAGTCAAGCTAGAAGCAGAATTTCAAGTGTGACTTATTGACACAACAAAAGACATGAAGGTTCACCTCAAATGGGAGGTGCAGTGATGAAAACAATTAGAAGGATCAAAGGCTCAGCAAAAAAGATTAATTGAAGAATTTGTGTTATATGCTGGACTGGAAATGGAACTCTAAGCGAGCATTAGGGAGGAATTACAATGGGATGTCGAGAAGGCACATAGGAGGGAACTGGAGGAGTGCCACAGGAAGAGGCAAGATTATTGACAGCAACAAAAATAGAGGGTGCAATTCCTGGAACACCAAAAGTCCAACAACCGGGCATGATTTGTTATGGGAAAGTGCCCTTATATGGGCATTGGCATCAATAAATGAACCCCTAGGAAGCTCTGCATGCTTACATTAAAAAAATTCTCAGTCTCTGTCCCTACACTTGGAGCAGGCTAGGTGATTGAGTCCCAAGCAGTGAAAAAAATGGGAGAAACAGTATCAAGCTTTCCAATAGGCTACAAATTTCATAAAGTCTGTAGAAGAATGGAACATTGTATATGAAATATACAGGAAACAAAGGCTTATCTATGGGTGTGCCAATTTCCCTTTTTTTTAATGGGTTGTGGTTTCTATCAATACATCAATAGTTTCTATTGCCAGTTTCTAGGGTTTTTGGGTTATTGTGGGCATAATTTGGGCTCCTTAACTTCTAATTCTCTTTATCACTTCTTTCTGTTGGGGCCACTTTTGTACCTTTGAGCTTATGAGTTTCTGTTCGCTTTGTTCTAATGCTTGTCCAGTGCTGGGGAAACCTCCATGCTTGTCCAGTTTCTTTTGATGTATATTTTTGTATTATAATATTAGCCCGACCCTTTAATGGTGGGCATTATATTTTTGTTATGTTGTCTTTGGTATTATACAAATTTAATTTAATATAAATTACATTGTGTTAATTTTAAGAGCTCTTTTATTTACATCTGAGAAATAGTTTAGCCACGGGGGAAAACAACTTAACCGGCATTAAATCTAAATTAACTTTACACTAACCATAGCCTATGTCTGTAAAATGTCATTTAAGCATATCTATTGTCATATTGTAGCATTTACTCAAGGTTTATAGCCTAATTTCCACTAACAGTTTGCAGTTCCTAATAGTTTGGCATTCTCAATGCATCTCCAAAATTTCCACTCAAATCCTCAACCTGCATGTGAAGTGTTTATAGATTGTGTTGCAGTCATCTTCCTATAAGGGTTTCTTCCCTACTCTACCCTAGACTATTCCACTATCAAAATTCTTTGGTTATTTCTTTCTAGTCACGTGTTTTGTTTGTATTCCATAATCTGCAGGTTTTCTATTTTTCAACAATTTCCTTCTTACAGACCTCTGCATTTGTTTGTTTCTTTTTGTTGTTCATGGATCACAATTTCCTTTGATGTTCATCCAATAATCATGTAAAACCTTGTTTGTGAAACAAACTTATTCTTACTACAACTATCAATGGTTTTCTGGGGTCATGTGTTGTGTCTTCTCAACCTTTTAGATCACCACATGAAGTAGAAAGGGTTGAAAGACATCAGTTAAGGCAATGATCTCTAATAGAACTTACAAGGTGCCACATGAGGCAACAAGCATGAACAAACTAATCCATTGTACAACATCTGAAGTAGTGCAAGTCCTTATACATATGTAGCAGATTCAACCGTTTTTTCTTTTTCTTTTTTCAAGAACAAGGTCAAGAATATATTATAATACAAAGTGTACATAGTACATCAAAAACAGGAGGGAGAGAGACCCCCCACGATAGCCAGTAACACAAAACCAAGGGAGAGATCTCCCAAGAAATCATCTATCAATGAAAATTAAAAACAAAAACAAAAAACAACAAACATTGAGTTTTCAAGTAGTAAATGGGTCCTAGACGGATTTGACTTGTCAGAATCAAGTTAGAATCAATAAGGAAATGGGTGGGAACATGGGGAATGTAGGAGGGAGCAGAGCAGGGTGACAAGGGGCAAAAGGTGACGATGTCCATGTGGATGGGGAAGCTAGCTTGAGGGTGAGCTACAGAGGGAGTGGTGGAGTGGGGACCGATGGGGCCAAGGAAGGTGGTGGTGTGTTCAGGAATGTTCAAGGGAGCCCAAAAGCAAGGAATGATGGGATTGGCATTTCCGGAGGTGTTGAGACTGATTTGTCCAATATCACTGGCTGGCTTTGAGGGGAAGGAGGAATCAAGGCTTGCTCACAAGAGGGAGGGATTGTGCATTTATAGATTTGTCAGCTGCCTGGTGGGGGGTTGCGCACCTTGGAACTTAGCCTTATTGAAATGGTCGTTTCTCAGGGTGCGTGCCCCCAAATGGATCTTATACAACGGTGGGCAATCACAAGCTCAATTGGAGGGTGTGTAGGTTCGCAATTTGGTGGACGATAGGCTTTTTTTTATGTTTCAGTCAACCAAGGATAGAGAGAAGGTGGCTTTTTGGAGGCCTTTGGTTTTATGGGGCCCGTGGGTTGGCCCTTGCACCGTAGTGGCTAGGGGCCCACTGGGAAGCTAACCTCTTTGCCCAGGTGCCTATTTGGATTAGAATCCTAGATCTCCCTTTGGAGTTATGCACACCAAAATTCCTGAAAACATTGGCTAGGCTTTTTGGAGAATTTGTCAAGTTTTCAACAGATATACTGAATTGATGGACCATACATGTTGCCCTCATTTCTATGTTTGGCGGTTGTTGGGATCCAAGGACATGTTTATTGTGCGTAGGGAGGAACGTGATATTGTTTGCTTATAGGAGACAAAGTTACAGGCCATGGAGGCCCACCTTCTATGGTGGGCAAGGTGGCAAACACAAATGATGCCCAGTCGTGAAAAAGTGGAGGGTTTGGCTATTTTGGCAAAGAAGTCGTTCCAACAGGTTGACTCCTCAAGATGGAGCATTATAGTGTAGCTTTCTAAGGTTGACATATGGCTTAAAAACTTCTATGGTAATCAAATCTAAAAGGAATGGTTGCAGAAGTTGAGGAGGATTGTTGCACTTGTTGACCTAAGACGATGGATCATGATTTGTGATTTCAACCAACACTTGTACGCCTAGGAGAAAATAGTTAATGATATGACTAAACCACTAGGCAATAGGAGCATGACTTGGTAGATGTGGAGCTCACTGGTTGCAAGTATACGTGGAGCAATCACTGTAGAGGAAAGGATTTGGTACTATCTTGGATCAACCGTGTTTGGATCAGTATGCACATTGTGATGGATTCCAAGATACGGGTGGTGGGGAAAGAGAGATTGGCATCTGACCACCGATCTCTCTATTGCCATGTGGGGAAGCTTGTTAGGCCAAGGGTCTCACCTTTTAGGTTTGAGAGATCTTGGTTGGTAAAGGCATGGCTTAAGCCACTAGTGGTGTGGATTTGGGTGGCCTATAACACTAGCATGGATCCTAGAGATTTTCGAAGATAGGTCTTTATTGACTTAAATAGGCACCTTGGCCTATTATGGCATAGGAGAGGTTTTCTTTCTGGGCTAGGTGGATGACTCTCCTATCTCAACTGGCATCTCTCTAGAATCAGCAAGAGATGGGAGAAGAGGTGGACACAGAGGAACAGCTCATTTTGAGGGAATTAAAAGAGCTCGATGCTGAAGAAGAGACTTATTGGAAGCAATGAGCTAGAACTACTTAGATAAGAGAGGGGGATAGAAACACAAAATTCTTCTTTGTTGCTGCTAAAGCTAATCATGCTACCAAGGTGGGGCTGACTATGAATGGGGCCTTGCTAACAGGTCCTCAAGAATTTGCTCGAGTAGTGCAGCAATACTAGGCTAGCATTTGGACATATGTTAGGACCTAACCTGTTTCGGTGCCAGTGGAGTCTATGCCAAGGACAACAAAGAATAAAATGCTATTGGAGCCATTTTCTTGGTAAGAGTTGGAAAAGGTGTTGGCCTTCATGAGGTTGAATTGGGCTCCTAGACCAGATGGGTGCCTGGTGGAGTTTTTCAGGGAATTCGCCAATGTGTTGGGGTTGAACCTTTTGGATGCCTTCAACTAGATGCGGCAAAGAAAGCAGGTTCGTTACGAAATAAACTATTCCAGGATTGTTGTTATACCTAAGGTTGCAGAGCCTTCAAATCCCTCACAATTTCATCCAATTGGGGTGTGCAATACCCTAATTTGAATTTTTACAAAAATGTTAGTGTAGCATCATGCTTCATTGATGCCACAACTAGTTGGGAACAACTAGACGGGATTCGTTAAGGGGAGATACCTCTAGGATCAAGTTATCCTACTTCAAGAGGTGATGCATTTGATTTAGTGTTCGGGGTATGCAGGTATGTGCATCAAATTGGACATTAAGAAAGCATATGATATGGTTAGTTGATATTATGGCACTAATAGGGCTTGACCCTAAGCTCATTGCCTTGTGTATCCAAATTCAAGCTTCGGGGGCCTATTCTTTTGATATTGGTGGTCGGTTGTGGGGGTTTTTGTCCCCTATAAGGGGGTTGAGACAAGGTGACCCCCTCTATCCTTGTTTATTATCCCCATGGATACACTGTAGGGGTATTGCAAGGCTGAAGGGGTTCAAGGGCTGAATGTTGCTGGAATTGATTACCTAATGGAGCATTATGCGGATGATACAATGATTTTTTCGCGAGCTTTGGTTCCGCAAGCACAAGCCATCAATAGGGCACTAGAAAGGATGACATAGGAGATTGGGCTAGAGGTGAATAGAGGAAAATGCACAATGCATCTATCACATGCATCTAGCCTTGTTAAAGGATGAATTTTGCAATTTTTGGGGATGGTCACTAGTACAAAATAGGATGTGTACCTGGGACTCCGTATCTTTGCTTAGAACTGAAAAGAAACCTGAGGCACTCTTATTCACAAGTTACAGCAAAGGGTAGAACATTGGACTACACATTTTTTAACTTAGAAAGGATGGATGTTGTTGGCAAATTCTATCTTGTTGACTATGGCTAGATTCATGGTGGTAGTTGCAGTGATTCCCACTGTGGTGGTGAATATGGTGGACCAGATTATCAGAAACTTCATTTGATCCGGCAAAAAAGGGGGGTCGAAATTGCATCTAGTGAATTGGAATGCCATTGCCCAACCCTAAGAAGTGGGCAAACTGGGAACACTAAAGTTTCACGATCTGATTATGATGGGATACCAAAATCTTGTTAACCATATTATGCAAATGAATCATAATGATGCCCAATGGATTTAGATTATTATAGATAAGTACACTTAGTGGGAGGTGGACCACAAGGATTCCCTCATTTGGCAGACTTTCTGCATGCATGTTACCACCAAGACCACTATTGGTATGATGGGGGAAATCACCCTAGGAACTCATGAAATAGAATTTTTTGACAGTGAGGGGGTGGCATACATTATGGAAAGGCCATTTGCCAAAAAAAAAAATTAAAGTGTTCATTTGGTTCATTAATCATACCGTGTTGCATATATAGGCTGTTCTTTGGGCCTATGGACTCAATATTTCGGACACTTGTCCGTTATGCACAAAGAAGTTGGAGACTGTTCGACACTTTGTTTACCAATGTCCTTTTCAAAATGAAGTGTGGGAGCAGTTAGCGTTCTCCCCTACTCCTCAAGCACATGTTTTAAGCAGGAATTGTATGGGTGTGGCTATGCTTTGGATTGCTTGGAAAGCTTGGAATACTTTGGTGTTTTGGTCTACATGGCTTCCTACTCCATGGTAGGTGGTGGCATAAGGGTGTAGATTGTGGCATGAGGCAATGGTAGCGATGAGTCAAATGCCCACATTTGAACCAGACTGTGTGGGGTATCAATAGAATGCTAAGTTGTGGGCAGTGATTCAAGAGGTGGCTTGGGCAAAGGTGCTCAAACTGTTGCAGGGGAACCCAGATCTTGCAAATGATGCTTTCTTCCAAAATTGGATTGGTGATGCAATGACATTTAGGGAGCTCCACATCACATTGATGAAAGAGGCACTGGCCGATTGTATGGGTGTATTAGCTTTTGGTGAGATTATTCTCCCTCAAGGTCAGGGATTCTAGGATGCACAGGTTCTTTTACAAGGGTTATTCCCAAGACCACTACTGGCCAAATGCCTAAATCGACATTGTAGAAGATCTGGCAAGACACAGTGGAGATGGTGGATCATTACTTCATCCAGTCTGGCAAGGTGTCGAAATTGCAATTTGCCTTTTTAAAGTGGTTGAAGTTTGGTAGAAGAGTTAACTTAGATAGGTTTTTCCTTGTGGCACTACAACTACAACATTGGGGGCATCATTTTGGCTTGATTCTTGCACTTTGGAGGTCAACGATTCTAGCTATTCCTAGGCCTCCAAGGCTAGAGCTGCATATCATTTATAGAAAGTGAGGAAGAGCTACGATTGAGGACGCGGTGGGGTCTATGTCTAGGTCTAAGGTGCCTCCCGAGGAGGGGGGGATTGCAATGGAGGCTAAGGTAGCAAAAAAAGGCCATGGAGCAGGCTGGGCGAGCAGAGAGGTACGTCTAGGAGGCAAAATGGAAGGCTTGGGAGTAGGAGTTTGCTTGGTAGCTAAGCATAGCGGAGCACCAATTGGTGGAACGAGAAAAAGAGCTTCAATGAGCTTGGGATCTAAAAGAGTCAGCACTGTGGGCTACTCTAGAAGATTCCCTAAGGGAGCAACTTCAAGTTGAATTGTTCCTAGCTAAGCAATGTAATGCAGAGAGAGAGCAGGCTAAGCAGGGAGAGCATGAGCAAGAATAGTAGGAGGCAGAGAAGCTCCAAAAATAGATGGATTGTGTGCACAAAAATAGGGTTTAGATGTGGCTGCAATCAGGTAAGTGTCCATACGAGGTTCTAGACATTTGCTATAATCCGCCTTCGGGGGCACTTCGTAGACATATTCGGCAGACTACAGCTAAGCTGCAGTCAAATGGAAAGGGTATGGTGGCAAAGCATGCAAGTAAGGCCAAGGCCACAAAGGATTTCCAATAGGCTGCTATGTTCATCGATATTGAACAACACCGAATGGTGCTTGATGCTATTCATGCCTAGGAACGAGCGAGGTGTCCTTGTATATGATTATCTAGACTTCTCTAGGAATGGATTATGGGTGGGATAGATGATGGGGGTCAGTGGGGATTATGGAGTTGGTGTTGGCCCCATGATCCTTGTTGTTGGTTTTCTAGGCATGGGATGACCATACTATTTTTGTCTTTCATGCAAAAATCCTGCTAGCGCTTGTAGGCTTGTAGAGGTTGGGTGGTTTGGGGGAGTAGATTATGTTGTGGGAGTTTTGGAAAATGGGGTTGTTCTCCCCTTCCTAGGAGGGGGGGAAGGGGGTGTCTTAACCCTATGTTGGTGTTTTTGTCATTGGGTGGGTTTCTTGCTTTTGTACATATTTTCTCTTATTAATAAAATTTTGCCTGACCTTTTCTCAAAAGAAGAAGTAAATGGATCCCATCTTGTAACCATGATCCTCCAAAAACCCTACATACCAACAAGCTAATTTTTTAACAAACCTACAAAGTGGCAATCCATCACGAGAACATCAAGGTTCTACAAACATATCTAGGCCTTAATTCCCAGTGGAACTTGTCCATCACTTCCCTTTCCTCCTTATAGGAGAGAAACTCCAAAACCTGTATGAAAGTCTGATATTTTTCTTTTTTCCTCTTTTTTTGCATGTTGTTGAGGCCTTGTGCTTTATCTAGGCAGCAAGCCAAGGACACTTGTCTAATAAAGCCACAGAGGGCATCCTAGGGGGTATCAATGTTGACTTCCATCATAACATATGGGCATTGTTTGGAGGTCAACCAATCCTTCACATTAACCTCATGGTGCTTCATTAATCTAATCTGCATCTCCTCTTGTTCTTGTCTTTCAATCTTCAGCCCTCTCCATTCTTTTTGCTCCTTAATTCTAGCCTCTTCTACTTTGTGTATCAGATCTACCCTGATGTGCTCCCAAAGCTTGTTCTCCAATCAAAATTGTAGTTCAATCTCTTCCCTTTCACACACCAACTGGCTTCTTTTGGTTCCTGCTTTTGTCTAACCTTGGACTCCTACTCTTGAATTTCTCATCTTTTTTGGGCCTCCCACTTGAGACAAACCTCCATATGCTTACTGGCCTACATGAGCTCAGTAGTTGCCTCCTACTTTAGTTTGTGCTGAATTTTGAAAAACCTCAACTGAACTTCTCGGATCAATCTCTCTTCCACTGCCTTCTTCTAGGCCTCCTCGAGAATCTTCTTGTTTTGTTTAAGGCACACTTAGAACTCCACCTCCAATTCAGTCCTTAGTTGCTCCTTCAGAATGCCCAGATGAGACTGTTCTTCCTCTTGGGTACTTAGATGGTCGTCTTCCCCATTTGCTAGCTCTTCCATACATGGCCGCCTAACATAAGATGGGTTGACATCCTTCAAAATGAAAGTAGAAGAGTTTGTCAGCTAGTCAATCAAGTCATGGGCAAATCCTCAATGTACATAACCTCTAGTGATTATGCATGCTTCAGGGTTTTGCAATGAAACATGGCTTCTCCTAGTTGTATGCCAAATGGCAAGGATTAATCCTAAATGTTTGCCCATTTGTCTTCTCTTCAAGCTACTAAAATGAAATTAGGGAGAATAGCCCACCTTCAAAGCTCAAGCATCTCATAAAAGCGAAATGTACATCATGCAACTACTAGAGATTCCTAGATTGTTAGAAAAATCTTTCAATGAGATCAGTTGCCTGCTGCTAGAGCAGGGGAAGTTTAGAGTGCAGGACTTGGCTACTAGATGTGCTCGGAATAGGACCTTGGAATGAGATCAACCGTATGTTTCATCCTTTGGGGTGTGAGATTCACTTCTACCCACTAGCAATATAGGCAGTAGAATGAAAAATAAACATAATTGGTAGACATGATCACATCACATCACATATAATCATAAACTCCAAAAAAAAAGTTACATCTAATCTTTTAACTTTACTAATACGAAAAGGAACAAAACCATTTTTTAGCAAATTATATTTAAAACAAGCATTAAAAATAATCATTACCAATATCTATGATTGTATGGTGTCTTCCTCTTGAGAAATCCCACAATAAAACCTTTGAATCTAATCCACCAGAAATTACTGAAACATAAAGTACATAATTCAATAATAAGAATAATAATAATAATTGTACCTTTGACTTCTAAAATAATTCACAGGTCCATTTTAAAAAACGTCAAAAAATAAAAAATAAAAGAAAGACATGGCAACGGAGGATGGTATCCCCTGATTGGCAGACTGCTTGTACTTTGTAAACATTTTTCATTTGTTCTCTTTTATTAGTACATTCTGACCTTTATCTCAGAGAACAAGGAAAGATAATTTCAACAGTAAATGAGATTACTGATAATTCCTAATATTTTGGAAATACATTGTTAGGGTATGAAGTTGTAAGACTATATTTAGGCCAAAATAGATCGTTGCATTTTAATCACTTGCAAATAGGTCAGAAATCTGCAGATCACTTCTTGCAGTTGATCCATGACACAAATAAAATGACTGATGTTATTGAACATCCAGCTAAACAAGTTCAGTATTTCCTATCAAGCCTTTAAAAAATGATAAACGAAAATGCAATAGTGTATAGCTTTACATGTAGACAATCAAATATTTTTGCAAGACATTATCTCTTGAAAATCAATATGAGATCATGCCTTAGCTACTCAGATTGCACAGGTGGACATAACTTAACAGAATTATGAGCGTTGTTGAGATGAATTCTAGTACAAATCCTAGCTGTATTCAATACTGTAGTGTGACTATATATCTTACAAGCCATTGGACATATGCAGAAGAGTTGGGTCAGAAAGAGAAGAAAGAGGGCAGCCCAAGAATGGTAGAAATGCTGAACCGGCTCAAGATCTTCACCGATTTACCACATATAAATAATGACACAAACAAAGAAGAAGAAGAAGAATATAATCAACTGCTAAATAAGTTAGTAGCTAAAAACACAAAATATAACAAGTGATACATATGCTTTCTGATGGTGTCTTGTTCTTTTAACTTAATTCATAAACAACTAAATATTTGAGCAACCCATGTGCTTTACTTGGTTTGATATCAGGTAAAAGTTAATTCAAATTGAGAAAATTCACAAGCAACATGAATAGACATCACAATTTATAAAAAATAGCCTTAAAAGTTATTACAGTCAGTTAGTGAACTCATTTGACGCCCGCTGTTAAGAGCTGAAGAATTTTTTGGTGCATATAACAGTCAGAAACAGAACATAACATAGTAGAAGTGGATTTTGTAGATGCTCATTATGGTGTACAAACATCAGTGGATGATGGAACACACCAACATCTAGGCAAAACAGGGAGAGCATAAATCTTGATTGTAAATTAAAAACAAATAGTCACATTTTTTACCAAATACCCATTGGCCAACTGCTGTTTTATGGATCTATTAATGAGTTCATGAAAATGTACCAAATCACCAGAATACATTTCAGTTTGTATTCTTTCCATTTCATCCCACTATCAAATCAAGAGAACCTTTACTACTTTCAGTTTACTTTTCCACCAATC
Organism: Gnetum montanum; assembly: GCA_015680685.1. Classification (NCBI taxonomy): domain Eukaryota; kingdom Viridiplantae; phylum Streptophyta; class Gnetopsida; order Gnetales; family Gnetaceae; genus Gnetum; species Gnetum montanum. Next base: position 549,644 of record MNCI01012628.1, read on the forward strand.
AGTTGGTCATTTTTATCATGTTTGGCAGTATCCTTTCAGTGCACTTACATGTTCAAGTCGATCAGTAACACGTGCAGAACAGCAGGGACACATTCATCATTTGCATTGCAACTTTTGACAGATATTGAACCCAATACGTGATAAGTTAATTAATTTAATTGTGTAATTTATAGAACTAAATTTAAACATCTATGAAATTATGCTTAATAAATAAATTAACAAAGAGGTATGTCAGGTCACTTAATTTCCTAATCAACTTTTAACCATTGATAGTGTATAAGCTGTCAAGGATGAGATATTCATGTACAATGTGTGGTGAGTTAGCAGGAGATAACTAATGAGGATGAGTATCAGCAGTTTCATATCCACCAATGGCTCAATTCTAACGAAATAAGTTACCATGAAGAAAACCAATGATGATGTTAGATGATTCAAGAAGCTAGGTGCTAGGATAGCCAAGGTTGCTGCTAGGTTCTATCGTCTAATATTTGTCATGTCACATGGGGTATCAACACTTGGTATTAGCCTTATCACAGGTGGTATTTGTTGAGTATAGTGTGAATATGTTTTCCCTCATTCATGTCCCTTGGTGTGTCCCGTTCCTCTTTGTTTGTCTTTGTTTCCATGTTGTATTAATGTAATGAGTAGAAGACAGAAGTCATAAGTAGCAACATCAGGCGCAACAACCATGGCAGGAACAACAGCAGGTGCAACAATAGGAGCAGCAACAGTAGACACAACAGAAGGCGCAACAACCGCAGCAGCAACCGCAGCAGCCAAAACTACTGGGGGTGGCCTCGCTGGGCTGGGGGCTGAGAAACTGGGGGGACCTGCACCAGGTGGCGCCATCGAGGCCCACTCCCGCAGTGACCACACCCTACGGCTACGGGTTCACGACCCCCCATCAGAGGGCATCCGCACTATGCAGAGGAGCCTCATTGGCCGTTTCATCTCCCAAGGGGCCCGCCCACGGCTAGACCTAGTCCGCCGATGGGTGAAGGAACAATGGAAGGTGGGTGATGTTGACGTTCGAAGTCTTTCGAGGACCTGCTCCTCTTTATTTTCCCATCCTTGCAAGCTAGGGATACAGTACTGCTCGGTGGCCCGTGGTTCTATGGGGCTTGGGTGCTCACCTTGATCCCGTGGCACCCCAGGGCCCACCGAGAAGTCGACTTGTTTACCCAGGCCCTGGTCTAGGTGCGGGTGGCCGGCATTCCGTGGGAACTCTGGAACCTCAAGTTCCTGACAGAGGTTGCGGGGATTTTGGTGACTTCATTGCATTCGACCGCGTCACGCGGTCAATGGAGAGAATGGGTTTCGCCCGCTTCTGCGTCTGCCGCAGTTTGTCGGTGATAGACCTCATCCGGGCGGATGTACTGGAGCTCCCTGGGGGGGAGGAAACCCTCCAAGTTACTTTCGAGAACCTTCGAGCAAACGCTACCCCGACGCACGGCACGAAAAACCAGGTGGGCAGGCCAGACAGTTGCGGGTGTTGCGGGAAGCCCGGACACCTGGAAGCAGAATGTCGATTCCACAAGACGCGGCTAAGAGACCTGGCCCAACAATTGTTCGAGGGGGCAACTGGGTCACCATGGGACACAAAGGACGGTTGCGTCCCCCGTCCGACCAACCCCCCTCTCAAAATAACCCCACGACCA
>MNCI01012628.1:551493-584683 GCA_015680685.1 Gnetum montanum
TTCTCTTGGCTGGAACTCACTTCCACTATCAACAGCATGCTGGGAGGCAAAGCGCCTGGGAGGGAAAGCGCCTGGACCTGACGGATGGTCCCTTGAATTTTTCAAGATTTTTCTGGATATTGTGGGGCCCAATATCCTGGATGCGTTCAACCTCATGTTAGCCAGGAGGCAAGTGTAGCGGGAAATCAATTGCTCTCCCATCGTGTGCATCCCCAAGCAGATTGACGCACATTGCCCGGAGCACTTCCGTCCTATTGGAGTTTACAATGTCCTCATTCGGATTTTCTCCAAACTCCTGGTCAACCAACTCGGGCCTCTTCTGCCCAAGCTGGTGGGAATCAATCAGGGTAGCACCCTTCAGGATCAGGTTCTCCTCATGCAGGAGGTGCTGCACTCCCTCCGGACTACGAGTTTCCCTGGCCTATGTCTCAAGCTCGATATCGCTAAGGCATATGATATGCTCACCTAGGAAGCCCTGTAAGCCATTATGCATCAAAAAGGGTTTGACCAAAGTTTCATCCAACTTTGTATACACATCCAATCCTCTGTCGGCTTCTCATTCGATGTGGGGGGGGGGGGGGGGGCAGCTATGGGGCTTTTTATCCACTGGCAGGGGGTTGACAGGGCGACCCGCTTTCGCCCCTGCTCTTCATCATTGCTATGGACCTCATGCAACAGTATTGCAGCATCTCCGGGGTGGAGGGCTTGGACATTGTTGGGGTGGCTTGCTGGGCCAAACACTACGCAGATGACACCATGCTGCTCAGTCGGGCAGTGGCCCCACAAGCACGTTGCATTAACACGGCCCTGACCCGAATGGCAGATGAATTGGGATTGGAAATTACCCGCACCGTATCTGCGGCGCATTTTGTTAATGTTGATGCGCAAGTCAAGGACAAGGTGGTGCAAATCCTTGATATCTAGCCTGGGACAACTAAAGACACATACCTAGGCATCTCGTTGTACCAGTGGGGCCGAAACAATTCGTGGGGGCCAGCAACGGCTCCTGCATCGCCTGACGCGCCCGCGCAGGGAGCCGAGTCAGTGGGCCCGCATCATCAATGAAAAGTACATGCAGTGGGAGGCTGAGACGCGTGCCTCGCGGCCCTGGCAGACGATCTGCCAGCACGCACGAGTGATGCTAACTCAAGGTTGGCTAGACCTCGAACCGTGTGCCCTGTTGTCAACAAAATATCGATTGGAGGTTAGCTAGCAGCGGATCTGGCGTGGGCGGCTCCCTGAAAAAATAAAAATCTTTCTATGGCTTGTACAGTCTGACGCGCTCCCTGTGCGTGCCGTTCTGCGCAGGCGCGACATCATGCAGGACAACACCTGTCCTTGCTGTGGTGCCGCGCCCGAGACAATTGATCACTTTGCCTATGATTGCTGTTACATGTGCGCCACTTGGGGCTCAGCGGCGATGCCCCCCCCCCCCCCCCCCCCCCCCCCCCCGAGGCAGTTTAATGGCGATTCTTGGACCTCGATGCTTTTATTGGTGGCTTGGAAGGCACGCAACCACACAATGTTCCATCAAGACAGGTTGCCCCCCCCAGTGGCTAATTGCTCAGACCTGCTATGCGTGGAACGAAATCGAGGCGGCCATGGGTGTAACGCCGACGTTCGAGCCTGACTGCACCACCTTCTAGGAGGATGAGGAGCTCTGGCAGTTGGTTACCCGGTGCAGCTGGTCTGGCTCGTTGCAGCGGCTGGTCGACGACTCGGACCTAGCAAATGACGCTTTCTTCGCTAACTGGGACGACGACTGGACCATCTTTCGAGGATGCAAGATTCGCGTCACCGAGTCTGCTATCGCCAGCTGTCTGGGGGCCCAGGCCGCTGGAGAAATCATTCTGCCTACCACCCGCGGCCTACAGGACGCTGAGCTCTTTTTTTCTGGACCCGTGCCACGAACGCAAAGCCGATAGGTTCCCAGATCTTCCCTCCCCCATCTCTGGGCCCGGGCGGCTGATCTGGTGGACCACTTTTTCGTCCAGTCTGGCAACGGGTCCAAACTTCAAGGTTTGCATTTTGTCTTTATGCATTGTTTGAAGTTAGGCCTCTAGATTAACCTCCCGCATTTTTTCTTGGAGGTTCTCCTTCTTAAGCAACGTGGCCGACACTCGGGGTTGATCCTGGCTCTGTGGAGGGGAGCTGGGGGTGCCTGGCCCGTCGACCTCTGCCCCCCAGTGAGGGGTTGCCCCTGCCTGGGCCCCTGCAACACCCCTGACCCCTCAACCTCGCCCAGCTGGGGGACCCGCTGGACCCTGCCAGCAACAGCCTTCGCGTGGGGACGCCGCTCCCAACGGAATCTGTGCCTCCCTGCCATCAGAACGACTTCCCCCTTGCCAAACCCCCCCCCCCCCCCCCAACAGCCGCTCAAACTGGGTTGAAGCGCTGCAACAGGCCGAGCAGAGAGCCAAAACCGCTGTGAGGGAGGCGGAGCGGCGTGAATGGGAGGCCAAGTGGAACGAGGCTCTTGCTCAGTCTCTGGCTGACCTTGAAGCCCAGGTCCACGAGCGGGAATAGGAGCGAATGAGACAGCATGAGATAATGGCGGAGGCTGCTCGGGCCCGACTTATTGACAAGATCCGAGCCCAGATGCAGAAGGAGTTGAGACAGGAGGACGTGGCCCATAGAGCTCAAGAGGAGGTGAAAAGGACGGAGCACAAACACCTACAGGAGGAGGAGCAGAGGCAAAGACAGCTTGACCGGGCACACGAGCACAGTGCCCGACAGTGGCTTAGGGGGGGCGATGCCCATACCTCATCTTAGGCATCAATTGTGAGAGCTCCTGGGAGGAGCTCCAAAGACATATCCGTGAAACCTCGGCGCATTTCCATCCGAACGTGGGGGATTCACCGGCAGACCGGAGCAGGCAGGAGTCTGCTATGCAGGGTATCTAGTAGGTGGCAAACTTCATGGACACTGAGGATCATCGCAACACTTTGGACCTGCTCCATGAGCTAAAACATCTGCACTGCGCCTGCTGTTGTTTGCCGACTCACCCCTAAGGGTCGGGGACAGGCCCCCTCCCCATAGGCGGTGCAGGGTCTTTTTGCTTTCCTTTGCGCATGCACCCCCCCCCCCCCCGGGGGGCCCTTTTCGTTTGTGGGGCCGGATTTATTTTCAAGGGGGGAAGGGGGGGGGTGCGGGGGGGGGGCCCCCCCCCCCCCCCTCCTCTATGGGCCATTTCTGATAACCCTCGAATTGTATACTCTTGTACTATAATTTTTTCAGTAATACACTCCTGAACATTTTCTCAAAAAAAAAAAAAAAAGTAGCAAGTAAAAGTGATAAAGTTTCTGTTTGGGTCCTTTGCTTCTTAGGAGCTCTAGGTTGTGTTGTTTGTTTATGTGCAAAACATAAGAAAGAAAGCAATGTTAAAAGATGCAAAACGGGATTAATGGGCATTAATGTAGAGACATGCCACTTTGGGAAAAGTTCTCCCTCCATTGGATGCCATTGTAGTTAGAAGCTTTGAAGCAACACAAAAACTCCTGTTCCCTTCATTGTGTGTGTTCATTTCAAGCTCATTGTGCTGAAGTTCTTTTAAGGGTTCTTTTCTCCCCCATTTTCTTTCATTTTGTCAAAAACCATTCTCTCATGAGTTGAACCTCTCCCATTGTTCTCACACTCAATTTCTCTATAGAAAATCTCTCAATTGCATCTCACAATTGATTCTGTCAGCCATCTCTTAATTTCTTGCATTAATCCTCTCATGAAGTGAATGATATCTCTTAAAATAACTCTCAATTTAAGATTTCACAACTTCTCACATGTTTACAAGTTTCATTTATGTTTGAATCTTATGTTTATGCAGCTTATATTAAGTGTTTGACGTTTTAATGATGTTTAGATGTAATTTGGGTAAGGCTCCATAATTTCCTTACTAAAATTGAGAGGTTCAACTCACATTGAACACTAATTCTCTGTTTATATTTCATTTTATCACAGAACTCTACAACCCTCGTTTCGTGTTTCTCAAGGTAAAGGAAGAATTGGCTCATTTGCCTGCATCTCATGGCAAATTGAGCACGGAACAAACACAGGAAGCTTGTGGCATCAAGGATGCAACTTTCTAGTTCCAGGTCTAGAGGTTAGAAGGTGTTGAAAACTCATTCTCACAAATCTTTCATGTTTGCATGTTCAGGTCCCTAAGAGGACCAAATCTCTTGGTCTTTGTCGTAACTGAATGTCATTTGCACAATGTAAAATATAATTTTATAGTTCTAAAGTCCTAAAAGCCTGATTAAGGACTCTCAGCCCTGGCATGAGCTTCCATTTATTGAAATTCACAATTTGTCCATGTTTTGATGTTTTTCTGACTCAATGCTCGCAGGTCACAACCTCACCACACCTGATACTCAATCATGCCGCTTTGTTTTACTGAAACCTGTTTTTTACAGGCACTCACGTTGCCCTCATAGCCAACTCAAACCTAAAATAGAGGTTGAATCCAGCTCATGCCTTGTGCCTAGGCCATGCCACATCAAGATAGTTACAGCCTTGCCACACAGCTCACAGACAAGTAGCGCCCAGGTCATGCTACTCTCTATTTCCATTATTTTAGAAAACCGCAACTCACAGTCAAGTCATAATCATCTCATGGTCCATTGCAAATTTGTTGAGACCTCCACTATGACTTGCAACCAAGTCACAGCTGCATTGCAACCAACAAATATCAGGTACAAGGCATTCACCACAACCTATGGTGAACTCACAGTTCACACTGTGACCATCAAAAAGCTCGCAATCAACCTGCATTAAGCTCGTGGTCAGCTCTTCCAGCATCCTTTGAGTTCAGAACTTCAACCGTTGTGCACCTAAGCCTTCCATGTCAACAATGCACCACTTCGACAATATCAGCCTTTTCTTCTATCGTTATAAGATAGTACAGTCCTATACTAGTCCTAGTATTCAACTAAAAACCTGTGAATACTCCTTTGAATGAGGTTATCTAGAGGTGCCTGATGATATTATAATGAGCATGATGTGCTAACATTGTAATTGAGACTATGACCATATCCAATCTTTGATTGATTCCCCAAATTTTTTTTTAAATTTTTTTTTTTTTTTTTTTTTTGAGTTTCTTCTACTAGGAGCATTTACTCTTTCCTATATCTATTCTATGCAAATGATGCAAGTGCAAGTGTTGATGGCAAGATTCATTCTTATGGGAGTAGATGCTGAATTGGAGGCTTAGTTGAGGAAGCTTATGACGTTGATGACTTATAGTATTTTTGTAACGTCATTAATGTATAACTTAAGGCTGAGAATTACTGATTCATTATGTGCTGGCCCAAGCTTGTTCTAAGGTATCTTGGATATATCATGTTATGTCGATGTATTTTGGTGTGATATAATAGGCCAGATTAATGTATTGATGTTAAGCTATGATTATGATCTTTTAAGTTGAATGTATTTCTCATGCCCCGATTGTGGTTTTGTTTAAATATCCCTCTACATTTTTATTAACGTGAAAGGGTTGTGTCAACGAATTTGGGAGGGCTCTTTATGAATCTATCCTACTTTTGATAGACCTATTTATGAGAATCTCATAAGCAATGTATGGGGCTAAAAATTGGTTACCTCTGGCACTTAAGTGAGTTTTATAGATACCTACTCAGAAATCCTATTTTCATGTTTTCCTCTTTATTTCTCTCTTCTTCCCAGGCTCATAATTTTTTTACATGTCGTGTATCATCTGTTCAAAAGAAATATCTCATTCCATTTCCTCATAACAGATCTTTCCCAATTCAGTAAGTATCATACTTCACCTAGGTTTGCAAATGCATTACTTCTGCAACTTCATTTACTTCAATTTCCTTTTGTAAATTCATAACTGATCATTTTCTACCACATTTGTCCCATTGCTCATTATGCTTTTCTCAAAGAGAATGAGATTGTATGTGATATTTTTCGTTTACAGAACTTACAGTAGTAGACCTCTAAACTTTTCATGTTCTCCCTCTCCCTCCATCTCACAGCAGTGTTCTGAATAAAAACCAACCTCTTCCAGAAACATTCTAACCTTGAAATGAAACAGAAACATAAACACACCTTAATTTATAATTTTTCTTCAAACATAATTAATTAATTTTATGTTTGCTTTAAAAGCTCAAGCTAAGTGTCAACTTTGAGACTAAATAGCCTGGTCAAGAATGGTGAAAGTACATATATGAGGTGTTAGTGTAGTGGTAAGGATCTTGGCATAGTAACCCCAGGTCACAGGTTCAATTCTAGTGGGCAGTACTATGTTATAAATTAAAAAAAAATGAATTCATAAAAGGAATTTAGAAGCTTGTCCAGGAGGGCTGTGGATGAGTAAAAGCCTAACCTCTTTTGAGTGGCTCCACCCAAAGCTGAAACTCAGGTCTTACGACTTGAGAAAGAAGCACCTTATCATCACTACAAGTATTGGTCCCTTTTTCAGTTTCATATATAAAAAATAATAAAAGTTGTTAACATTTATGGCAATTTGATTACAAGTTTCAGAATACATCTAGAATATATGCCCTCAATTTACTTTAACGTTTTAAACGTGATTGGATGACCTTCCTTTGTGTCCTATTTATTTTTCTTCTTACAACGCTTTCTTTCACTTCTACAAGTTTACTACAAACTTCCAGTAAAAATTCTCAATAAAGCAACAAACAACAAATTTTAGAACAAAGCTGAAACAATTCAAGTCATTAATTCAATTTTCATTAAAAAAAATTACCACTGTACCTTCCCATGGGTGATGAGGTCTAAACTGCACAGAGCTGCAAATCTGACAAGGAAATGTCAAGAAGCATCACTCTTGGAATACCAGATAGCATGGTAGGAAAGTTCTCTTCATTTTCAAATTGACTTACAAAAATTATATTGGAGAAATGTGATAAAGAAATGAAGTAGCTTGTAACAGCATTAACGATCTTTTTATTTTCACAACTCATGTTGAGTTGTCTCTCTCAAGCTCTAGCAATGTTTAGAAATTTGAAAAAAACAAAAACAAAAACAAAAGTACTGCGATCAACAGCAATGGATCCATGCTAAGTAATAAAACAAAGCTGATAATATTTCCTCATGAAAAATAAATAAATAAATCAACAGGTAGAAGTTGCCCAATTTATAAACCAGAAACATTATGTTAGAATTTGATTCCATGGTGGTAATGATTAGAGAGTAATATAGGAAACATGTTGAGATAATAATGAGGTTTTTTTTTTTTTTTTTTTTTTTGAGAGAGAGAGAATGCTCGAGATTATATGAAATAAGGTCATAAAATGTACAAACAAAATTGTCCAGGGATGTGCCTCCCCTATCAGGAGGGGCTTTCTTCCCCCTCCATCTACTGAAAACTATATAAGAGAACCAATCATTGTGCAATAGGAAGCCAGAGAAAAGTGCCCCTACATTCAGTCACAGCATAACAAAAGTGGCCACCACATGTGGCCCCAGGAAAAACCATCACAAAGACAAGGACAACAGTACGTATAGTACCCAAAATCTAAAGGAACTTTGACAATCTCTTACATTCACAATTGAGATATTCCTAACTATGAATGACCTGCAACACATCCCAATGATGTTCAATATCCACAAAAGCAGCCGCTTGCTGAAATTCCTTAAAAGCAACTGCCTGCTGAAATTCCTTAAAAGCAACCTCCTTCCCTGCACACTTGGCAGCATCCCTTTTTCCATCAGGGTGAAGCTTAGCCAAAGACCGCCTAATATGTCGGCGCAGAGCCAACCAAGAAATGTTAATGTTGATGTCCATAATGACATATGGACATCTCCCATCCTGCAACCACATCTGAGCATTCTGTGCATACAACTTATCCTATTGTCATTGCAATTGTGTTGTATCCTCCCTTTTCCACTCCTTAGCCAACAGCTCCAGTTGTTGTTGCTTAGCCCTCTACTACTCTTCTTGTCATAGCTCTTTCCTAATCTAGGCATGCAAATTATCAATCAATGCTACCCTCGTCGTCATTTCTTTTAGCTCATGCTTCAACCAAAGCTCCTTCTCCTTTTCTGCATATTGGATCTCCAAATGGGCAATGATCTGCTAGAACTTTTCCTCCCTGGTGCTCCACTTTGCCTCCCACACATGCCTTTCCTCCCACCTTGCCCTATCCATAGCCTCCTCCAACACCCACTAGAGCTTTGCAGCCCATCTCAATTCTAGTTCCTGACAACCGAGGACCAGAGAAGGAGACCTCACTAGCCCTAACCCATCTTCCTCCACTATAGAACCCAATTGTGCTAGCGTAGGAGCATCCCTCTAGAGACCAGGCTCCCTATGCAAACACTACCCTACACGGAGCCTTTGTCACAGTCAACAAAACAGTCAGGGAAGCTACCATCCACAAAAAAAGAATTAACCTCAAGTGGCAACCCCAACGCTACCACCAAAGAGTCACCAGGAAAAAATGTGGTAAGTTCACACCATGTCCCAATCGCATGCACTTCAACAAAGTGAAGTGCATGCTTTGCAGCTTCCAAGCATTTCCTAAGTGGACCAAGAAATGGTCCATAAGCTCCGCCACCTATTACCACAGTAGTGGCAATGCCGACTTCGACACCTAGCCACTGCTCATTCTCAAAACCACGCCATTGAAAAATCCCTCCACATCCTACAAACCATGCCCCATTGGAAGCACAATTTCAATCATCGCCAGGATCCCAACATACCATGTAATTGTGGCCTTCATCAACTCAATCCAAATGCCATGAAAAGACATAACATCCACAGCCCAATCTACGAAATATAGGCCATCAACAAGCTCAGGGTCTCCCTCCATATGAGGGAGCACATCAGCCCACCCAACAAGTTCCACCAGCCGCCAAAGCTCCGGATTCGCTTGATAAGCATACAAGAAGGTTCAAATGTGGGCATAACACCCATTGCAACCATAGCTTCCTTCCAAAATCTAATGCCCATAGCCGTGGCCTACACTGATGAAGAAGCCCACACCAACCTAAAAACTGCACTGTGCTTGATCTTCCAGAGTGCCTAGAGAACTGTCGTCACCTTAGAATCACCATTCAAATTTGCATGGGCCTAAAGCACTGCAACCCCCAAGTGTCCACAACATAAGGGCATTGGTAAATAAAGTGTTCAAGCATCTTGGGGGTGTCAGAACATAATGGACAGCTATCATTAATGTTCAATCCAATCATACGTAGGACAACCCACACTGGAAGCACCACATGTCCAATCAACCAAATGAATAGCTTGAGCTTTTATGGTAGTTGTCCTTTGGAAATGTTCCTCCATCCGTCGAGAGAAAATAATGAGTTAATTAACCAAATTATTCATTAATTTTATACAAATTTAATTATTCACACAACTAGTATCATATCTATTAATGCATCACAATATTGTACAACCTTTCTAATCACCTCAAACATCAATTCAATGGGGGAACCATTTCCACTTTCACATTAGAGCCCATCAAAACATTCTTCTTATTAGCAATATTTATACATTACCTCCCCCATCTTCTTTGATTCTCATCTGAGAATTAAACCTATCTAGCCCTATCCTCTTTCAACTATATTCTCATTCCGTTCTCTACATCATTCTTACACTATAATCTCCATCTTAGCCATTCATCTTAAACCAGTTTTATGCACTTCTTGTGCTATTCTTGCATCAAGAACAATAATTTGGCTCAACTTCTTGGTACTTTGTCATTGCACCAAAATTCACAAGAATTTGCACCATCGCACTGATTAATTCTTCATCATAAATCAATATATGTAACAACCTTATTCTTTAGAGGTAATGTTGGGATTTTTTATGGTTTTCTCAATGTGGTTGTGTTTTGAGCATGGGTGTGGTATTGGCTAGCATGTAAATTGAGAGTATTGAATAAAGGCTATATTTTTGGACTGTTTATTAAATCCTTTCTTTTCGTCTTGGGGATTTATGATTGATGAAAGTGTAACATGAATAAAAATTGCATTAGTGAATTTTAAATAAGTTGAATTTTTCAGGTCCAAACGAAATGAGCTGTTTTCTCTTTTGTTCAATCTCCTCCTTAAGCAGTTCTACCTATTTCTCTATTTTTCTGCTCTATTTCTCCATTGTTTTAGCTCTGTTTTCAAGCTGATGCTTCTCATTCTCTGAGATCATGATCTGTCATTCCTTATCCTGTCACAAATCACTTTTTGTCTTCAGCCCATCTTTTAGATATGAAGTTTGTTGCAAAGTATTTTCAATACCTGAAATCCCTAAATCATCATCATCAAGTTCATAGCCTTATCCTAACTACATGACGTTAGCTATATGAGTTCTTTTACACCATTCACTTCTATCAAGAGTAAAATAAGCATTAATACCTAAATCTTGGATATCTCTCTTTATGCAAGAAATCCAAGTATGTTTTGGTGTACCACTGTGCTAGTTCTCATCAACTTTAATAAAGTGACTTCTTCAAACATGAGCATTCTCTATTCTTCTTGGCGCATGACCAAACCATCTAAGATGATATTCATTAATGTTCTTATCTATGGGAGCTCCTTCCAGACTTTCGCTAACAAGAGAGTTGCTAATTCAATCTTTCCTAATCACACCCAACATTTAGCTTAGCATACACATCTCTGCCATATGCATATGTTAAGCTTGATACTATTTGATAGACCAGCATTCCACACCATAAAGGATTGTAGATCCAATAACAACTCTGTGGAACTTTATCATTAAACCTAATAAGAATTCTTCTATCACAAAGCACCCTACTAGTTTCTCACTATTTCCCCCATCCTGCTTCACTTTTGTTTGTCACATCATCATTAATCTCACCATGCACTTCAAGCAAAGACCCAAAGTATTTGAATTGCTTGCATTGAGAAACTTCTCGGTTTTCAATTCTAATAGTGATTACTCTATCACAAAGCACCCTACTAGCTTCTTGTCATTTCCTCCATTCAGCCTCACTTATGTTTGTCACATCATTGTTAATCTCACCATGCACTTAAACCAAAGACCCAAAGTATTTGAATTGCTTGCATTGAGAAACTTTTTGGATTTGAATTCTAGTAATGATTCTTCTATCACAAAGCACCCTACTAGCTTTCTATCATTTCCTCCAACCTACTTCAATTTTGTTTGTTAAATAATTATTAATCTCATAATCTACTTAAACCAAAAATTCCAAGTATTTGAATTGCTTCCTTTGAGAAACTTCTAGGTTTTGGGTTCTAATCTTTGTATTTTCATTAATCACTTTTTTACTAAAAGTGCACTCCATGTATTTCTACTAATTCCCAACCCTTTTGATTCTAGCATTTTTCTCCCAAGTCTCCATATTTACAACTAGGCCTTCCTTAGATTCATCCACCTAACCAATATCATCAGCAAAGAGCACACACCATAGGATACCATCTTGAATATCTTAAAATCCTGAATTTTTTAGGGATATAAATTTACTAGTCATGATTTATGTGATGTATTGACATGCATTCCATTTTCCTACAAGATCTTTATAACAATTAATTGACTTCACTATTTCAATGCAAAGATCTTTGTCTTTTGATTCCAGTTATGCTTCCAAATTCTCTGGTGATAAAATTCCTGCATGCGCAATCAATTTCATGATTTTCATCATGTGATATCATTACCATCATCATCCTAGCCTTATCCCAACTACATGGGGTTGGCTATATGAGTTCTTTTATGTTGTTTGCTTCTATTAAGAGCCAAATAAGCATTAATACCTGAATCTTTGATGGCTTTCTTTATGCAAACAAACCATGGATGACCTCTTTGTTGATTTTCTTCAACTTTAATGAAGCAACTTCTTCTAACAAGTGCATTTTCTAGTCTTCTTAACATATAACCAAACCATGTAAGCCGACTTTCCTTAATGTTCTCACTAATGGGAGCTACTCTCAAACTTCCCCTAATAAGAAAGTTGCTAATTAAATCTTTCTTAGTCACACCCAACATCCACCTTAACATACGCATCTCTACCACATGCATGTAGTGCACCTAATGTTTTTAATAGGCCAGCACTCTAATAATAATTCTATAGGATTTAACTTTCAACTATGCAAAGATTCAAAGCCAATGCAAGGGGGTTTTGAAATGGGAGCGGTGGGCAGGAATCCGTAGGCTAGGGGAGGGACCATTGGTTTTCACAGCACGTCAGGTAGGCTCGATGATGGGGAATGACCAAGCGTGCTCGGATTGAGAGGGGGTGTTGAGGACTGCAAGGATGATCCACTGGGTGCGGCCAAGGTGGAGGGGGCCGCTAGTGATGATGGGCCAATAGGAGATAGGGCCAACTTCACGGTGGTGGGGGGTGGGTGGCCAAGCGCAGGCGGTTTGGAAGCATGCTCAAGGAAGGGGGCATCATGTGCTTGTAGGTCAGGCAAATGCCAAAAGAAGGTTTATGCACATTGGAGTTTAGCCTTCTTGGCAGGTTTGTTTTTAAGGGGGCCTGCCCCAGGCTGGACCTTATCCGTTGATGGGTGGGTACTACATGGGGGTTGGAGAAGGTGCAAGTGCATGTAGGGGTTTTGAACATTGGGTGTACGGTGAGTGGCAAAGGGAACCATTTGGAGGCAGCATGCACGAGTCAAGTGAAAGACCCTCCCCCACCCCAACAATGGACAAAAGTGGGGAGGAGGTGCCAACCTGTGAAACAAATGCCTCTCACTGAAGGTTTTGGGATGCTACGGCAACAAGCAATAGTGAGAGTGCCTACTTAGCCTATGCATTTTGAGTTACAGGAGCATCGTGCAACATCTGAGCAATCTAGTAGGTTGGGTGTAGGGTTAACGTCAAAAAGCCAAGCACAGAGTCTAGAAGGGGTTAGGAGAGAGGATGTTCTCCCCTTGCCCTGAAAGGTGATGGAGGTGAATTTGCCACCACTTGGAGACTAGGTGGGGGTTGTGCGAGGATCCCCATTGCCTAGGATGGATGAAATCCTAGAAGTGCAAAAGGATGTGAGGGGTGGTTTTCCTGTTTCCAAAGAGCTAAGCCAGATTGGATGCCCACTTTCACCTGTGGCTTGTGTTAAAATCATGCAGATGGAGATCAATTTGGGAGTACAGCCTACCTTGAAGGAGGTGTACAAGAAACAGACACCTAGTAAGCAATGAAAATTCTTTCATGGAATTGCAGGGGGCAAGGTACCCCTATAAACATAATACCCTGCAAGATCTAGTGCGGCGAGAGAGATGTGACATTGTTACCTGCAGGAGACAAAGTTGCAGGCTACGAAGATTAAGCTATTGTAGTGGGTAGGATGGCAAACTCATTTTGTGCCCAATTCTGAAAAAAGTAAGGGGTTTGGCCATGTTGGTGAAACAGCCATTCAGGCAACTTGATTCGGCTAAGTGGAGTATTACAGTTCTAATTTTGATGAAGGGATATGGCTCACTAAATTTTATGGATCCTAGCTCTGGCAAGAACAATTGCAAGAGCTATGGAAAATTACCACGCTTGTCGATGTTAACCAATGGATTGTGATTGGCAACTTCAACCAATGCCTATTTTCTTGGGAGAAGATAGGTGGTGAAATGGTAGACCCGCCGAGAAGCACACAATGTCTAAAATTCTTACAGAAGCATGATTTGGTTGATGTGGAGCTTACGGGGTGCCAGTACACATGGAGCAATCGACGTGGGGGGATGGTGTTGGTCCTCTCTCGGATCAATCATGTCTGGACTAGCACTCACATTCTAATGGAGTCAAGGATGCGGTTGGAAGGAAAAGAGAAGCTTGCATCTGACCATTGATCTTTGTGTTGTTAGGTGGGAAGTGTGACTAGCCCAAGAGCCTCCCCTTTTTGTTTTGAGCAATCTTGGTTGACTAAACCCTAGCTTAGGGTGCTGGTGACATAGACATGGGCAGATTATAATGAACATATAGACCCTAGAGACTTTTTGAAGAAGGGTCTTTCCCGTCTAAAGCAGGCCATTCGGTCTCTGAAGGCTAAGGAGAAGTTCTCGTTTAGGAAGGGGCAGGAGGAATTGTTATCACATTTAGCCATGTTTCAAGCAAGGCAGGAGCATTATGAGGAGGCTACGGTGGAAGAGCAATGCGTGTTGTAGGAGCTTCACGACATCAATGCTGAAGTGGAGGTTTATTGGAAGCAATGTGCTCAAGCTCATTGGTTGTGTGAGGGGGATAGAAACACTAAGTTCTTCTTCACCATGGAAAAATCCAATCAAGCAGCGAATGAATTGAGGCTCTGGCAGAATGGGAAGTGTTTGACTACTCCTTAGGATGTGGCCCAGGTCATGCAACAATACTAGGTGGATATTTGAGCTTATCAGTGGACTTCACCCATTTCGGTGTCAGTGAGGTCAGTGTTAGGAGACACAGAGAACAAAATGCTATTGGAGCCTTTCTCTTGGCAAGAACTAGAGGAGGAATGGGACTATGCAATTGAACTGGGCTCCCAAACCTAACAGGTGGCCGGCAGAATTCTTTAGAGAATTTATTGATGTGTTGGGGGTTAATCTTTTGGAGGCATTTAACTAGATGCTACACAAACAAGAAGTTTGCCACAAAATTAATTGCTCAAAAATTGTGCTTCTGCCTAACTAATCCATCTAACTTATTGCAATTCCGTCCTATTAGGTTGTGCAATACTTTGATCTAGATTTTTACAAAGATGCCTGTGAGGAGGTTGGCACCGCTCATGCAATGGCTTGTAGGAAGGAACCAAGCTAGTTTCAATAGGGGGCATTTTATTCAAGATCAAATCCTGCTGCTCCATGAGGTGATGCATTCAGCCCAAAGATCTAGGTATCCTAGAATGTGCACAAAGTTGGACATTAAGAAGGCATATGATACTATGAGTTGAGACACCCTAGCTGACATTATGGCACAAAAGGGTTTCAATCTTGGTTTCATTGCTCTGTGTATTCAGATTCAAGTTTCCGATGATTATTCCTTTGATATTGGGGGTAGGTTGTGGGGGTTTTCTTCCCTAGGGAGGGGATTGCAGTAGGTTGATCCTCTATCCCCATACTTGTTCATTCTTGCTATGGATACACTACAGGCATATTGCCAAGGAAAAAGGGTCCATGGTCTTAATATTGCTAGGATTGATTGCATGATAGAACACTATGCTGACAAGAAGATGATCTTCTCATGTGTAGTTGTGCCGTAGGTGCAGGTTCTCAATAGGGCTCTTGAGCAAATGGCAAATGAAATTGGGTTGGAGGTCAATAAAGCTAAGTGCACCATATATTATCTCATGCATCCAATACAATTAAGGGACGCATTTTGCAAGTGTTGGGCATGATGGTCAAGACTAATCAAGATAGTTATTTGGGGCTTCTAGTTTTTTCATGGCATCAGAAAGATACTTGGAGCATCCTTATTCGTCGGCTGCACCAATAGGTGGACCATTGGATGGTGAGATTCCTTATGTGGAAAGGCTAGATGCTGCTGGCTAATTCTGTTTTGTTGGCGATGGGATGTTTTACCGTGACTGTGGTGGCCCCCCTTGTGGCAATCGTGAATAAAGTTAACCAGATTATTCGAAACTTCATCTAGTCGGGTAGCAAAGGAGGATCAAAGTTGCACCTAGTCAATTGGGACATTGTTGCTCGGCCCAAAGACGTGAGGGAATTGAGGGTAACGAAGTTTCAAGATTTAGTTTTGATGGGTTATTAGACGCTGGTCAATCATCTTGCCCATAGGGGTCCCAATCAAGCTCAATGGATACAGATCATCACATCCAAATATACACAATGGATAGCCAATCGAAGAGACTCTCATTTAGAGAACAATCTATGAGCATGTTAGGAGTGTGACTGCGCTTGGCATGATGGGAGCATTGTCCTAGGCTCTCATTAGATGTAAATTCCCTACAATAAGTGGGTGGAAGGTCCTATGGAAAGGTCACTTGCTTGAAAAGATGAAGGTCCTTTTGTGGTTGATGAATCATGATGCACTGCCTGTGCATGCCGTTTTGCAAAATCGTGGGATGCGCATGGTGGACACATGTCTGTGTTGTATGCAAGCCCCGAAAATGGTTCAACACTTTATTTATAAACGCATGCATCAAATTCAAGTGTGGCAAGTGTTAGCGTAGTCACTTGCTCCGCATTTGCTAGATCTCACTAGTGATTCAGTGAGTGCTGTGATTCTTTGGGTGACTTGGAGAGCTCACAATGCGTTGATTTTCTATGGCAAGCAGTTTGCTTGCTTCGGTACATCTAGTGATTCGAGGGCATAAGCTTTGGCATGAAGCTACGATTGCGATGGGGCAAACTCCTACTTTTGAGCTTGATTGCGAGAAGTTCAAGCAAAACACCAAGTTATGGAAGCTAGTTTGCAGAGTTTGTTGCGATGAGGTACTGTAGCTGTTACAGGGAGACCCAAAGCTGCCTAATGATGCTTTTTTCTAGAATTGATAGGGAGACACCACAAACTTCAAAGGATCCACATCATGCTCATGGAGGCATCGCTAGCTAATTACTTGGGAGTACCGTCGTTGGGGGAAGTCATTCTTCCTTATGGCAGGGGTTTTCAAGATGCACAGGTCTTTTTCAAGAGGGCAATCCCTAAAATATCGAGTGGATATATCCTAAGATCGGTGCTACCGAGGTTTTGGTAGGAGGCAATGGATTTGGTGGATCATTATTTCGTCCAGTCTAGAAACATGTCGAAGTTACAAGAGGTCAACTTTATGTTTCTAAAATGTCTGAAATTTAGTCGATGGGTCAACCTACTCAAGTTTTTTATGGAGACTTTACAATGGCAATGGCATGGGCGGCATTCAGGGTTGATTATTGCTCTTTGGAAATCAAGGCTTCCACCTGGACTGAGGCAATCAAACCCAGCACTAAGGTTTATCTACACTAGAAGGATGAAATTGGTGGTGGTCCTCAGGAGGGATTCATTTGTCGTGGAGGATGAGGGGTTGTAGAGGGGGTATGGTGGGCAAGTGCTGAAGGAAGTGCGAGTAGTCAGGGAGGAGCCGAAGGTTGCTTGGATGTAAATTCAACACCTGGAAGCGCAAAGTGCACTTAAGAAGATGGAAATTGAGCTAGCCAATGAGAGTACACATATGGCGATGGCCAATGCAACTAAAGAGGCAATTGAGGAGGCCAGATGGGCCAAGCAGATCACTTGCAAAGCCAAGTGGGAAGCCCATGAGTAGGAATTTTCTCAACAGCTCAATGCAGTGGAGCATGCAATGGTGGACAGGGAAAAAGAGATGTGGCATAAGTGGGATCTTAGAGAGTCAACGCTGAGAGCTACATTGGAAGATTTGCTACAGGAACAAATCAAAGTGGAAATGCAGCAAGAAAAGTAGCAAAACACTAAACGTGAGCAGCATGAGCAAGCGAAGCATGAGTGAGACAGAGAGGAGGCGATAGAAAGTTAGCGTCAAATTGATCGTGCTCATGAGAGCAGGGTTAGGTTGTGGATGCAGGAGGACAAATGCCCATATGTTGTTATGGATATCTACAGTCAAACGCCACAGGGGATGCTTCATTAGCAAATCCAACAAACTATTGCCAAACTGCATCTAAATGGGACAGGCACAACAGGGGCTGCCAAAGAATTTCAACAAGGACCAACTTTGGTTGATACTAAATAGCATAGAAGGGTGCTCAATAACATTCATGCTTAGGAATGGGCTAGATGCCCTTGTTTGCGATTGTCCAAGAGATTAACATTTTGGTTGGGGACCCAATGGCATGATTTTTGGGTGGGAAACATGGTTGTTTTTTTTTTTAGAGAATGTTCGGAATTATGTTACTGGAAATTAAAATACAAGAGATAGAACAAAATTTGGGTCACCAGCAGTGGCCCACATGGGAGGCCTCGAGCCTCAACAAATGCGAAAACCAAAAATCGGGAAGGGGGAGGGGTGAACCCCCACCTGGGGGGCACCCCCCAAAGACACGGGGGGCTAGGGAGGCGCAAACCACACACAATAGACAGTTAAAAATGACATCGTCAAACACCATGGTACAAGGGAACAAAGTCGTCAGCTGAGGGGGTCCGCAACGAAGGCAACATCCACGCTATGGGCACATCGACAATCTATGACAGGCACAGTGTGCACGTTTGAGGGCATGTAGGATATCCAACATGTTACAGTGTAGCTCGAAATCCAAAAAACTGGCAGCCTGTTGAATAGCTTGCATTGCCGACTCTCGTTGATTCCGTTCCTCGACTGAGACCCCCCTGTCTGAGTGGAAGTGCGCAGACATCCGGCGGATGTGTCATGAAAGCTCCCCCGACGAGCAATCGTAGTTGATGCCCAGGACAATGTATGGACACTATCCATCCTGAAGCCATTGCTCTGTTCATGTGCTTGATCCAGTTGCCTCGGTCTCTACCTTTCCTTGTCTTGTTCCCACTCCTATTATGCCCGCTCAACCTCCTCGTGTTCTCTGCGAGTAGCTTCCTTCTGAAGCAACTCCTCCCGGACTTGAGCTCGGATCTCATCCACTAGCAGGGCCTGGGCAGCCTCTGCCAACAAGGCTTGCTACCGGATCAGCTCTTGTTCCTGCTCTCGAAAATAGGTCTCCAACTCAGTCTATGCGAGAGCGAGGGCTTCATCCCATTTGGCCTTCCACTCACGATGCTCATTAGTGTGTGCAACGGCCGCAACCTCTGCTATCACATGGCACAATTCCTCATCTCGACTCGCCTTGTGATCTAATGCCCCACGTGGGGAAACAACCAACACTGTCATGGAGTTGGAGGTCCTCAGCCCCCGACGGTCACTCCTCCTCCAGGAGTAAGTCACCGCACGTCCAGCCCCCAATGCCCCAGGAAGGATTGAAAGGGGGGCCCAAGTGAAGAAGACCCCAAGGGGGGGATCAACCTCGGCTCCACCTAAGGCCGCACCCTCGTCACCCCCCACCAAAAGGCTAAAATAAGCCCAAAGTGGCAACCCTGCTTCTGCTGTTGTAAGGCCACGAGAAAAAATCGGGGTAAGTTAACCCTAATCCCCAGCTTTAGGCATTTGAGGAAGGCAAAATGGATGCCCTAGAGCTTGGATCCATTTCCAGATTGTACAAAGAAACAATCCACTAGATCAGCAACCCAAGCCCAGACGGGTGGTAGGGAGGACTTGGGAACCAATCTACTCTGTGTGCGTGGCACTGGTCCCATGAAAAATAGGTCAGCATCCTGCAGCCCATGAGTGGTGGGCAAGATGATTTCGCCCTCTACTTGGGCCCCCAGACACCTAGCAATCGTGGATTCTGTGATAATGACTTCAGTACCCCGGAAAAAGCTACAGTCCTAACACCAATTGGAAAAGAAAGCATCGTCTGAGAGGGCCAGGTCACCCACCAACCGTAGCAAGATGCTACTCCAACCGCATCGTTCCACCATTCCCCACAATTCCTCGTTGTCCTGGAATGCTGCGCAATCAAGCTCATAGGTCGACATAACCCACATTGTCATTTCAATTTCCCTCCATGCAATCGCAACTCACAAGATCACCTGCAAAGGGGGCAGGGGGACAATCGACATTGTTGAAAGATTTTGTGGTTGCGTATTTTCCACACCACCCATAAAAGTAATGTGGCTCGAGAATCGCCAGTCAATGTTATCATGGGAGTTCAGCTCGTCTCTTAGTTGAATAAAACCTAGGTCAAAGCCTTTTTTTCCACGTAATGATGGCTAGGGCCTCCCAACTAAGTGTATCATAGGCATTAGTGATGTCTAATTTTAGACACAACCCAGGGAACTTCGAACAACAAAGAGAGTGGAAAATCTCTTGCATTAGGAGAACTTGGTCCTACAAAGTCCGTCCTTGCACAAACCCTGTCTAATTGACCCCCACCAGTTTGGGCATTAGAGGAGCAAGTCTGCACAATCTTAGAGAAAATCTGGATCAAGACGTTGCAAACCCCAATGGGTGGAAAATGTTCCAGGAGAGACACGTCCGCACGTTTGGGAATGCACACAATTCGAGAGTAGTTAAGCTCCCGATGAACCTGCTTCTTGGCCAGCATTAGATTGAAGGCATCCAGAATGTTGGACGCCACAATATCCAAGAAGGTCTTGAAGAATTCAAGACTCCAACCATCTGGCCCCAGTGCCTTCCCGCCTAAGCATGTCCCCAATCATTGTTGTTAGTTCCTGCTAGGAAAACAAGGCCAACAATCTAACATTATCCTCTTCATTCAGCACCTGCCGAACTCAAATCGAAATGGACGTTGTGGGCTGCTTTGCCTAGATCATCTCCTAGTAGTGTGCAAGCTCTCTGGCTATGCCATGCAGATCATCAACTATCTCTCCCTCGGTAGTCACCAACCTGTGAGATTGGCTCCACCAATGTGTCTTGGCTACAACAAAAATGAATTTCGTCTACATGTCCCTTCCTAGAGCCATCTAATCCATGATCATTGTTTCCAATATGTCTCCTCTTCCATGTCTAGTGTCTGCAATTGCATCAGAATATTCTACTCCTCTTCATGCAAGTCCTCCCTAGCTTCTTGTCGGGACTGAACCTAGGTCAATCTATTCCAGAGTGTCGTACGGCCTATCTGGAATGAGAATTTGTCCTCCACAGGTAAAGATCGGATAGCCCACTTCAAATGAAGAAGCCCCTCCCTGAGAAAATTCCTGGGGTCTCCCTGGCCCTATTTGTAGTTCGCCCATGTCTTCAACTAACGGTCGTAACCAAGGCTTGAGCAGCCAAGTCGCCTCGAAATGGAAGGGCCAAGGGGTCCGGCTTCGTTTAGGCCCAAGGGAACAAATTAGCGAACAGTGATCCGAGGCAACTTGTTCCTATTCTGTAACCCACACGTCCATCCGTAGAAGGAGGTCTGAACTAATGCACACCCGATTGATTCAAGAGAGGATGCGGTCGGCCCCTTTTCGCCTATTGCACCAGGTAAATTGGCAATTTTCAATAGGCAAGTCCACCAATGAGTGACCTACCAAGAAATCTTGAAACTCCTAGGTGCTTGGGGGGAGGCAACCTACACTAGACTTTTCCCACAAGTGTATCCATTGGTTGAAGTCCCCAACAACAAGCCAAGCAAGGCAATCTTGCACCAACGTCGCCACACGATCCAACTCATGCAGTCTCTGCTCCCACACTTGAGGCTTGTAAAAGTTGGTTAGCCATATACCCCGAGAGGGGATGTGAATAGTCAAGGCCCATTGCGATGAGTCGACAAGTAACATGTCACAACGCGCTAGGATAGCCAAACCCCCTACTTGCCCCACAGAGCAATGTAGATGTACCTTCCAGCCATCCCATTAAAGATGGCAGGACTCTATCTCCTGTAGCTTAGTCTCCTGCAGGCAAACAATGTCACAATCTTCATCACAAACTATCTGTCACAGGGTATTTCTTTTATAGGGTGTACCCTATCCCCTACAATTCCAAGTGAAGAGCTTCATGTATGACTAGTCTTGTGGTGCTAGTAGACCTCCCGTAGGGTCTACTGCAATCCTAGGTCAATGCTTCATTTCGTTTGCTTCTCCCATAACCAACTCTCAAACAGGCGGCCAAGGCAACCCCCTGCAAGCATAACAAGGCTACAACATGAATCATCTAATGGTAGGCACACCTCCGTAGGTTTACGGGATGTGGTAGTCCCCCTGACCATGTTGACCCATTCACCTAGGGGGGAGCACAATCCCAAGGACCATTGGCTCAACAGACAGTGGTGAGGCGAGGGGGGAGCTGGTGGCCTACACACGCTCTGGGGAAGAGCATGGGGAGGCCTGTGGGGAGGTCCTCGGGGGGGCGGGGTGTTGGGGAGGGGGGGGGGGAAGGTGGGGATGGTGGTCTCACTGACCACCCCTTGCATCCAACCATCATCCATTCCCCACCATCACTTGGCTTACAAGTCTCATCCCACAGCGGCTTTGCTCCTCCACCCCAAAACCAATAGTCAGAGTCACAGTGTCTGGTCTTCCCACAGAAGGAACAACCTTTGACCCCTCCCCCACGAAGATGAAAAACTTTCTCCCTAAATAGCACACCCTCCAAATTCTCAAATTCGGCCTAAAGCCATTCCTCCCGACCCAAGAGCTCAAGCACTATCTCCTTGATGAGGTCCTTCGGGGAGAGAGTCCTCCATACACAGAAGCAGGTGAAACCCATTCACTCCATCGTCTGAGTAACTTTATTGAAGGTAATGAACTTCCCAAAGAAACCTGCCAAACATTTAAGGAATCCAAGATTCCACATTTCCCATGGAATCCTAGATACATGTATCCATACCAAGGCACGGGTGAATAAATCGGGTTCGTGCTACACCCCCAGTTGCCAGGGGATCAGAGCTAGCCCCCTAGCGCCATAGAACCACAGTCCCCCTTGACAGACCGAGTCGTGATCCTATAGAGTCGGAAAGATGAACAAGAGCAGATCCTCCAACAAGCTCCAAACATCCACCGTTCCAACCACCTAACTCTCCTTCGCCCACCATTGAATCAAGTCCATCTAGGGGTGGGCACCAAAGGACACAAACCGTCTGATTAAACTACACTGCATGATCCTGACTCCCTTTGCTGGCGGCCCACTAACTCGGAGGTGCATGATGTCGTCTAAGCAGGAGTGTTCTTCAATCATCCCATTAGCCATTTCGAAGTTCCCCCCCCCCCCCCCCCCCCCCCCCCCCCCCCCCCCCCCCNACCCATCTCCCCTAAGCTTGCCAGTGCCTCCTTGGCTACCAGAGTGCTACCGTTGGTAGTGCGGCCATGTCCTCCATTAGCCTCGCCTATTCTACGCACTTTGTCCACTCCATGCTCTTCGTCCACGTCGTGCTCCTCATTCGCTCAATGTGCCTCGTCTATTCCGCCCATCCTCATTCACTCCACCCTGGCTTGGAGATCAAAGGATTCACTTCTCCTCATAGAAGTCTTAACCCATCCGAAATAGGATTGTTGTTGGCCCATGCCCTGTTTTAGCTTTGGCTTGCGTTGTGCCTTTATTATTGTCTTAACTTTTCTAGTGTTTGGTGGGATAGGTGTTTTGTTGTTGGGCAAGTGCTTTGTTTGTTGTTAGGAGGTTTCAACTTGGGGTGGGTTTTTTCACTTTTGGATGGCAGACTAGGCATCCTGCCCCCACCAAGTCAAATGGCCTTCTTTCTACTTTGTACAGTTCTTTTTTTGTTTTTTTCTTATTAATACAAATTTTGCCTAACATTCTCTTCAAAAAACAAAAACTATGCAAGGATTCTTCTATCACATAGCACACCATTAGCTTTCTATCATTTCCTTCATCCTACATCAATTTCATTTGTTACATCATTGTTATTAATCTCATTATCCACTTGAACTACAGACCCCAAGTATCTAAATTGCTCTAGGCAATTTGAGGCCGACCTACTCTAGGCAGTCAAGGACATGAGGGCCCAAGAGTAGGCATGTTGGGAGGAGGAGCTAAGAAGATGGGAGGAAACACAGGTCATATGCCAAGAGGCTAAGCAACAACTAAGAGAAGCGGCCATGGAGAAATACACCAAAGGAAACTGCAAGAAGCTACCCTTAGAAGCACCTTGGAAGATGAGCTGAGGGCGCAAATTAGGAAGGATCTGCATTGAGAAGAACAAGAACAAGTGCACCAGGAAGAGGAGGAAGCACATCGCGCCAAGGACCTCCTTGAGGAAGAGTAGATCCAACAAGGGCAGCTAGCCACACACGAGACCAATGCATGATGTTGGTTTCACGTGGGTTGTTGCCCTTATGAGGTTATGGGAGTGAACTGCAACGTCTCCTGGGCCAACCTGAAGAGACACATCCAAAGGACTTCAACCAAATTCCACCTAAACAAGGCTACCACAGTGGATGCCCAATAGACCCACAAAACAAGGTACAAGGACTTCTAGGAGGCAGTCGCTTTCATCACTATAGAATGCTTCCGAGCGATCCTTGATGCAATACATGACTGGGAGAGGGTAGTCTACCCTTGTACCAGGATACAGCGGTCCAGTGGATCACTTGTTTTCGCAAAATCAAGCAGGGTTACCCGTGAGGGAAATTGGGTTCCTCATGTATGGATTTGAATGCAGTTGGCAAAAGGGCCCAAGAAGGGGCCGATTTTGTTTGAGGGGTCTAGTACCCTCTTTAATGAACATTTTATTGTGATGGGGGTTTCGGTTTCCTTTTCGGGTTGCCTTTATCTAAGGGGTTCATCCTCCCCCAACTTAGGGGACGGGTTGATTACCCCACTTTTTGTTGTAGGGGTTTCTCCCCATTGATGTTTCTATGAACAATTTTTTTTTGGGAAGAAATTCGAGCTTTATTAATTCCAAAAAAAGAAGTTGTACATAGGTATAGCTTGGGTCAATGCATCTAACCCCATACCCCCAAAAACTACCAGGCGCTACGGCTTCCCGCAACATGTTCCCTATCACATGCCTCCTTCATAAACCCATCTCGTATCTCGTAGGCTAGTCCAGCATCCCCTTCACCTTCACAACCCAACTAGGACCCAAAAATCGTAGAACCCGACCCACAACAACATTCCCACTGCCCTTGTCGAGTTAGGTGACCACTAGTCTTCTGCCTCCTAGTCATTCCCTTCTAGTTCTGCAATCTTTCCCTTCCCATGAGCTAACCCCCTACTCTTAGCCTCAGCCAAATATTGAGATGTCCCAGTTCCTGCTGCGATCTATGTGATAGTAGCACTCGTGCCCATTACCATCTACTGTTTGTTTTCCGCGGTATGCTACGCAAGCCCTGCCTGGTGTTTGGTAATCAAGTCTTCCATCCACCGCAGGTGTTTCTATGAACAATTTGTTAATATAATGCCTAACCTTTTCGCAAAAAGGTCAATGAAAATCATATACAAATTCCTTCTCTTACACTTAAATTTCTCTATTAACTATCATAGCAAGAAGATAGCTTCCATAGTTGATCTTCCAAGCATAAAACCAAACTAATTCCCCAAAACCATTGATTCTAGACTTAAGCATTGTTCTAACCCTCTCCCATAACTTCAAAGTATGGCTCATAAGCTTGATGCCTCTATAGTTCCCACAATTTTGGAGGTGTCCCTTGTTCTTGTAGATGGGTACTATAGTGATCCTCCAATCATCTACCATTTTCCCTTCTCTCAAATCTTGTTGATTAAATTTGTTTATGAATGCATGCATGACAACATGTCAAGCAGGCAAAGCAGCAAGTGGATGATGGGTGCAACAAGCAAAGCATTAGGTAAAGCAGGCAAAGCAACAAGTAGAGTAGCAAAGCAGCAAATAGAGGATGCGAGGTAGGAAGTGGATCTCACGAGATAGGTAGAGAGGATGAGCAAGTAGGCAAGTAGAGTGGAGAAGTAGACAACACAACCAGACAGACCAGTGAAGGAGGCATTGCAAATTTGTATGTTTCGAGCGTAGTGGTTGGAGAGGAAGGAATGTCCAAAATAGGCAAAGCAAGGAAAGTGGCTAGAGTGGGTGAAGTAACCAGAGTAGGAAGGGCATTTGGAGCAAGCATACAAACTAGAGAACAATGGCTTAGCAAGAACATATAGAATTTTTAAGCAAGGGTAAGGAGAACATGATGTGATGGAGGAAGCTTCTAGAGATTTGGACTCAAAGCTAAGGAAATGAAGCCCTAGTGATGGAGGGATTAAGAAAGTGGCCTAGGAAGACAAAAGACTCATGATTAGAGTTGCAAGTTGTTTGCTTTCAACAAGAGTCAATGAGCTAGAAAAAATTTTGATCAGGAAGTCCTAGGCTGCATTGGAGCTCTTAGCGAAATGGGCAACAACTAGTAGGAAGGTCCTAGTAGACATTAAGGCTTTGACTAGAGATTTTTTGCTTTTTACATTCTCTAATATCTTAGTGAGGGAGAAGGTGCTACAAGTGGGTCCTTGATTTTTGAGGGCTCTAGGGCTAGCATTAACCTACTAGAGATAAAGAGTGCACCACACTACTAATTTGTTTGATTGGACTGTAGTGTGAATCATAGTGCACAACCTACTTTGGGAGAATTAAAACGTTGAGTTCGTTCAAAGCCTAGATGCATTTTTTGATGAGTTCATTTCCCTCAATAAGCTTACTAATGCTAGCTCTCGAATAGGCTATTCATGTTTCTATGTTTGTAGAAATCTTAAGAAGATGAACATGGTGTCCAAAGTGGTTTTGGAAATGCTCATGAAATCCAAAACCCTTAGGATTGAGTTTGAGAATATGCCTACAGACACCTTAAAGACTAAACAATAGAATGTTGGGAGGAATATGAATCCCATTCACATTAGATGTCAATTTTATGGAAAACAAAATCACAAGACTAAGGAATGTAGGATGTTGTGAAGCATAGGGCCAATCAAATTGTGCAAGTTCCTCTCAGGTTCACAACTACAGGTTCCTCTTAGCCTAGTTCTAGGTAACAATTGGTAGCAAGAAGTATAGGGGACAAGTAGGTAACAGAATAGTGGATCATACTAAAACCCCAATTTTGGATAAGCATTTCAGTATCCTATCAAAGGACAAGCAGGATCAGGTGGTTCAAAATGATGTGATTTCTTCCCCCGTTCATGAGGATGCTAGACAGTATGTTGCAGTCAGCATGTCAAATGAACCGACTCAAACAAAGGAGGTGCTAGGTGTTCACCCCCTAACTCAGTAGAATTCTGAAGGGCAGATTAAAGCCTTAGCTGAAGCAGATTTTAGGTCATTGTTCAGACCATAAAAGACAGAAAGGAGGCTACATAGCTTCTACCTTTGGGGCTATGGATATCACCCATGCGGGGTTTGTCAGCATCTAGGTCTATACACTTACTAGAAATGCCATCCCAACATGAACATTCCTAAGAAGAGGACTTTCTCTGGTAAGAAACTATGTGCTTTGTGATGGCAATGTACCCAAGAGTGTGAAACAACTAATATACCTGTGTCAGTTTAGCTAACAGGTGTGGAAACATTCTAGGGTGATTGACAACTAGGACCTTACAAGAGATAGCTTGGCAACAATCATTGCTATGTACATCTAGAGAGTGCACAACCATTTCATCTTTCACACTAAACCACAGCCGCATATTATTCTTGGCCAGGCACAATCTATGATAGGCGGCTATTGTTGCTATGGATTAAAAATCTAACTTTGAGCCAAATTGCTCACAATTCTGATAGAATACTAAGCTCTGGGAACTTATGATGGAAGTGGGATGGGATGGAATTTTTATGCAACTGCAAGGAGAGTAAGACTTAAACATTTCTTCCTTCTTTAGGCACTAGTGAGGGTATGTGATGCAATTTAAGAGCATCAAAATCCCGTTGTCTGAGGCAGCAATTTTGAAGGTATTCTATATCCCTCCAAAGGAGGAGGCAGAGCATCAAACCTATGACTTATAAAATGCAAGCCACATACCTTAACCAATAAGATCCACATATTAAAAAGTATCCAATTTACTATAGGGTATCCCTTTTACTATATCTAAACAAGGATTTCATTCATCTAAAAATTCCATGCTGGAAAATATTAGCCATGAATGTCTGGTTGCTTGATTTTTTTAATTAAAAGGATTTTAAATAAATAATCTGACACAACTTTTGGACTTTGCATAAAATAATGTTCTCTAATTTCATACTTTTCTCTTAGCCACATTGTCCCTTGTATTGGAATGCCTTGCACGATGCAACAATTTTATAACACATTCAAGATTTTTTTTAATAAATTGTCTATATTCTTTTTATGATTGGATGGTTTTATTTGCTTCTCTCACAACTTCAATATGGTACAGAGTGTTCTCATGGTCTTTTAATCGACCTACATAGATATGACATCTCTCATAAAAACTTATAGTAATTTGTTTATGCCCTCTAACTTATGTTTCAGATGTAAAACTTAGCGGCTAATATTGGGAAACAGAAATTTTTAGTGAAATTAAGATGTTGATCGAAGTGGGTCCTACACAACTTCTCTTTAGGACACAATCTGTCCGGCTTCATGAGCCGGCATGAGTTAGTGCTTTTGAGCCTATGTTTGTAGCATCTATATCTTGCATTGAATTAACCAATTTTTCCTTCAGTGCATTCTTTGCCGAGTTAAGGTTGGCTTTCCCTTCCCCTCGCAAAACTAGGTCGTATGATGGTTTTGTGTTTTTTTTCCTTAGATTCTTTTTTACTCCCCTTGATTTTTAAGAGTTCTATTGCTTCTTTATGTTCTTGTACAGCCCTACTAGGGTGGCAAATTTGTTTAGTCTTTGGTTTCTCCTACAGGATAATCATTATACTATCAAGAAGCCTCTTTTCATGCTTTCTCCTTGTTCTTCTTGGATGTGTAGTTATGTGTTCATTTTTTTGCTAAGAAAGCTACAACCATCATTATAGTGTTCATGTCAAAGGTTTCTTCCACCAGCTCTTTTTTCTCCTAGGTCTGCATTCTTGTAGTCCATGTCCAATGCAGTCATTATGGCTATAGCTATTTAAAGTAGCTAGGTAAACCTAAGGTGGCTGCCAATGTTTGTCGTATCACAATGGAGATAAAGGAACATTTGAAAAAGAGGCTGAAACTAGGAGAAAGATCAAGCTTCATCACTTACATTGTCAACTCTGACAGAGGCTAAAGGACAAAGCCTTGACAGAGAAGGAGATGTGTCATCAAGAAGAGACTTGACAATGTTAGGCTAAGGAGACCAAACTTAGGGTGGAAGAGATAATTATGGTAGAAGCACAAAGAAAAATCAAAGATGAAATCCACAAATAGTACGAAGGACATGAATGTGAGGAAATGGAGAGGACACATCAAGCATTACTTATAGGATCTATTGAGTAGTGGTTTACCAATGGGAAGTGCTTTGCATTGAGTTAGGAATTAATTATCCAGTTGCAGGGTCTTTTGGTTGGGCCAAGGAGAGTTGGATGCCCACAATCATCCAACAAAATGATTAAAGTTATGATGAAAAAACAGTTCACACTCATTCATTCAAATAAGACTCTGCATTTGAGCCTGGACAAAATATAGTGCATGCAAGTGAAACTCCAAAGATTTAATGAAGCCTTTAGTTTTGTGAAGCTGGAAATGGATAAAGCAATTATGGATCAAGTTTATTGTGAACAACGATCCAATTGTATTTGTCACTCCCTCCCTTTTGCATGATAGGGTTGCCAATGTTTTGTTTGTTTAACCAAGGTTTCTATTGTGAGTGTTTTGGGTTTTGGGGCCCTTTGTTGCCATTTCAAGTTTGGCTGAAGTGTTCTCGCTAGTACTAAACTTTTGCCTGAAACCCAAGGGAAGAGCAATTAAATGGTTTCTTTTATTTTTTTCTTCTTTTATTTTTTTATTTTATTTAATTTATTTAATTTTACTTTTGAGATTTCACGAGGGTCCCCCTACCTTTTATTGGGCTCACACCCGTTTTTGTATTCTATTGTATATTTCTATTCATAATACTTCCCAGTTGTTCTGAAAAAACAGTGGCCAAATCTACCACAAGAGGTATGCAACAGTGGAACATACTCATCGTCCACTTTAAGGGTTTAAAAACCCTGCATACTGTTGAGTTAAATCTCCTTCACTTTTCCGTGTCTTATAGGCCAGCCAGACAAACTTATGCCAGCAATGCTTTCCATGAAGTATCCAACCTAAAGCTCAATGATCAAATTAAAGATTCATATTCACATGGGTATCTTCTGTGTCAAACATGAGCTTGCACTGCCCAACAACCCACTGCAAGGCCACACAAGTAACACAACCCACAAGCCATGCAAATCTCACACCTCAACACATGGCATACCTGCAGCGCCCACATGCCCTTCTGCTCATCTAACACGAGCCAAACTTCTCACGCCACTCATAAGTTAGTTTAACCAGAAATCATGCGAAAATAATATCACCTATAACAGGCTATTACATCAACCTTGATCAGCACTTGAATAAAAATACAATAAGCTATATAAAAACTTGCTTTTCTCAAAGAAGTGACAAGATGATTATATATAAACAATTAACTCAACATGTCAAATGAACAGTTTCATTATAATTGTATATGTTCTAAAAAAAACTGATGCAGCAAGAGTTAATTAAAATCCTATATGAAAAAACATTTTCAAGAAAAGATCTATAAACCCATGAAAAGGATACATTAGTGTGACCTGATCTTAGTGTTTTGTATAAACAATGCCGCTGAACATCAATAATCTGTTCCACAAAACTCAAATGGTGAAATTAGGCATTTAGATTAAAGTTATAAAATTAGCAATTTTTTATTTTTACATCAGGAAACCCAAATACTAACATACTCTAAAGTACCATTATGATCAGACATTATTTACAAAATTCTCATGTTGCATGTTCCATTCAGTGTATAATACGAGTGTTGAGATGCAGTTCTACAGCTAAATATATAATTACCACTCAGTATGACAGCAGGCAGAATTGGCATATCCTGGCTAACATTGTTGCATTGAAAAAATGTCCAGCGAATTGCTTCAATAGTGGTATAGATAGGCACAAAGTTATAGAAGCATAATGTATGCTTGTTTATATTGTTTAATTAATATTTTAAAATTTAAAGTATTTAATATGAACTCCCTTGATAGCTTATGCATGTCAAAGTGAGGGTCATTGTGAGGAACCTAAGGGGTTGCAAAACAGCCCCTTGGAAGTTAAACACCATTAAAAGATGTTATATTGTAAAAGCTGACATGATGTAGGGCAAGTGGTTAAGACACTCCTCTCTCCGTTGGGAGATTGTGGGTTCTACACTTCTAGGTGTGGCAACAGTGGAGTAACCTTGTGGTGGGATACTTTTAGTTCATGGGTCACATCTACCCTATTGTATCGGTAGGGGTTGTGCTACCAACCTTGAGTTGCCTTACCTCAAACAAGAAAAAAAAAAGGAAAAAACCTAATTGATATTTATTCCTAAATTTAAGTGCAAGCATGCCTCCTCTTGGAGCACTTCCAAGAGCAACTCCAAGAGGAGGTGCATCTGCAAGAGATGCAGGAGAAGGAAGAATAGGAATGATGTGCCATGAAGGAGCAGGAGGAAGCCTTGATCCAACAACAATTGGATCGGGCCCATGAGCAGAACGCTAAGGCTTGGCTGAGACAGGGGCAGTGCCCTTATGTTATCATGGACATAGGGTGAAATACTTCTTGGCATGCGCTCAGGCACCATATCAGGTGCAGAGGCAAGGATTTACACCTAGACGCTGACAAGACTGAGGAGGAATGCCGCAAGAAGGTACAGGCATTCTAGAGCTTCCAGGAGGCAAACTTTGTAGATTCGGAACACCACAAGGCTATTTTGGATGCAGTTCATGCCTAGGAGAGGGCTTTTTACACCTGCACCTAGCTCCCCACTTGTATTTGAAAGTGGCCAAATGTGGGGTTTCTTGGGGGTAGTGCCCTTTTGTGTGTTTTTGTTTATATGGTTCATGGGTTGCTTACGTGTCTGGAGGTGGCCCACCTCTGGTTTTTGATGGAGTGACCTTGATGTTTTCTCATTTGGTCATGATGTTCTTGGGAGGGGACCATCATCCCTGATTTTGCTATGGGAGGGGGTGACCTTTTGATTGCCAATGAATAGAGCCAAAGGGCTGACTTTTGTACTGCTGTTTTTATATTTAAATAAATTTCCTGAACTTTCTTTGAAAAAAATTTAAGTGCAATATTAAATCTAGACAAGAAGTTATCAAAGAAAATTTTAGAATTAAATCAATAATAATACAGGCAAAACACTATTTAAGAAGGTTGTGGTCCTGAGTCAAAGATGAATAAGAGATGATACTACTTTCAGAGAATTTTAATAGCATTGCTATCCAAATTTTGAACGGAAAATCACATTAATGAATGTGTATTTGCTATCTTTTCCAAAAAAGGAAAAAATTGAAAAGATTTTCAACATCAAATATATCAGATATAGGGTACACTATTAATTGAAGATTTTCATATTGTACTTCAAGAACATGAAAAGAAAGGCAGGCAATATTGGTACACTAAAAATATAAAATTATGTCAAATACTCATTAGTAATTGTGATTTATTATGGTAGCAACATGAGAGTCGAGAGTGAGACCAAGAAGAGGGTTTGGCATAGCAACTAAGTTCCAAATGGAAGGGTTCTAAGCGGCAATTGAATTCGACACGACAATAGGAGGTTTTGAAGCAACATCAAGAGAAGCCACAAACGGTGCTACAAAGGATGGTAGAAATGCTAAGGGAAGCACACTTCAGGGTTCAATGGTACAACAAACAAAGGAGATCATGCATGCAAAAGATGTTGATGGAGGAAGATTGATTGCAGGAGCGACCATGACAATAGGAGCGACCACGGCAACAGGAGCGACCATGGCGGCAACAAGAGTAGCCACGGCGGCAACAGGAGCAACCACGACGGCAACAACCGGGACAGGAGCGACCGCCGCCGCCGCCATAGCCGGAGCTTCCGTCGGCGTCGCCCCTACTGGCGAAGGCCCCAACGGTTGAGGGACAGAGAAACCCGATGGCGCCATAACGGCCCATTCCCGTAACGACCGCACCCTGCGTTTGCGCGTTCACCAACCCCCTCCCAAGGGCGTTCGCACAATGGAATGAAGCCTCATTGGCCGGTTCATATCCCGGGGGGGCCGCCCGAGACTAGACCTTATCCGCTGATGGACAAAGAAGCAATGGAAAATCGAGGACGTGGATGTCCGGAGCCTTTCAGAGGACCTGCTCCTTTTCATCCTCCCCTCCCTACAGGCCGAGACTCTGTTCTACTCGGAGGCCCATGGTTCTATGGGGCCCGGGGTCTCGCCTTAACCTCGTGGCGCCCCGGGGCCCACAGAGAGGCTGACCTGTTCACCCGGGCCCCGGTCTGGGTACGGGTGGCTGGCATCCCATGGGAATTTTGGAACCTTGAGTTCCTGACAAAGGTCGCGGGATACTTCGGCGACTTCATTGCTTTCAACCGTGTCACACGGTCGATGGAGAGGATGGGCTTTGCCCGATTTTGCGTCTGGCAGAGCCTCTCGGCGACCGACCTCGTCCAGGAGGTCGTACTGGAACTCCCCGAAGGGGAGGAATCGCTCCAGGTTACCTTCGAGAACCTGGCCACGGAAACCAACAAGATGCAAGGCGCGGGCAACCAGACGGGTCAGCCAAACGGATGCGGGTGTTGCGGAAAGCCTGGACACCTGGAGGCAGAATGTCAGTTTCGCAGGTCGCGACCAAGAGACCCGGCTCGCCAGCTGTTCGAGGGGGGCAACTGGGTCACCATGGGACGTAAGCGACGACTGCGCCTCCCGTCCGACCAACCGGCCTCCACTGCTAACCTCGCAACCACCACCTCCTCTACCTCCCTAGACC
>MNCI01012628.1:604693-620436 GCA_015680685.1 Gnetum montanum
AGGGGCTAGGGGACGGAAGTTTGGAGGGGGTGGCTATTGTTCGGGGGTGCTATGTGGGTGGGGGCGGGGAGGGGAAGTGGGGGAGGGTGGCAAGGGGGGCTTTCTTGGGGGTACTTTGGGGGGGCAGCCGGTCGGATGATGGATGCAGCTGGCCCTTGCGACCCATTGTGACCCAGGTGCCCCCCTTGAACAGCTGCCTGGCTTGGTCTCTTGGCCATAGCGGCTACCATTTTCTGGACTCAGCAATCCGCATCCTAGTGTTCGGGTTTCCTACAACACGCACAACCGTCGATTTTACCCACTTTGGCCATTGCTCTACATTTGGGGCCCAGTGCAACTTCCAGGTTCTCGAACTCGATCTAAAGGTTTTCCTCCCCACCAAGGAACTCCAACACGACCTCCCAGATGAGGTCCTTCTCCAACAACTTGCGCCAAATGCAGAAGCAAGCGAAACCCATTCATTCCATCGACTGCGTGACACGGACGAAAGCAATGAATTCTCTGAAGAAACCCACGATTTTCTTCAAGAATTCCAGGTTCCAGAGCTCCCATGGAATCCCGGATATCCGCATCCAGACCGGGGCCTGGGCAAACAGGTCAATCTCGCGATGGGCCCCGGGGCACCAAGGGGTCAAGGCCAGACCTCGAGCCCCGTAAAACCATGGGCCTCCCAGCAGCACTGAGTCCCTGGTCTATCGAGACAGGAAAATGAACAGGTGTAGGTCCTCAGACAAACTGCGAACACCTACTCCACCCACTTTCCACTGCTCTTGTGCCCACCCACTTTCCACTACTCGTGCCCACCACCAGATTAAATCCAGCCATGGGCAGGCGCCCCGGGACACAAAGCGGCCAATGAGACTTCGCTACATGGTGCAAACTCCCTCAAGTGGGGGTTGGTTGACCCAGAGGCGTAGGGTATTGTTGACCCAGGAGTGGGCCTCGATGTTGCCACCGGGCACAAGTCTCCCATCTTCCCCACAGGCCAACCCATCTTCCCCGCTATTCCTCTACCCCCCGGGCACAGGCCCCCCATCTTCCCCGCAGGCCAATCCATCTTTCCCACTCTTCCTCTTATCCCCACTGATATTCGCTGGTGGTTCGTTGGTTTCAGTCTGCGGCTGCGCCTGCCAAGGCTCCTGTGACCGCTCCTAGAGCTGCTCCTACGGTTGCTTCTGTGGTTGCTCCTGCGGTTTTGGTGGCTCTTGCGGTTGCTCCTGCGGCTTCGGTGGCTCTTGCGGCTACTCCTGCTCCTGCTCCATCTTCTCAGTTGAACAGACTTGTTGATGAACAGATCAGATATATTTTTATGATTTGAGAACAGTCAAAAAAGAAATACAGATTTGTAAGAGGAATCTTTCATAGATTTTTACAATCACTATTTCTTAAATGATTCTCTTTTATTTCATAAAATTAGTATTTGTTGAAACTCAAAACTAAATACTGTATTTTGTACAAGTCAGATAACATTGGTCTATTTTAGAAACATGCAAGTCAATGTCAAAGTATTGAAACTAAAATATTTACTTTCGTCCATTGAGACCCTTTGAATCTATTGGACCAGTTTCAAAATCCCTTTTATGGAAGTTTTTTCAATTTATAACTCAGTGCTGCCCAATGGAGCTGAACTTGTATCATCTGTATCAAAAAATTTGAGATGCAAGCAATGTGTTGCAACTGGAATATGACATTCCATGATAGATCTTCAACTTCTAGCTCTTCTACATCTTGTATAAGAAATTTTAGGCTTTTGTATCACTATTACAAGAAATAAAGAAGCATAGCCATTATAGTTTTCTACTATTGCAATTTATTTATTTTATGATTTCGATATTTTCTTATATTTTTACTCTAAAAATGATTGAGTATGTTTGGATATGCATAACTTACGACTGCTAAGGTAAATTGTTTAAGTTAATTTGCTTGTAGCTAAACTAGAATGCTTTTGAGAAGATTTTAAGCTTTAACTGTGTTGAAATTGGTACTGAACTTTGGACACATTGTATATATCAAGAGATATCAATCATCATATTAGAGCCTTGGGTTACTATTTATATTATATAATTTCCTTTTTATGTTCAAATGATTCTTGTCAATATTAGTCTAAATTTTTTTATAAAAAAATCATCCTTGCATTTTTTCAATGAGCATTTTGGGGGCTTTGGATGTCAGCTCTTGCTCCCTAAGAATGAAGTGTTACAACCGGACTGACAAGTGCCTGGAAAATGTTTTTTCTAGGATGGCTTTGGAATGTTGGTTTGGAATGTATCTTATTAGTCTTGATGATTAGTGACGCCTTTTTAGGCCAACTAAAGGAACTCCCACCACCAATGTTGCACTTGGCCCTTGTTGTGTGACGTGTTATGCTATACCATCATCTTGAACATGTGATAATACATGTGATGTGATATTGATTGTCGTAATGATTTGATATGATGCCCAAACTGGTGAGGGTGCAAGCCCAATAGTCCTAATGGCATAATGGAAATGGCATGGATGCCTAGACTAGTGAGGGTGTGGACAAAATATTCCTAATGGCATGATCAGATTGATATGATGCCTAGACTAGTAATGGAAGACCCCAACGGTACTAATGACATGATGCTATTGACATGATTGCCTAGACTAGTGAGGGTAAGGAACCAATAGTCTTAATGGTGTAATGCAATTGATGTGGTTGCCTAGATGGTGCAGGAGGCAAAGAGATTCCCAATAATCCTATGGCATATTGTGATGAACTGCTAAATATGGGGTTTGTTGGTGGTGAAATATAGGTGGTATTTTACATTCCTATTGTGATGATTATGATGCTATTTGTTTTGATGCTGACATGTTGCACAAGATGGTTATTCTCTAGTGTATCATCTTCTAGTTTTATGGTACCTACTCCAGGTCCATTAGGAAACTTTTATTGCTTATCTTTACTCAGTCACATTCAACTGACATATTTCCTTCTTTTTCAGGCAGGGTTGGAATAGCTGGTCCTAGTTGTGGTGCTTAGATTGACTACAGCATGAAATTATTTTCTTTTTTCTTTTTTTTTCCGAATCATGTTACTTCATATATCTTGGAACTTCCTATAGTTTGCTATTATTATACTCTGGACAACCATATGCTGGAATTATAAGCCATGATACTGGACCAAAGTTCATGTTTGAACTTGTTTGATGATGAGCTTACTGCTACAAATGATTATGCCATATTTCTAGAAAGCGATTCATATTTCCATGTTTCTGTTATGGCTGATTATGATATTACACTCGGGGCATTATTCTGGATATTAATTCATGATCTTGTTTTATGTTTTTGGTATTTAACAGCCTGAGGTTTGCTGTGATTATTGCTTATTTTTTATGGATTAATTATTCATGATTATAATTTTGTTTACCTAAGTTAGGGGATGTTAAATCATCCCACTTAACAAGGTGTGTCTTTGCTGATCGACCAGAGAAAATGCTTAATAGTGGAATTGTTCTTCTTGACCACTGCCACTAGTGGAAAGCAAACGTAAGCAACATACTTGCTGATGGCAGTAAGGCTGGAAGAAACCAAGGGACATTTGCCTTTGCTGGAATGGAAGCAGTTCCTCCAACCATTTACCATAGTCCTTGAATGTATATTTTATGGTGCTCCCAAGTGGCACGTCACAACATAGTCCCCTCGGGATTGAAGCAGTGACTTACATAACCACCAGCTACATTCTCTAACCAAGTGAGCTATGCCTCACTAACATATAATAATTATATATATTACCAATGTATGTTGTCATCCAACACATGAGAGAAACATAATCAAACAAGTCTTTGAGCTAATCAATTCATACCTTTACTTCTCCACTATCATCTGCAGCAGCAAGAAAGGATTGACGGCTTAAAGAGATCTGTACATAGACATCAGATTA
Organism: Gnetum montanum; assembly: GCA_015680685.1. Classification (NCBI taxonomy): domain Eukaryota; kingdom Viridiplantae; phylum Streptophyta; class Gnetopsida; order Gnetales; family Gnetaceae; genus Gnetum; species Gnetum montanum. The sequence continues at coordinate 608,595 of MNCI01012628.1, forward strand.
TGAATGATCAAAGAAAAACTATTGTGTAACGAATTGAAAATGTTCATGTAAAACTCATATTAGTAAAAAAGACTAGCTAAAGGTAGCATTTAAAACATCATAATCACATGCAGAAACTTTTTTCAGGAATTAAAACAATTCTCCATAAATTTGCATAATAACTCAACTGATCCTGCAAAAAATTACCCTAATAAGAAATTATTCAAAATAAGACCGTTATTCTACATATAGCAGAGGAAAGGAAAGATGCATAAAAAATTCTAACTAGCAGCAATTCAATTCTCTTCAATGAACCCCCTAAGATCTCTACAAAGACATATAAAATACTAAAGTTTCAGTTTCAATATGAAATTTAGTTGTATATAGGAAATGGACAATAAGATGCACTTTATGTACTACATGCAAGCCACAAAGAATGACATGAAACACACAATTTTAATGGCATTTGAATGCATCCGTTGACAACTGACCAGCCTTTTAAAATGTGGAAATTGGTCCTCAAAGTCTCCTTGATGAAGATATTTTAAATATCTAACCTCATTGCAAGTCATCGATTAACAGATTTTTCATCCAGGATAAGCTTACAATAAATCATTTATTAACACTTTGAATCCTAAGAAGCTTAAGAGGAACTATCCTTCAAGTTTTTTTTTTTTTTTTTTTTTTTGAGAATAAGTCAAGATGAATTAACTCAAGAAAAAATGCATGTACAGCAGCATAAAGCCCAAGCTGGAGCCCACATACAAAATAGGACAACAACCCTTGCCTTCTCCTCCTCGCCCCAAATAAACAAAACCAGCCACAAGGCCGCAACAGAACCACACACCTCCCAAAACCCCAACCTAAAGTGAACAAACCAACCACTACCTACCAACTCTGGGCCTTGACCGAGAACCCATGAGCAACCCACATGCCCCCTACTCCATGCACCCAAAATTACCCTTTCGGGTCTCTTGCCAAACTAGCCCCTCCGACCTCATCCTTGGTCCCCAACCCCTTTGCATGAGATGTCTCCGATGGCACTGTTTTCTCTAGTGCTGACTGAACCTCCAGCGTCGTACCCTGGTTTGCATCCCCTTCCATAACTAGTTGTGTTATCTCAGGCAGCACCCTCTGAAACCCAGGTAATTCACAACTGTCCAATCACTTCCTATGCACTTCCACAATCTGCATGTACTCCATGCTATGTCTTTCGAACAAGTCCCCCATCAGCTGCAAGTCTCTAACCTATCAAATATCTACCTCCCTTTGGACCATTGCTTGCATCTTCTCCCACCGAGATTGCCACACCGCCCTCTCCTTCCTCCTCGCTTGCTCCGCCATGCGCTAACACACCTCTTCCATCCTTTCCTGAAAATCTGCCAAGAGGGTATCATGAACTATTGCACCCCTATCAAAACCTTGTGCCCCTCAATCCACACATTGCTGTTGGATGCAACATCCCCTCCTGCCATCCCCCATTGCTCTACCATGAGCTGAGGCCCATACACAGTCGGCTAGTGCCACCTCTGATAAACCAGGCTAGGCTCCACCCTCAACTATGCCAAGCTTTCTGTCTGCCCCAACCTCTCCTGTTTCACCCTCAATAGTCGCCCTATGTTACCTTGAGTTACAACCCTAAAATCCTGTAATAAGATGTGTCCTCCAAATACGAGGATTGGTTGGAGGATAGTAGCCTAGGGGGTAGGGTCCTTCATCCATTGGATTCCATACCCTTCCCGAGGTTTGCATTTTATTCTTCCCTCCCCAGGGTTTGCATTTTCCCTCCTCATTAGGTTCGTAGGTAGGTAGGTAGATAGATAAGTTGAATAATGGATAAATAAATCCCATGGATAGTAACATTGTTGTTGGGGCGGCTTCTAATGCCCTCGCAAGACATCAAAGGGCACCATTGCCTGCTCCCAAATGAGATTATCTAACTGATAGTAAAAGTTGTCCGCACTATTCTTCTCAACTAAGCAAATCTATCACCCCCAAGTGCTGCCCAGGCCACTACTGTTGCAACGAATCCAACAAAAATCAAGGAAGGTTAATCAAGTGTAGGTAACCTTTGCTCATGGAAAATCAGGTGATTCCTACTCGTCCATCCCAACCATAAAATAGCCAGCGCTTTGGAATCTCCATTGATGTTAACCAAAGTCCCAATTTCTATTGCCCTCCAAACCTCCTACATAAACTCACAGTGATAAATAAAGTGCTCAATCATCTCAACTACCACTAAGCAAAGAGGGCAAATGGTGTTTATATTTATTCCCCGTGCTCTTAAGGGCGTCCACACCAACAATGCTTTATGCTAGATAAGCCAACCAAATGCCTTGATCTTCTTGGGCAACCTTCCCTTCCAAATCTCATTCCACCCCACCACCGGCAGGTGCATACTCTTGACCACCTCCAACAAAGGTTTACCTAGTAGCGCCTTGGCCTCCATTTCCCACACATGTTGGCAAATATTTTTCCAAAGATGTGAGCTCCTAGCATCAACCTCCCATCTTTAGTACTTTTGCTACAAAAGCCTCACCCACAGTGCTTGTTCCCCCTCCTGCTCTAGGAGTTTATTAACCAAGCACTGCATACCCAGTTTAACCTCATCTTGGAAAGTCAACAGCCTAAGTCCCCCCACCAATTTCGAACACACTATCAACTCCCAACAGACCAAGTGAAGCTTCTGCCCCCCTTTGCCCCCCAACCAAACAAACTGCTAAATTATTTGATCAATTTTCTAAATCACTCTAACTGACAAGACAACCATAGATGCCATGTACCTAGACATAGCCATGAGCACTGTCGAAGCCAACAACATCTTCCCTTTTTGAGATAGGATCTTGTTACTCCAATACGTCATCTTCACTCTCAATCTCTCCACCAACCCAACCATGTACGCTTAAGATGCCAATCAAAGATTGGCATTCCCAAATATGAATCATGCAGCTGACCAAGTAGAATGCCCAACACTTGCATAATCCTTGCTCCCATTGATCCCATGATATTGGCAAAATGTGATGTGAACTTTTCCTTGTTAATTGCAAGACCAAGCTCTAATTCCATCCTTTGCAAAGCCCTCTTGAACACCTCAGCTTGCAAGACCGCTGCCCTAGAGAACAAAATCATATCATTAGCATAATGGGCAACAAGGCAATGAACCCTAGCAATAGACAATCCTTGCATCCCCTTGGTGACACAATAAACCTACAGGAAGTCCATAACTAAAATGAACAGCAAAGGCAATAGCGGGTCTCCCTATCGCAACCCTCTCACGCCTGGAACACCCATAGCCTCCTATCAATATCAAAAGAGTACCTACTAGAATGATGCATCTAAACACAAAGATTAACAAACTCAATACTGAAACCCTTAAGGAGCATAGTCTCTTGCAATGCTGCCCAGATCACTATGTCATACACTTTGGTTATGTCTAACTTGATGCACATGCTAGAGAATCCTAACTACCTTAACAAGTGTCAAATCTCCTGCAACAGCAAGACCTAATCCTGCAAGAAATGGCCCCTAACAAACCCCACCTAATGTTCTCCTACAAGCTTCCCCATTAGCGGCACCAACTGAAAGACTATCATTTTTGAAAATAATCGCAGTAAAGTATTACAAACACCAATGGGCCTGAAATGTGTCAGCATAGATGGGTTCGTCACTTTCGACAACAATACAATCCGCAAGCAGTTGATTTCTCTACAAACTTGTTGCTAACTAAGCATCCTATTGAAGGAATCCAACAAATTTTCCCCCAGGATATCATCAAATTCTCTAAAGAACTCAACAAGACACCCATTGGGCCCTAGTGCCTTATTTATCTGGATTGACCTCAATGTCATGACCAACTTCGTTCTGGTGAAAGGCTTCATTAGTTGCTGGTTGTCATCATCTATTATAATCCACTGCACTAGAATCAAAATCCTCTTTGTATCTCTCCAACACCAAATATTTCCCCAATACATCTACAATGCTTCAGCCACCTTCTACTCATCCCCTGTCACACTTGCAACCACATGTTGAAGTTTCTACTTTGTTGCCCCCTTACGTTTAGCCATTGCAAAAAAGAACTGAGTGTTTTGGCCCCCGTCTCATAGCCAGGACACCCAAGCCCACTGCTACGAATAGGCTTCCTCCTCTTTATTCAATTCCTACAACTCCTTCAACACCTCTTGCTCCTCATCTGCAAGGTCAACCCCAGTTTCCTACAACGTTTGTATCTCCCGTAGCTCTACCTTCAAAAGTTCCTGTAGGCCCTAAATCCATATTTCTCCTCCAAAGTTTTGACTTTCATTCTTTGCTTCAGTAGCTTCAGCCCCTTTTTCAAAAAATCCCTCAATTCGTGGGCCTTGGAGTAACTCTACTAGATTTCCTAGACCCAAGGGTGCAACCAAGGCTTGCTCAACCATGTACGTTCAAACCTGAAGGGTCTGGGAACCTGATTTTGCCCAGAACCAAGCTAACACAATATGGATCTATGATTGGATGCCTACTACTCCTGTCCTGAAACCTAAACATCCAACTCCAGTAATAACCTCGTACTCACCCACACCCTATCAATCCTAGACTAAACCCGATCAAACCCATGTCTTCTATTGCTCCAGGTAAATCTGCAACCCTCGATGTCCAAGTCCGCCAGATTGTGATCCCAAAGAAACTCAAAAAACTCCATCTGCATTATTTGCGCCAATCTTTTCCCACGAGTACATATGCTGGTTGAAATCACCAACAAGAACCCACCTGTCCGTATCTGGGACCACCCATGCCGCCCACTTCAACTCCTGCAACCACACTTCCCAACTCTACACCCCGTAGACATCAATCAACCAAACACGTTCTTGGATCAGTTGAACAGTCTAGGTCCACTAGAGTCATCAACCAACACCACCAAGAACTTTGACAGAATGGCTAGCCCCCCACACATCCCTTGCATGGAATGGTCAATAGATTCCAACCCTCCCACTGCAGCAACTTTACCTCAACTACCTACAGCTTCGTCTCCTACAAGCACACCACGTTGCATCCCTCATTTTGAACCATCATTTTCAGGGTATTTCTCTTGTACAAGGTACCTTGTCCCCTACAATTCCAGGAGAGAATCTTCATGGAGAAATAGACATTCGTCTATGGTACACCTCCTTTAGAGTCCTCTGCACCCCCAGATCGATATCTAGTTGCATCATTTTCTTCCTTACTATCAATGCATCTAACCAGCCCACCTTACTTTCCATCGAGCACTCCAAAGTTATCCCCAACATCAATTTTGTCTTAGGCTTGAAACCCAGGTCCACAACCTTTGGTTGAGAGGACCCTTTGCCCAACATAATCCAATCTCCCAAAGGAGGTAGCTCCACATCCTGCACCTCCAGCACAAATGTTGATGTGACCACTAGAGTGTGAAGTGATTGTGCAGCCTCCCCCTCCAACCCTAATACAACAACCCTTCCAATTGTGCTTCCCCCCTCCGTCAGCACTTCCTTCTCCCCCACCATCAGAACCCACGCTAACAATAAGTCTCAAGCCTTCTTGACTAGCCCAATCGCTCCTCCATTAGCCATTGGCACCTTGAGCCCCACCTTCTCCTAGCCCTCCTACAATGCCATCTTAACCATGTGTCCTTTTTTTCCTAACAAGGTTCCACCCAGCCTATGGCTTGGGTGGTAGTCCCTTCATCTTGACCTAGCAATCCTTCATCAAATGTCCCTTTCCACAAGTTGCATACGCAATAGCTAGCATTTCCCTTTGCACTTGTTTCACTACCAGCATGTTATCGAACTAAACCCTTATCCACTCTTCCCTAGAGTCCATGTCCAAAACCACTTCACTAACACAATCCTCAAACCCGAGCAACCTCCAAACACAAAAACAAGTGTATCCCATCTTATCCATCGACGTAGTGAAGATATCAAATTTGATAAATTCACCAAACAAACTAGACATCGACTTCAGGAATTCCAACATCTAGAACTCCAAGGGCAAATCCAAAATTCTGACCCAAACTGACACACTATTGAAGAGATTCGCATCTCGATGTGTGCCCAACCTCCATAGTGCAAGTGCCAAACCCTAGGCCCCATAAAACCACAGTCCCCCCCAACAGCACGTAGTCTCTATCCTCCTCTGTCTTGAATGCGAACAATAACCTATGGTCAACTAGACTTTGCCCCTGCACATCTTCCAACCCCCATGCCACCTTAGCCCAATGCCTGATAAGATCCATTCTAGGGTGCACACCCTCTAACGCACCCTCTAACACAAACTTGCCCAACAGGCACAGCTTTAGAGCCCGCAACGCTTCCTCCAATGGGCATCCCACCTTAAGCTGCATCATTCCCTCCTCCCACGAGCAAGCCTTGAAACCTGCCTCCCCTCCCAGCAGCACAACAGACCCTCCCCCACTCTCTTCCCCCACCTTCCCNAACATAAAAATGATCTAATTCTTTCTACACTCAATCCTTTCTTAGTGTTGGATTATAGGTAGTCATGAAAGTGATTCATCTTCTAGGTAAAAAGGCAAGACCCAAAAGTAGAACCAATAAAGGTGAACAATCTTCTCAATAATGACAAAATAAGATTCAAAATCAACATGTACATCAACCTCAAAGGCAAGGGAGGAATCACCAAAATCATAATAAAAGAGCAACACACAATTGACACAGGAGGCTATAATAAATGCAGCCCTACTATTACATGAAATCACTACACCCACAACACAGACACTCCTAATAACCAAAGAGGCATTTTAGTTGGCCAATCTAAGAATTTAATCTTTGAAGATGAAATGACCAACAATTTGAATCCAAGATTCCTCTTAATAAATTCTGGATCACAAATACTGACACTTCAAAGCATATAATCCTACAATTTTGACAAGTTTTGGAAAAGCCCAACATAATTTACCTCCATAATAAACACTCAATTGAGGTAACTGGTCATGATAACGTTTATTTGTCCATGCCTACCTAACAGGATACATCTATGAGAAATATTATCTCTGTTCAAAGTCTAAATTCTAATTGTCTATCATTGATGCCTTTAGCAAAAGCTGACAAGCTACAAGCAGTCGTTTAACTAGGCGTTAAAATTTTTCATCTTGCTGATTCAGATTCCAATGTTTTGTTATAGAAGTACCTCTCTTCTCTGTCTGAATGCTTAATCCACAAGAAGCAATTTTGCCTGTACTATTTCACATGACCCTTTTTCTTATATTTTCTATAGCATGCTTGCCTTGGACATGCAGATAAAATGGTATTGCAAAACAATTCAATAGAATGATAATGAATATGACTCATTCCAAGACACGTTTTAAAGGGTGCGAACCTGATTTATGGTGAAACGTTGTAAACAGCACAATCTATCTTTTCCATTTATAAAAAATCAAATCTTATGATCAGATCTTCCTATGACAGAATAGATTCCCCTACGTACTATTCCATATGATGACCAATTTATATTACTTACTGTGACCAAGAAGCTCCCCCTTAACATTATGACCAAATGCAAGGAGCAAGATCAAAAGAGAGAACAAAAAGGGAAGAAGTGAAGGTAGCAACTTCTTCGGGAGATGGCCTTTAGGAGCAGGTTTGAAGATAAACTCTGGGAACAAATTAGGGAGGATCTCAAAAGGGAGGTTGAAGAGAAGAGAAACAAAGAAAAGCAGACCTTCTGGCATGTAAAAGACCATCTAGAGGAGGAAGCTATGAGGACACGGCAGGCAAAAACACAACTCTAACACCAAACTTTAGTTTCGTGCAAGTATGTATCCCTATGTTGTGATGGGGGTTAGCAGCCAAACACCCTAGGAGAACCTTCACAAATTTACCAAACAAACCTCACATTGCCTCTACCCTAATAAAGCAAGACAACTGGGGAAAAAGGTTCAAGATCAGATAGAGGAGCTATACAAGACTTTTTAGTAGGCCGATGGGTTCCTTTCTTTGGAAGCTGTAGATATGGTGCACATGATGCAAATGCCACATTGCTATTGCAGGAAACTTCCTATTCCAGTATGATGGATCATTTTTGTCACTTCCATCAAGGTCTCTACTTTAGATTTCATGGATTTATGATTTTCAGGTATGAACGAAGTGTTGGGCCATCATATGCCCATCTGTGTTGTTTTTAGTAGGTCTGTTACTTTAGTTTTTTTGTCATCGAATGTTATTGGGGGATTTCTCTTCCCCATTTTTTGTTTGCTATAGGTTCAAGGGTTTTTCCTCTCCAACCTTTTTTCTATCTAAATATTTTTACTACTATAATATAATCAGCCCGACCTCTTCTATAAAAGAAAACCATTATGACCAAAAAAAAAAGTTATATACTATGACCGGGAAGCTCCCCTTGGGTTTATGACTAAAAAATTATTTATTGTAACCAATTACTGTTAAAAAAAACCATTATGACCAGGAAAAAGTTATATACTATGACCGGGAAGCTCCCCTTGGGGTTATGACTAAAAAATTATTTATTGTAACCAATTACTGTAACAAGGAAAGCGCCCCCTTTGACGTTACAACCAAAAAAATTTATTTACTGTGCTCCCCTTATCGTTATGACCAAAAAATTTATTTATTGTGACCAAAAAGGGCCAGCTGGAAGCTGGTAGCTCACAACTCTACTTACATTTTGCATTCAATCTACTCACAGCCACTCACATAAACTCTCCTTGTATTTACTCTCAATCCATCTGCTGCCCAAATTCTAATAATTGTTACGAGAGCAATAGGTTTGATTCTTGATTTGAGAAGGAATAAAGACCAGATAGCTCTAAGGAAAAGAAGCATGAAGAAATTACCTCCAGTTAAAAACTTCATGCAACATGGAGAATTTACCTCCAAAGCGTATCTTAATGGAGGATCTGCCAAAAACTTCATGCAACATGGAAAACAATACCTCCAAAATGACAAAAGCAGGATTTGTTAAAAATTTTATGTAGCATGAAAAATATATCTTCAAAATGCATCTTAAAGGAAGGTTTGCTAGAAATTTCATGAAATTCAAGTCATCATATCTGAATTTTATTCAGTGTCCACGTTGCGGATATATGTTCGCAAAATCAAAAAAAACATATCAAACATCAAAAATTAAAGTTTTAGAAAACCATATATACATTAAATAAGATGTGTTATAGGGCCACCTCAAAAATCAACACATGTTCAACCATTACAAGTCCAAGTCCAAGTTCAAGTCCAAAATGAAGTGAAGAAACATGAACAAGTTGAAGCCCCACGAAGAAGACTCAAGGCACAAGGTAAAACTCAAGATAAACAAGAAATTCAAGACTATCCCATGTACCTTAAAGGAGGGACTGTTGGAAAAGTAGGCTACAGAAGGGTAGAAAATAAAAATTGATCAATTAATAAGGTCACTATGAACTTTATAAAATGCTTCTTGTGCTTCACATGTTGCAGCATTTTTATTTAAAATAAAATAAAATTTGATGGAGTACGATAAAGGGCCATGCCTTTCCAAACAAATAAAATTGGAAGTATCTTATGGACAGACATAATTAATAATATCCCTAATTAAAAATGTTGTTTTTTCAATTTATTATGCCAAATTAATTTGGCTTCATGATGTACAACATGGACCCTATGAAATCCTATCAGTAGGAGCCCATGTTCTTATTCTAAAACAGATATCTTTTAAGACTTGGACCACTCACATTAATCACAATTACTCACAGCTCTACTCACTTTTGTTATTCACAATCACTCATATTAACTCTCGTTTATTTACTCTCAATCCATCTGCTGCCTAAATTCTAACAATGCCAAAACAACCTGAAATTACACAGCCTCATCACTCAAATCATGTTGATGATCTCCATCAATACACTAAAGAAAAACTTCCAGCAAGCCAACCTCTTAACTTAAATCAACATCTGGAAGATAGCATATCCACGCATCTAGACCCTCACTTTAACACCTATTTCTTTGAAGAAGACAAAAACATCTTCAACTATACTGAAATTGAAACTGAAATGGAAAATTTTTTAGCTACATCCACTAAGACTCCTTGGATCTGTCAAACCACTTTCTATGATACTAGTACCTGGATTATTACACCAAAGAAATCTAAAACCATGTGGGTGGAATAGAATGTTCATAAAGACAAGATGAATGAAGTAGGGATCTCGTGCTAGATAAGCATTCATCTAGAGCTTAACAATGAAGATGAGCTCCATTCTGGTTTTGATAGGAAGCCTTCCTCTTTCTTAGTAGCCAATCTATTTAACGATGCAAAAACACAAAGATGACTATAAAGCTTTAATGAACAATAACATATAGGAGTTGGTGGGTGTTCCTTTTGTTCAAAAGGCCTTACCCAACATATGATCCCTTATAAAAATATAGGATCAGACTCATTGTTGGTTATCAACAAGGAGGAGGATTGAACTTCAAGGAAATCTTTGTTCTTTCTACTAAGTGAACAATTATTGGAACTCTTAATTGCATTAGCAGATTTTTTTTTTTTTTATGTAGAGTATATTCTTCTTTTTTAAGGGTCGGGAGTCTATTATAACACAAAAATATACAGAGTATAGAGCAAATTGCTAAACAACCAGGACAAAAACAAGGGGAGGATTATCCCTTTCTGAGAGAAAACTAGAGGAAGATTCTCCCCTTACAACCCGAATCCAAAATAACACATGGCTAAGCACATTCAATATCTAACTAAACACCTTATCATGGCCCATATCCCCTTGAAAACCCCAAAAAACACAGCAACACCCCTTTAACAAACTTGGCCAAGCATAAACTCACAAGGGAAACTGTAGATAAATGCAAGAGCAACATGGCCTCAATTCCCAATGGATCTAGGATTGGGGGGATTCAAATGGGTGGAAAAGCGGCAAATGCAAGGAACAAGACAAGCGCAACAGGAGGTCCATGTGTGACAGGCGGTCCAGCCAGGAAGGGAGGTGCCGCAACTAGCAAGTCAGGAGGACCAACGAGAGCAAGGGCTGGTGGCGAGCTGGGTCAAACTAGTTCGACGTGGTGCCCCAAGGTTGAGGGAGTTGACGAGTGTGTGCAGGGCAAAGGATCTTTAAGGTTAAGAACGAAGGCACCCTCAAGAGATGGTTTGTGAATGGTGGAAATGAGCCTCATCGATAACTTCGTTTCCACGGGTGCTCCCTTGCCTTTTAAATAGGTTTTAAAATGGGTTGCTATGCATTGGAGATTCTGTCCCGTTGAGGTTTGTTGTCTCATGGGTGGCCTCCTTTTGTTTGTTGTCAAGTTGCTACAAGATAGGGAAAGGGTTTTGATGGGAGGCCCATAATTCTTTGGGTGCGGGGTTTAGCATTGACTTATTGGAGGCCAAGGGCCGATAGGGACCCCAATCTGTTCTCCAAGGCTCCTGTCTAGATCCAGGTGTCTGGTATCCCATGGGAAATCTAGACAGAGGAGTTCCTCCATACCCTTGCTAGTTGCCTTGGTGACTTCATTTGCTTTGACCATGCAACGGGCTCCCTGGAAAGGATGGGTTTTGCTCATTTGTATGTGGTAGTCGCTCTCCCCCTAAGGAGCTGATCCCAGAGGTGGTTCTTGACCTTTCTGTGGGAGAGGAGAAGGTGAGAATCAAATAAGAGTATGTGACGGTTGACCCTTGGGTGCCTAGGAGGTCACTGGCGTTGTGGTCCTGTGCCACTTGTAGTAAGGCTGGCCATCTAATTGTGGCTTGCAAAATGGGTCATAAAGCACAGGACCAGAAGACTAGAGGAGCAGAATGGACACTAGTAACTCAGAAGGGGCAAGTGGCCCAACGTTAGGACCAGACGGTGGGGGCTTCAAAGCCTAGCAAGCCATAGACAATAGAGGATGCATGTTTGGTGCGCAGGGGGGGGGGGGGGGGG
>MNCI01012628.1:620939-694055 GCA_015680685.1 Gnetum montanum
GGTGTGGGGTGGTGTGCAACAGTCCAAAAAACCAACCTAACCAGCAAGCTGGTGAAGGGGATAGGCGGTTCAAAGATGGGAAGGAGGATTCAGCCATAAATCATGATAGTGAGGAGGAGGAATCGAATTTGACGGATTCATCGATGTTTGCTGGGTCATCGAGGTCTTTCAAGTCCTCAACTTCTTTGGAGTCACCCATCAAGGGTGGCTCTTGGAAGATGGTTCCAGGTTTGGGAGTGAAGCTCCCACCCTTGGCTGATTGGGTTTCGGTGGTTTGGGGGGTCCCTTGACCCCTACGGACAAGATGAAAAAAGAGGGTATGATGAACAAGGGATCCTTTCTAGTGTTGCCTGATACCAGTAAAGTGGGGAGGCCATTGGCCTCTCTTGTCCGAACTAGACGAACTCAAATGAAGGTGGATTTGGGGGTGCAACAAACCCTTGAGGAGGTCTACAAACACACAGCATGCAAGACATGAGGTTCCTTTCATGGAATTGCAGGGGGTAGGGTACCCCCTATAAACAAAATACCCTAAAGGAGATTGTGCATCGAGAGCTTTGTGATGTGGTTTGTTTGCAAGAAACCAAATTGCAATAACAAGAGACTCACTGGTTAACATGATCAAGATGGCACGTTCAGGAGGTTCCTAGCAGGGGTAGGGCTAGTAAGCTAGCACTACTTTCTCGTGGACGATTAGAGGTTATGGATTGTTCCAAGTGGAATATTACCGCTTTTCTTTTGGACTCAAGAGTTTGGGTAACGAACTTCTACGGGACCCAAGTGTGGGGAGATCAATTGTAGGAGCTTCAAAGGATTGTGTCTCTTGTTCCAAACCGACAATGTTGGATGATTCTTGGAATTTCAATTAGTAGCTTTATGGGTAGGAGAGATCTGATGCAGGGGATCAAGACCCACCGGGAGCTCCAAAATGCATGGAGTTTCTGGAGAAGAATGAGCTAGTTGACTTGGAGATTTGGGGGTGCCACTTCATGTGGAGTAATCAACTGGAAGGCAATGGCCGAGTTATGACCAAGATTGACCTTGTTTGGGTCAGTTCTCATTTTCTCATGAAAAAAGGGGTTGTGGCTACAGCTCAGGAAAGGGTAGCCTCGAAACACCGATAAATTATTTGTTGTGTTGGTGATGGACTGATGAGGAGACCTAGGCCTTTCAGGTTTGAACATTACCAGCTTCACAAACCTTGGTTGCAACCTTTCGTGGCTAGAATCTAGGGGACTTACATGCCCTTGGAACTTTTTGAAGCAAGGGCTAACACAGTTAAAACAAGCCTTGAAAAAGATCAAATCTAAGGATAAGTACTCATTCAGAAGTGAGAGAGGGCAACTTGTGCAAAGGCTTCTGCAGATACAAAGGGGTAGGAAGAAGGTCAAGACCTGGAGCAAGAGGAGTAGGAGGTCCTTTCTCAACTTCAAGCAGTGGACAGGGAGGCAAAGGCCTATTGACGACAAGGGTCTAGGGCTAGGTGGCTGAAAGATGGGGACCACAATACACGTTTTTCCTTTGCCGATGCCACTGCAGTGAAATTATCTAAGCATATTTCTCGCCTCTCTATCCAAGGACAGGAGATTACTAAAGATGCTAGGTTGCTTAGACCTTGATAGACTTTTGGTCTAAAATCTAGAGGAGGAGGCTAGTGCAGCCTTTGTCTGTTCTTGTAGAATCTGTTTTGTAGAAAGAGGATAATTGTCATTTGTTGTCCCCCTTCTCCATGCGTGAGTTAGAGGAAGCTTTAGGATCCATGAAAGTGGGTACGGTGCCAAGACTCGATGGATGGCCAATGGAATTTTTTCAAAGTTTCATGGATATTCTTGGGAACAACATTCTTGATGCATTCAACGCAATGCTGAGATGGCATTAGATACATCAGGAGATCAATTGTACCCAAATTGTTTTAACTCTGAAGTCAAATACCTCTATGGAGCCGGCCCACTTTTGACCAATTAGGGTATGCAACACCCTGCTCTGCCTTTTTTCAAAGATGCTTGTGACACGGTTAAGTGCATTGATGCCTAGGCTGGTGGGCCCCAATCAAGTGAGATTTATACAAGGAAGGCACATCCAAGATCAAATTCTGTTGGTGCAGGAGGTCTTACATTCGCTAAGATTGACACAGTACCTAGGTTTGTGTCTTAAGTTAGATATCTCGAAGGCTTATGATACTGTCATGGGAGGCACTGGAGGAGATTATGCTAAGGAAGGGTTTCCACCCAAAGTTTGTTAAGTTGTGCATATCCATTCGACTTTCTAGGGGTATTCTTTGGACCTAGATTGGAAGTTATGGGTGTTCTCTTCTCCAGGAAGGGGGTTGAGGTAGGGGGATCTATTGTCTCCTTATCTGTTCATTCTGGTCATGGATACCCTTCAAGCATATTGTGAGGCGAACAGGGTTAGGGGGTTGGAGATTGTAGGAGTTAAGTGTTTAGTTGAACATTACGTGGATGACACCATCCTGTTTTCACGTGCAGCCATCCCACAGGCCATGGCGATTAATAGAGCACTAGCCCGTATGGCTATGGAGATTGAACTAGAGACCAATAGAGGTAAATCTTTGGTTCATCTATTGAATACCCCTACTAGGGTGAGGGAGTTGGTCATTCAACACTTCGGGGTGTTACCTGGATCACCGAAGGATGCGTAGTTGGGGCTTCCCCTATACGATTGGCATAAGAGACAGGTTTGGAGTGGTTTAGTGCAAAGACTCCAAAAGTGGACGAATTATTGGACAGCTTGGTTTTTTACTCGAGTTGGTAGGGCTCTACTAGTTGCTTCAGTTTTGGCAGCTATGGCCAGGTATGTGGCTTCGATTACTCATCCACCTAGTGAGGTTGTTGAGCAACTTGACTATATTGTTCATAATTTCACTTGTCTAGTGGCAAAGGGGGCCAAAGACTTCACTTGGTGAGGTGGGATGTCATGGCTCGCCCAAAGAAGGCTAGGGGGCTAGGAATTCCTAAGTTTCAAGATATTGTTGATCTGAGTACTCATGCTCTTGCCAACAGGTTTATTAGGCCAAGCCCTCAACCTGTGCAATGGATAAGTGTGATGGCAAGGAAGTACCAAAGGTGGGAGGCTAGTTCTCATGATTCGCACATGTGGAGGTCACTCTGTTGACATGTCAGGATGGTGATGCCATGAGGATTATTCGGAAATTTTCCGAATGAATTAATTAGACATAAATATCCAACAATTCACAAATGGGAGGGATTGTGGAAGGGCAAACTTCCAGAGAAAATAAAATTTTTCCTTTGGTCAATACAACACTTTGTGCTTCTGATAAAAGCAGAACTAAAGCGGCAGGGGCTAAAAATTGAGGACACATGTCCTATGTGCATGGCCACCATGGAAACATAGGACCACTTCCTTCTTAATTGCATTTTTACCGGACAAGTGATACGTGTTGCAAATATTCAGCAAGATTTGAAAATTTCTAAGGATTCTCAAGCAACAATGGTTCTCTGGGCGCTGTGGAAAGCACATAATTCTCGAGTGTTTTGAGCTCTAGTGCTACCTTCGCCGACACAAATTGTGGCTCAAGGAATTTGACTATGGGTGGAAGAGCAAGTGGCCATGGGGGTGACACCAATGGTAGAACCAAATTGTGACACTTACTAGGCCAACCTAATGCTCTAGGGGTTGGTGCAATGGGCCGAGTGGGTGAATCTTCTTCCTCGATTATAGGGGGAGGCAAACATGGCTAATGAGGCCTTCTTCATGAATTGGATGGGCAATGTTACTTTGTTTAGGGGGTGTGCATTACCTTGATTGTGGAGTTTGTTATAGCATTGCTGGGGCTGCCCGTGGGGGCGGGGTTTGCAAGATGCAATGGAGTTTTTCACTAGGCCCATCCCTAGGACTGGGAGTGGGCAAGTTTTGAAGTCAACTCTATTGGCAATGTGACAAGATGCCATAGAGCTAGCAGAGTAATTTTTTGTACAATCTAGTAATATGTGTCCAAATTAATGGAACTACACTTCACCTTTATGTGGTGCTTGTGGTGGGCTAAGCTGGTTAACCTACCACATTTTTCCTAGACACATTGCGGAGATAGCAGCCAAACCAACACTTTGCTCTTATCTTAGCACAGTGGCAGGTGACAAACACGAGGGTCCCTTCTTTGATGGGTGGGACTCCAACGTGCATGATCTATGCACAAAAAGCACTCACGGTGTGTGGTGCCAACTGTGGTGGAGATCTCCAACGATTTGGAAAGCAACGGTTTTGGGGGTGTGGTTGGGGGTGGTCCAGCTACTGGGCTACCCCCCCCCCCCCCCCCCCCCCCAAAAAAAACCCCCTAAGGAGATTGAGGGAGAGGAGCTGGAAGATTCGGCTAGGGGAGTTGATTCTGATGGTGTGCCGGGAGGTACTGCTAGGATGGCAAGGGAGATTGAGGTGGCAACACTACAGGAGTGCTAGGAGGAAAGGGCTCTTTGGAAAAAGAGGTGGGATGATCATGAGGTAGCAATTCGATGCCAACTAAAAGAGGCAATGCGCATGAAGGTCGCCTTTGATGAAGGGGTGGAGGCGGCAGTAAGACAGGCAAGAACGAAGGACTAGGAGCGGTGGCAAGAGGTGCTAGCTGCGCGAGAGACTGATCTTTTGCATCAACTGGAGGAGCTCAAGCGCATGCAACAGAAACAAGACCTAGAGGCATAGCGGAGGGATTCGGCAGAGGCGGTTACTAGGGAAACCCTAGAGAGGGAGTTGTAGGAGAGCCTAAGGGCTCAAATCCAAGAGAAGGCATGCCTACAAGAGCTCCAGAAAAAGGAAGAACAAGACATACGTGCATGCAAGGAATAGGAGGCAACTGTGATCCAACAACAACTGGATTGGGCTCATGTGCAAAGGGCCAAGGCTTGGCTAAGGCAGGGACAATGCCCTTATGTTATTATGAACA
Source organism: Gnetum montanum (assembly GCA_015680685.1). Classification (NCBI taxonomy): domain Eukaryota; kingdom Viridiplantae; phylum Streptophyta; class Gnetopsida; order Gnetales; family Gnetaceae; genus Gnetum; species Gnetum montanum. The sequence continues at coordinate 625,855 of MNCI01012628.1, forward strand.
TAGGACATACCACTTCATGGCATGCACTCCGGCACCACATCAAGTGCAACAACAAAGACTTACATCTGGATGGTAAGGGCACAAAGGAGGAATGCAAGAAGAAGGTGGAGGAGTTCAAAAACTTCCAGGAGGCAGCTCATTTTGTGGATTTGGAATGTCATAGGAATACACTGGATATGATCCATTAGGAGGAGCAGGTGTATGGTGAGTGCTCTAGCCTCCCCACCCATTTGTAAGGGTGGAGCATTTTGGTTATGGACCACCTTGGTGTATTTTGACTTCGCTTTTGGTTGTGCCAATTCTAGCTTTTTGATGCCTACGTTGTCTTTTTGAAGTTTTGTCATCTTCTTCAAGTTGGCATGATGTTGTTGATGGGGGTTGCCTTCACCCAATTTTGTTTGTAAGGGTAATTGGCTGACATCAGGTGTTTCAGGCCTTCAAGTCGTTTCTTTGTACAGTTTATATTTATATTAATATACCTCCATAACTTTTTCCCAAAAAAAGAAAAAAAAACTCTTGATGGATCTTGTTAAACATATCTTGTTCCTCCTTAGAGTTAATAAAGTCAACGACCTAGCAAAAAGTTTGGTACTTCACTAGTTTGACTTTCTTTCCTTCTTCACTTAGCCCATGTTCCTTGTCCAAATGATACATGGTAGAAATCCTTTTGATATAAGCATGGAGGTCATTCTAGGGAGTACAACTGTTGACTCTCATTAGAACATACAACCATTTTTTGAAGCTAAGCCATTCTTTGGTGTTCTCTTCAAACTATCATTGCAAGCACTTCTTCATGTCTTCTTCTTGTTGCTTTGCCTGCTGCATTTGTAGCTCCTCTTGCTCTCTAGCCCGTTACTCTTGGAATTCTCTTAGGACCTCCGCTTTGATATGGTCCCTCATCTTAATCTCCAACCTATGCTAAAGTGTGATCACCTCCCTATCCCATTTCTTCTTTGCTTCCACTTCCTTAATCTATTGCATTTTATTGGCTTTCCATTTTAGCTTAACCTCAAGATCTTCAAGGTCAGCTTTAGTTCTCCTCTTCCAATAGTGTTTAATTTCATGCATCAACAACACTCTCCACTTCCTCTGCAGAAAACTTAGGTTTATTAAGGGCATGGGGGTCAGCAAACCCACCCGCACACCCNCAGCTGGAGCTCCCCCTCGATTGACTAAAGCCAACCACGCTGAAAGTGCAAGCATCACAACACCCTCCTTAGCCACAAAGCTAGCCCCTGCCAAAACAAGAACGTTCACATCAATCCCTGACAACACTAATGTAGCAATAGGCCTACACCTATAAATCCTTTCACAAGGTGGGAAGTATTGTTGATAAGCCACTTGGGACTACGAGATAGCAGCCTACTAAAGAGAAAGTACCAAGCTAGAATGGTTCATCAATTACCTGTGTTCAAGGATGGCTCTAAAAACCCTTAGGAAATTGACCTACCTCCGAAGAAACAAACACCTCACAAAAGCAAAGTGGATACCTTAGAGTTTCAAGAAGCTCCTAGAGTGAAAAAAGAATTTGTCGATGAGCTCCACAGTGTGCTACTAGATAGACGACAACTTCAATCTCAACACCTACCCACTAGAGGTCCACAACATAGTACCCTGGAAGAATAACATAGCCTCATACATGCTTTTCCCTAAAGGAAGAACCATCACCAACCACAATGATGCCCAAATACTCCATAGTTGCCCCCTTCATCAAAGTAATCTCGATTCCCCTAAACCATGTTGTGTCGCCCAACCATCTAGTGTAGAACTATGTGTAGTCAAGCCTTTCCTATCCCTGGAGCTATGGGAGCAAATTATCCCATCCAACTACAACAACCATCTACCACAACTTGCCATTATCTTGGAAAGACTTGCAATCTAGTTCAACAATTGTTGAAACCTCCATCGCATAGCAACCCTCCTTCCATAACTTCCATGTTGTTGTAGCAACAAATATCAGGCAGGAAAAGGGAGTAGAAAGAAAAAATCTTTGAATTTCAGACTTTCCATAGGGTCCAAAAGACAAACGCAGCAAGGGAGTCACCGAAGATGATGGCACTAGGCTCAATGTTGACAGCTCCCCATACTAATTTAGAATAGAGGCATAAATATAAAAGGTGTTCAATAGTTTTAACGTTTCCCTCCCCACAAAAAATATAGAACAATGAAACTTGTATACTGCATGAGCAGAGAACCATGCAAGTGGATATGGCACAGTTACCAAGGAGCCACAAAAAAACTTTTACCTTTTTAAGGAGCTTGTCGTTTCAAGAGACATGCCAGGCATGCACCGTCAAATAATGATGGGCAAATAACTTTCTACCTATGCCATACACTGAAAAGTTGGTTTGCGTGATAAATTCATCATGAGCACACAAGGCCTTCCAAATTCCGAAATCTATCCAACACATCCTTCTCAATTCGTATTTGTGTTATAGAATTCAAATCCAGAGGGCTTCATGATTCTGTTGAACCTTACATATCAAGTTTTGTTGACTCATCATGATACAATCTTTGAATTTGGGCACCTCGAGGACCTGACATTCCTCAGCTTCAACCTCTTCCCAGTAGACAAGGTGTAATCTAAATTGTCCTCCCTCCTAACTAGACAAATTTCCTAATGATAGTATTGACTTGGGATATGATCTTCTTTGGGGGTTTACATGTGGATGCCATGTACTTGGCCATGGCCAATAGGATAGAACTGACCAACATAATTCTTCCTTTGCTTATTACAAACCCAATGTTCCAATGGTCAACTCTATTTTGTAGCCTCTGTAAGAAGTTATTCTGTGCTTGAATCATGTTCCAGTGAAGATTCTAATAAGAAGAAGAAATGTTCATGTTAAAACTAAAGGATAATGAAAACCATGCCAAAAAAGTAAAAGATTTGTAAATAGTGGAAATCCGTGATATGGTCTTAGGTAAGCAACTCATGCCTAATACACCAAATTGTCTTGGTACATACAAGGAATTGAATTAAAATTGTGTGAGAATCAAGATGTATATGCAACCTTGTTTATTAGTAGAGATGGAAAGTAATGAACCTATGTGACAATATTTGTTAAACATGTTGATTAGCGATCAAACATAGGTGAAGCAACCCAAGAAAGAAGTGACCTCACCTATTTGAATCTCAGCCTTGATCTTGCAAAGTACCATCTGGATGTTGAAACTTGCAATAGAATAAAGGCATTGTGCATACCCAAAGAAAGGATAAAAAAGGAAGGATCATCACTCGGAACCATAGTGTTCATCCCACTAAGCAGGGTCTTAGGAGGATTGGTAGATGAGCAAAAACCTGACCTCTTTGAGCATATATTAGGAATTTTTGTAAGAGTATCAATCATTAAATCCTCAATCCAATGGAAGCAAGATGTAAAATTAAAATTGTTACTAACTTAGAAAAGGTTTATGCAATGAAATACAAAGAACTTGTAGGTGGCTTCATGTAACTTGCATCAATGCTAAATAATGAAAAATGAAGGAGCAGGATTACAAGGCTTTTAGGCATCCTCAATTCAGAGGAACAGGATATTGTGGATAGAGTCCATAGGGAGCTTCAGCCTAATTACACTTGTAGAACCTTATGCTTTCCACAATGGCTTGTTATTTTATCATTTTATTAAAGATAATTGCTATAGATTTCTTGGTTTTACTAGTAATCATGGTCATGTGATGGGATCCTGACCCACTATTGCTTCCTTGTTAACTTGCTTTAATGTTTTGTACATCATTTGTACCCCTACTTGGATTGTCTGCTTTTCCTAGTACGGTAATACCACCCCAAAACCACACATCCCCAATTCTGATGAACTCTTTTGTATCATAATAGAATGCCTGACTTTTCACTCAAAAAAAATGCAACTTGCATCTACTTGGTTTTTCATTAATTTTGCAGTGAATTCATGAAAGAGCAGATAAAATGTCTTTGGAATGCTTTCTTTCGTGTACCAAAATATTTGCAGAAGACTCGAGAGATACTCGAGCTAATGCACAAAGGAATTAGCAATTGCAAGCATACTTTAGCTTTGCTAGTGATGAAAAAACATAGCACGCTACTTTTGGATATGTTGCTTCTTGGCCTTGTCGCTAGTGTGCTTGAGGTTATAATTGCAAAAACCCCTGATGATATCAACTGCAAAGGAAATACACATGGTAGCTTGGAATAGCAAGTTATGTAGCATAAAATGCTCCAAAGCATTATAGGTTTGGAACAAACGAATTGCAGAGTGATTCTTATCGGTGACTGAGCAAACATAAGCATAGACCACATCTGATAGGTAACAAGATAATTGAACGTGTATATTATCCCACTCAAGAACAAAGGGCCAGCCACCTGAAGGACACGAAGTTTCACCAATTTTGGGCTCAGGTTAAACCGTGGTAATGTTAAGAATTGTCCTTAATCTGAGAAATAAATCCCTCACAAGGAAAGCAAATGCTTATGAAACTAAATTAGTTTAGTACGTACGTGTGGAGACCTTTGATATCCATTAGACAAATTTAGTTGCATCCGTGTATATCTCTGAGGTTGAACTTGTACCTTGTTAGATACAAGTCATAAACCTCCTTGCACATCACCACTTTCAAAAATCATGAATTTTCGTAGCAAGAAAATTTATCATAGCAGATCTCATAAAAATTTGTTCATAAATGTAAGTTTTATGCCCCAACTAAACTTTAGCATGATTAGAATATGCCAATTTAATTCTGACTAGCTTGCAACTCTATTAATTAGTTCATGGACAATAATGAACCTGATTTATTTCCTCCTTATTGAATGCGTACTTTTCAAATCCAGTAGAAATATCCTACAAAACAATGGCCATGACAATGTAACGAAATCATACTATTATTTAAAAAAACAACCAAAAAGTTCTAATATGTACACTACACTACTATAACAATTTAAAAGAGAGTAAAGGAAACAAGAATATATTCACATGGTTATGTAGTGCCCCACATTTGTAAATGTGACTTTAATACTCTATTAAATACTTAAACTTAAACATGTTTAAAGGTTATATATAGTTGTAGATATGCCTAATACTTCTAAGCAATATAAAGAGACTTTTGATTAGGTGACTTAACCAAGTTTACTATTCATTTCTAATTTCTTTCTAATTATTTATTATTTAAATTTTACACATGCACACACATATATATAAATGACAAATGAGCATGAAAAAGCCTAACATTATTTTAGAATATTTTATTTATTGAATATTTAATTAATTAGAAGACATCAAATATTCAAATTTGTCAAATTGCGCTGAAATTTGGTGGACTAACTAAATTTTATATCTAGAGTATAGATATATCATTAGTTTTTCAATTCAAGTCCTACATTTTGAGATTTTAATGTTAAATGATTAAAAAAGTAGTCTGCAGGCTCATATTTTCTTTGATTTGATTAAAATATTATTTTCTAGCATGGTAGCTATAGCGTGTTTGTGCTTGTTATGACTGACTCGACATGTGCAAAGTGTTGGATGTACAAAAAGTTTACTATTAATTTTTTTTGCTAGATAAAATTATAGGAAATGCAGAAAATAAATAGAAGGAAAAAAATAAATTATTAACCCTCATAGCATATAAAGTAAAAGTGACTAAAAACAAGCTGAAAATGGGGCCACAACAAAAGTCAATGTGGGATGGTGATGTATGCTTTATGACACACTTATGATTACATCTATTTTTTTATACACTAATTGTCCACTTTATATTGATGGCTGAAAATGAGACAAAGAAATCACTTAATGGGGACATGTGGCTTTCTTGACTGTTGTCACTCTCACATGTCCACTCCCTCATGAGAGCTTGCTTGTCCAAGTTTAGTAATGATGTCATGAATAAAAAAGGACTTTTAGAAAATGGGTTGTCTAGTCTTTGCCCATTGTGTAAACTTTTGGGCACAAGTCGTTGTCCAAGCCTTGGGGTCTCCTTCATCCTATAAATAGTTTGCGCTCATTTTCACTTTTTACAAAGAAAGAGGAGACTATGCTAGTTTAGGGTGTGAGGTGTTGGGTAAAGGGAGAGAGAGGAGATTGTGCAAGGCTACTCCTACTGTCTTTTGGGCTGGGCATAAAGGCTGTATTAGTGATCTTTGTGAGCTTTTGTGAAGGCATAAGAGGTTGGCTTTGTTGTTTCTATTAGAGGCTTTTGTGACTGACTTTTGAGGTTTGTGTTTTTTTCTTTAGGTTTTGTAAGAGGGTTCTGGTTGTACCTTAGATTTGTAGTTTGAAGCTAATTCTTGAGGCAACCAGCTGGACAGCAAACTAAGCTTGAAGTGTCTTTTCTCTCCCCAAATTGGCCAAACTCATTTCTAAATGTGTGTATTTCAAACCTTTGTTGTACAGATTTTTTAGTCAGTTTTTGTTGTTGTATTAGCTTAGACAACTGAGGATTATTTCATGAAGGCATGTGGGATTTTCTTCTATATTGTGAGTTATGCATGAGGTCTTTCATAAGTCATGGATCTGATATTTGGCATATGTATTTTGGGCTTATGAGTTAGCATTTTTTTTCAAGTCATGTACACTTCGTATTTCATGTTTTTGTGTTAACTCTTAAAGAATGCCCTCCATCATTCTATCCAAGGCTAGTGATCTCTTATATGGGCTAGAAGGGCTTAGTCCTTGGAGGTGTTCGATTGTGTTAACCCCCACCAATTTATCCAACCCTGGTGTTGTTGTGTCAGTTACAAGATGCTATAGGATTGGAAGGACTTCGTGTGTAATAGCTGGATGGCCAAAGGGTCCATTGTGTACTCATTTAGCATTTTTTAAAAAAACCTATCCATGTTGATGATCTTTTAGGGTGTCTTTTGCACAATGGAAAGCAAAGTGCACATGTTCAATTTTGTTGAGCATTTTTGTGGTGAGCTTTTAAGGGATTTTCAAAACAGTTATCATATCTCAATTGATTGCTAAATGCTCCTATGTTCAATCCTACATTTCTCTCAGTATGAAAACATGAGAGGTGCCTTGAATTTTTTAAAACCTTCATCGACATCATTGGGCCCAATCTTCTAGATGCGTTCAATCTTATGTTGGCCCGGCGACAGGTACGTAGGGAGATCAATTGCTCCCGCATTGTGTGCATCCCGAAGCAGTACGATGCACACCGCCCTGAGCATTTTCGCCCCATTGGCGTGTGTAATGTCCTTATCAGGATCTTCTCCAAGCTGCTGGTGCATCGGCTTGCGCCAGTCATGCCCCGGCTGGTGGGGCCCAACCAGGCGGGGTTCGTGCCGGGTCGGGCAATTCAGGACCCAATCCTCCTCATGCAGGAGGTGTTTCACTCGCTCCGGACTACGGGGTTCCCCGGCATGTGCCTCAAACTTGACATCACCAAGGCCTATGACACGATCAGCTGGGAGGCTTTACAGTCCATCATGTTACAGAAAGGGTTTGCTCCACAGTTCATCCGCTTGTGCATCCACATGCAGTCCTCCGCAGGTTTCTCCTTTGACGTTGGGGGGCGTTTATGGGGTCTCTCCTCCCCCGGGCGAGGGCTGCGGCAGGGGGACCCGCTCTCGCCCCTCCTTTTCATCATTGCCATGGACCTTATGCAGCAGTACTGCAGCACCTCGGGGGTGGATGGGCTCAATATTGCTGGCGTGGCCTGCCAGGCCGAACACTATGCGGACGACACGATGATTTTTAGTCGCGCTACGGTCCCACAAGCGCGGAACATCAACGTCGCCCTGTCCCGTTTTGCGGCCGAGGTGGGATTGGACATCAACCGTACCAAATCCTCCGCTCATCTCTTTAATGTGGACGCGGCGGTTAGGAGCCGGGTGCTGCATCTCCTGAATATCCAGCCCGGCACGTGCCGCGACGCCTATCTGGGCCTCCCCCTCTTCAGGTGGGACCGCACCACGGCGTGGGGCCCGCTGCTTGCTAAAATCGAGCGCAGAATGGGCCACTGGGCGAACAGGTTCCTTAGCCGTCCAGGGCGCCTGCTGGTGGCCACCGGGATCCTCACGGCGGTTGCAAGGTTCGTGGCTACTGTGGCCACGCCCCCGAAAACGGTCATTTCGGCGGTTAACTCTCTTGTCCGTACCTTTGTGTGGGAGGGGGGCAAGGGGGGGCGTCGAATACACTTGGTCTGCTGGGAACGGGTTGCGCGGCCCCGTAGCGCGGGGGGACTAGGGGTCACATCTTTCGAGGACGAGATCATGGTCGGCCAACAACGGCTGCTGCTTCGTTTTTCACGCCCGCATGGTGTTCCGCCCCCCTGGATCCGAATCATGCGCATCAAATATTGGCCTTGGTTTTCGGGGGCGCGGGACTCGAGACCCTGGCAGGCGCTGTGCCGGCATGCTCAGGCCATGCAGACCTTGGGCTGGGGGCGCCTCGAGCCGCGTGCCCTCCTGCAGACTAAGTACCCGCGGGTTGACGGCTGGCAGCAGATCTGGAGGGGGCGCCTGCCCGAGAAAATTAAATTCTTTCTGTGGCTCGTCAGGAACGAGGCGCTGCCGGTACGGGCCCTGCTACAGCGTCGCGGGATCCTCGGGTATGCCACGTGTCCTGCATGCGGCGCCGCGGATGAGTCTACGCGTCATTTCGCGGTGGAGTGCCCCTGCATGCGCACCACGTGGCGCGCTGCGGCCATGCCCCCCCCGCGACGTCTGACGGGCGATTCTCCTGCCACGCTGCTTTTATGGGTTGCGTGGAAAGCGCGCAACCACGCCATCTTCCAGCAGCAGCCGCGCCCCCCTCCGACGTGCCTGGTTTCCCGGGCGGCTGCAGCGTGGACGGAGCTCGCATCTACCATGGGGCAGACTCCTACCTTCGAGCCGGACTGTGCGGTTTTTCGGGATAACGCGGCGCTTTGGAGGCTTGTGACCCAGTGCGGCTGGTCTGAGCCGCTGCAGAGGCTGGTGGGGGACCCTGACCTGGCGGATGACGCATTCTTTTCCAATTGGGTCAACGACCGTACGTTCTTTCGGGGCCGTGAAATCTGGGTCACCGAATCCTCGATTGCCAGCTGTCTGGGGACCCCGATCGCTGGAGAGGTCCTCTTACCCTCTACCCGGGGTTTAGAGGACGCGGAGTTGTTTTTTCCTGGGCCCTCCCCTCGGACCCAGAGTCGCCAGGTTCCCAGGTCCGCCTTACCGCGCATTTGGGCCGCGGGTACTGACCTCATTGAGCGCTATTTCGTGCAGTCAGGCAACTCGTCCAAGCTGCAGGGTCTTCACTTTGCTTTCCTGAGATGCCTCAGACACGGCACCCCCGTCAACCTCCCTCGCTTTTTTGCGGCGACTCTCAGGCTCAAGCGGCGCGGCAAGCACTCCGGGTTGATCTTAGCGCTTTGGCGTGGGGCGGGGGGTGGGGGGCTGCCCCCCGCCCCCCNACTTTTGGGCACAAGTCGTTGTCCAAGCCTTGGGGTCTCCTTCATCCTATAAATAGTTTGCGCTCATTTTCACTTTTTACAAAGAAAGAGGAGACTATGCTAGTTTAGGGTGTGAGGTGTTGGGTAAAGGGAGAGAGAGGAGATTGTGCAAGGCTACTCCTACTGTCTTTTGGGCTGGGCATAAAGGCTGTATTAGTGATCTTTGTGAGCTTTTGTGAAGGCATAAGAGGTTGGCTTTGTTGTTTCTATTAGAGGCTTTTGTGACTGACTTTTGAGGTTTGTGTTTTTTTCTTTAGGTTTTGTAAGAGGGTTCTGGTTGTACCTTAGATTTGTAGTTTGAAGCTAATTCTTGAGGCAACCAGCTGGACAGCAAACTAAGCTTGAAGTGTCTTTTCTCTCCCCAAATTGGCCAAACTCATTTCTAAATGTGTGTATTTCAAACCTTTGTTGTACAGATTTTTTAGTCAGTTTTTGTTGTTGTATTAGCTTAGACAACTGAGGATTATTTCATGAAGGCATGTGGGATTTTCTTCTATATTGTGAGTTATGCATGAGGTCTTTCATAAGTCATGGATCTGATATTTGGCATATGTATTTTGGGCTTATGAGTTAGCATTTTTTTTCAAGTCATGTACACTTCGTATTTCATGTTTTTGTGTTAACTCTTAAAGAATGCCCTCCATCATTCTATCCAAGGCTAGTGATCTCTTATATGGGCTAGAAGGGCTTAGTCCTTGGAGGTGTTCGATTGTGTTAACCCCCACCAATTTATCCAACCCTGGTGTTGTTGTGTCAGTTACAAGATGCTATAGGATTGGAAGGACTTCGTGTGTAATAGCTGGATGGCCAAAGGGTCCATTGTGTACTCATTTAGCATTTTTTAAAAAAACCTATCCATGTTGATGATCTTTTAGGGTGTCTTTTGCACAATGGAAAGCAAAGTGCACATGTTCAATTTTGTTGAGCATTTTTGTGGTGAGCTTTTAAGGGATTTTCAAAACAGTTATCATATCTCAATTGATTGCTAAATGCTCCTATGTTCAATCCTACATTTCTCTCAGTATGAAAACATGAGAGGTGCGAAAATTTAATAATGAAGATTTCAAAGTTTGACATCATGTTAATCCATGATGACATTCCAGCTTTTATTTGTCTCTCCTTTTAATCTTGCAATTGAGCTCATGTAGTTTACTTGTTTTATTTGCTTAAAATAAGAATTTTAGTTCTTTGATGAGGCTTGTCCCTAGTTTAGAGACTGCTACTTTTTCTTTCATGGCTGTTATCCTTTATTTACTCTATTCTGATTTCATTAAGAAAAAAAATTAATTAATAATGATGAATAGTCAGCTTTAAAAGTCTGTTCTCTGTGCTCTATATTTTCTCAATGGCTGTGACTGTTCTTTGTTCGAAAGAAAAAGATATCAGAAACTGTCTATCTTCTGTTTTAGCCCAAGAAAAAAAAGACCTTTTTTTTAATGACTGGTATTTTATTCACCATGTATCTATCTTCCAGTTAAAGATATTCCAGAGACTGAAATTGGCCTTAGGTTGAAAGAAAACCTGCAAAATCCCTACTTGCAAGAACTATGTGGATAATTATAAGTTCAAATCTATTCTAGGCCCTTGTTTCCCCCTATAGTTAGATTTGATTCTCAAAAATTCAGGCCCTACCATCAAACTTTGTATACCAAATTTAGAATGTCTTAAAATGGAGGAAGTATTGTTGATTTTCACATTAACACTCATCTAGGACCACTGGTGTGAGGCCGTAGCAACCTTTTTCTTTGACAAAAAAGATGACTGAACCTACACGTTGTAACTCCCCATTATTAATGTGTGAGCTAGTTCTTTATATGGCATTTCAAAACTTCCTTGAAATGCATAGTTATCTTCCTTATATTGTAAGTTGAGGATAGTGGATATTGGAAGCCTAGAAGTCTCCTTCAAGTAAATCTTTTTATGCATAATGAATGTTTTGTGTGTTTTATCATAGTTAAACTTTTGTTTCATGTAAATTAAAATATTATTTATTTATTCTTGTTTCAATATGTTAACCCCATGTATTTACTAGCTATTATGTTCTTTTAGTTATACAAAGAAAAGAAAAAAAATACATGTGTGATCATGTATGTTTATTTGCTTTCCATAAAAATTAACTCACATGAATTAGAATTAGAAGCCCTGTGGACCCTACGATAAACAATTCACCTAAATTCACAGTTAGTAATCAGGTGGATGATGCATTTAATTGGTGTCTTATGTGAAGCATATAGTATTTCTAAGGATCATTAACTAATCATTTTAATAATAATATATGCATCCTCATACCTTGAATGGGTAGGTTGCATTGTTTATTTATTTTGCATAAATCCTACCTGGATGTGGAGATGAGCACTAGTATCCAACCCTACCCATGCATATGCCCCTCAGCTTAATATCCTAAGCCATTGGACCCAAGGAGGTTGAGTTGCATAACACCCAGAGATTTTTGATAATGCAGGTGCCAATTGTAAGTGTGTACCCACCTCATGTACAATCCCCTATCACCTATCTTAGGGACATATCGAGATGTAGTCCAAAAATTATGGTTGAGCCCAAAATTTGTATGATTTAGTGCTGATTTGTCAATCTATCTATGATTTGATGATGGTGATGGTAATGCATATAAGTATTGTTGATGCACTTGTATTCATGATTTGTGTGATTTGGTACAAACTTGATGATCTACCTATGGGAGCCTCTGGGTGAAGATAATTTGATGATCTATCTATAGTTTTATGATTTTGATGCATTTGAGTGTTCTTGATGTGCTGATGACTTGTATGATGAATAGCACTCCTTGTATGCATTGGATCTATGTTATGTTGTGTATACATGCTAGGTACTATTTGAAGAATTTACAAATTATCTGGAATATGAGTAATGTTAACATGAAATCACAATTAGATGCATCAAGCAATTATTAAATTCTTACAAATTTATTGTTGTCTTAAGATCTGACTTGTTGACAATTGGTTGAATGATGGCTTAGTGATTAGTTTTATGACCTATGATTCTTTTCTGTGATTAATCTAAGTTATCTAGATGTATCTTGTTGTGTATCACTATGGGTGCATGTAATTAGTATGTACTGTCCACTAATTTTGAATTTATTAATAGAATAAATGAAAGGAATGTTGAGGAAAGATGAAGCTGAAATGTTATTTTATTGATAAGGTTGCTACTATGTTTTGACTGTTCATGTGTTGTATGACCTATGTGCATCAGACTGGTTTCTTAAACTGGTTAGAATGCTTCTTTGTAAATGTGGATATCTCATGAACATGTTTTGCAGTCTGTTTCTACAAATTTTCGATCAGTTATCTTTAACTGCTACTTTATGGAGACTAACTATTGAACAATCATATCTGGGAATAAAAGAAAAAGATTCATGTTATGCCTCAAGGGCTGAAACATGTTTTCGTAGCACAAATGATTCTTTAAAACATACATACACACACCCCCTCACACATTGCTGAGTAACCAATGGTATCATGATTATGCTACTTTAAGTAATCAGCATGTAGACTGTTATGTATGTTTTCAATGCACTTTTATTTAGAGTTCATTGATAAATAGAATATAAGTACTCCCTATATGGCTATAGAAAGGTCATGTGATAACCTTTCAAATGCATTGAATACAATGCAATGATAACTCATTAACATAAAATAGAAAATTTTGCATCACTGATAGCCTGAAAGCAAAGGTGTTTTACTTATCATGTTTTTACTTTGAAACCCTTTTCTTTGCATCTCATGACATTCAAAAGAAGAAATGCTACTGGAAAATGAAACACAGCTACATATTTAATGCTGGTAAATTTAGAAATGATATGTTATGTTAAACTTTATTAGTGTAGGTCCTTAAATGTTAGGATATAATTTTTTCATATCATGATTAATGAATTTAGTTTTTTTTCTTTTTCTTTTTTGAGAAGAATTCAAGGTTTTCTATTATAAACAATTTGCAATGGTGTATGTACAAGAGTAGATAATTAGGAGGGGAGAATAACCCCCTTCAGAAACAAAATATAACAGGTGAGGACCCCATGATAACATTAGGGACAATAAACACCCCAGACAGACAGAGGAGAATGGACCTCAGGCCACAAAGCCCCCAGGAAGCAAGATCAAAACACAAAGTCTCATGCAGGCCCACGCCCCCACCCCACCAAAACCACACACACAAATTGCAGGACAAGGCCCCTCCAAGCAACTTCACAAGTGTGAGGGCCCCCTAGAACCAAAAGCAAACCCAAGAACAAAAGCAAAATGGCAAAAACAACTCCCGTACCCTACCCAAAAAACAATGTTAGAGATGTCTTGGCAGTCTGGTGTAAGGGTTGTTTCCTGCATGTGGATAGCACTACCCAGTGATGCTCAAAAGTGACCAAAGCAGCAGCCTATGGGAATTCTTTATATTTTTCTTCTCGTTGCATATGCTTCTCAGCTCCCCCAACCCCATCAAGATGAAGTTTGGATGTTGTTTTCCTAAGATATCTATGCAAGGCATGCCACCTAGTGTTACAGTTAACATCCATGATAACGTAAGGGCAATGCCCCATTCGCAACCATCAGTAGGCATTTTCGTCATGCACCTTATCCTGGCTTTGCTTCATTTGTTTTTCTTCCAGCATGTCTCTAGCCTATTGCTCTTCTTCTTCTTCAGCCCTTCTTTGTCCTCCTTGATCTGCTCACATAGGGCATCCTCCAACTTGCTCCTTGTTGCCGCCTCCCGAAGGTCCCACCAACATTTTTCTTCCTTGGAAACCTACTCTTGCTCAGCCTACAACCATTACTCATATTCTTGCTTATACCACTCTGCCTCCTAGGCAACCCTTTCCTCAGCATGCACCCAGGCCACCACTTCTGTGGTAGCCGTAGCAAGGTCTTCTTCAAATTTGGCTTACCATTCCCGAAAAAGTGCTTCAGCACTCTACATGTCCATCTCTTGCAAGCTAGGCAACTGATCAATGACAAACTCCTACCAATCAAACCCAAAACCCTCCCCACGCATCCCTAACCACTAAGCGCAGCCAATGCCGATAACAAGGATGCCCCCTCCATAGCCTAGTGCTACCCATACACTGTCATGAAAGGCGAAAGCAAATAGGGAGGCAAGTCAAGCAACTAGGTTGCCCTCCACAATCCCAAAGTCAAGATCAAGTGGCACCCTTTGCGCTCCTAGTGCAATGAGGCCAAAAGGAATTTTGGAGTGTTAACTTTGTAGCCAAGCTGCATACATCTCATGAAAGCAAAATGTGCCCCTTGCAACTTACATAGGTTGCTGAACTATACAAAGTACCAATCCACTAGCTTCGCCACGTCCTACCACAATTCAGGCGACACAACTTTTGGAACTTGCCCACTACCAATTTTGGGCACTAGCTTGTTGAAGAAACCCTCCACATCTTGCAGCCCTTGACTCATAGGCAAGACCACTTCCCCATCTTCTGACACCCCCAGATACCCGACAATGACTACCTCAGTTAAGTTAATGTGCACACCACAAAAAGTAGTGGAGTCTCCCTCCACCTTTTGTAAAAGGTGCCATCTACCAAATCTAACTCTCCCACAAGCTAGGGCAGAAGGTCAGCCTAGCCTACCCTCATGACTATTTCCCAAAGCACTTGGTTGCCCTAGAAGCCCTCATACATCAACATCATGCCCATAGCAGCAATCACCTCTTTCCATAGCCACAACCTAAGAGTAGCAACTTGTGCAAGTAGACCAAGTGGCACAAACCTAAAAATAAGCTTGTTACGAATGCTCCAAAGACCAAAGAATGGTGGCGGCAGGCACATCATGCAAGCGAACTGGTAGCTAGCTACATAGCAACAGCTCTCTAAACATCGGCAAAGAAAGGGCAGAGATAAGCAAAGTGGTAGAGCATTTCTGTTGCTGTACCACAAAGGGGATAGGTGTCATTTAAATTAATCCCTTGAACACTCAGTAAAAATCTCACCAATAGCATGCCTTGGAAGATGAGCCAAAGGAAGCATTTGATTTTCTCTAGCAGGCATCTCGCCCACGCAACCTACCAACCAAGAACATTAGGATACCCATGTTTAATGATGTCACACGACTGCGCTTGTTGCATTCCCCATTACGTCACCTTATCCACATGGCTACAAATGCTATGCCAAATGTGTGAGTCTCAAGCATCCACAACCCACATCTAGTATTTGTTCCTAAGGATCAAAATCCATAGGGTTGGGCACTCTTCCTATTACATGAATTTGTTAGTGAGACTCTGGTATCCCATTGTGATAGCATTGTGAAACTTCAGGACCCCCAATACCCCCACCGTCTTCAGTCTCGCAACCTTCTCCCAACAAACAAGGTGCATTCACTCACCTCTTTTTCTCCAGACCAGATAAAATTTCCAATGATCTGGTCTACTCTACGAATAACTTCTTTTGGGGGAATAGCAACAGAGGTAGTAGATCTAGCAATGGCATACCAAACAGAGGTGGCCAAGATGATTTTGCCTTTCCTAGTAAGGAAGTGCACGATCTAGTGCCACACCCATTGTTGAAGTTTTTGAATTAGCTTGATCCATGATGTTTTCTAGTTCCAGGCATACATTAGCATGCGAATATAGGAATCTTGAATCGTTCCCTACAATATTCCAAGTTCTTGGCATACCTGGTTTTTTATCCTTCCTTCCAAATTGAAGTGTATTGTCGATTATATTGTCGATTTTCCATATTGAAGAATTTTTTGTTCTTTTTGAACCTATTGCAATTACTTAACTAGTTTGGGATATAGAAATTTTATGTATTTTTTTAAATACTTGTTGCTATAAAGGTTGTTAGTTATGTGATGAACTCATGTAATCGGCCATGCCATGTTGTCTCTTTTATTACAACAATAGATTTGAATTGTTAAATGGATCTACAATGTTTCAAACTAATTACATTCTAAGATGAATGACTGCCTATGTTAGTACCAATTTTTGAATTGTGATCTTTTTTCTTTTTTCTTTTTTCTTTTTCTTTTTTCTTTTTTTTTTTTGAAAAAACTTTTGACAATGTATTATCAACAAAAAGGACATGTACAAAGATTGTAACGAACCACTTCTCCTTGAGTTTTTGCGTTAATGATTGTAATAGTCTTTCTTGTGTTTGTGTGCATGTTTTGTTGACAACTTGTGTGTGTGTTTTATTTGGACTATGGTGGAAGTGGCTAATTGGGATAGTGACCAGATTTTTATATGTATCATGATTAAATGTTTAAATACTTTATGCATAAGAAATATGTTTTAAAATACATGCTGAGAATGTTTTAAAATAATAATAATAATAAATATATGGGAAAACAAATATTTTCTGTTCTATTTCAACAAAGATGCTGAGAAACAAAAGAAAAACAAAGGACAATACTCGAAGGTGTGCCTCAAGAGCTAAAACAGGCATGTTGAGGTGCAAAAGAATGCTCACACTGAGGAACTTGACCTATGAATCAAGTTGGAGGAACCTAACCCATGAATCAAGGATATTGTGTGCAAATACCATAGCTTTATATTTTTTTTTAATCTAAATGTGATGCATTGCTTTTTTTAGTTTAAAATAGTAGAGTATAAATACCCTCTCCATGGCTGTAGAAAGGTCTCGTGATGACCTTTCAAGGCTCGTAAGACGATGGGAAAATTCACATCACTGATGACCTAAAAAAGAAGGTGCCTTACTTGATTATGTATCCTGAACTACCCTTATCATAGCCTAATCTTGAAGGAGGTGGTTCTTAACGAAGCCTACTTGATTATTCCTCACCAACTTTGGCATCAAAGGTGCTAATCTTCAAACAAGCATCTTGATGAATAGGCACAAGAGTGTATTGCAGACTCCAATTGGCCGAAAATGTGATGGCTCGGTGGGACATTCGACCTTAGGGAGTAGCACAACCCACGAACAATTAATCTCCCAACAAATTTGTCTCCAGCGAAGCATGCTATTAAAAGCATCCAAGATGTTAGCCCCCAACACATCTACGTACTCCCTAAAGAATTCAATGGGCCACCCATCCGGTCCAAGAGCTTGCCCAAGTTTGAGGGCCACCATGGCCCACTCTAGTTCTTGACTTGAGAAGGGCTAGAGGAGCTTTGAATTGTCAATGTTCGTAAGAATCTTCTCCACTGTCACTAATAGAAGGGCCCTATCCTTTCCGTGCCACACATTCGCCCAACAATTGTGGAATTCTTGCGCAATCTCAATCGGATGTTCAAGGACTCATCCATGCCTGGTAAGAGAAGACACCATTTTGGCTAGCTGATTGGCTTGAGCCGCAACAAAAAAAAATTTGGTGGGCCTATCACATCTCTCAACCATTGAATTCTAGATCTTTGCCTCCAGTACTTTGTTTCTTCGTGATCCAATTGCTAGAGAGCATAAAGAATGTCCTATTCTTCTTGCACTAGACCCTCTCCCTACTCCTGTCTCGCCTGGACATCCCGAGCTTTTGCTCCATCGTGCCCCTATGGAACCTAAAAGTGTACTTCTCATCCTTCCTTCGTGATTGAATTTCCTTTTTAAGAGTATTGAGCCCATTAGTGAGAAAATCGCAAGGATCATGACCAAATATATACCTCTCCCAGATCATGGTAACCAAACGCCACAACCAAGGTTTCATGATCCAACCCCGTTCAAAATGGAAGCGCAAGGCCAAAACACCCGATTGTTGCCCAATTGGACAAATCAAAGACCTATGGTCAGAGGTCCTTCGCTCTATACCCATAACATAAACATCTTGCCGAAGCAAAAGGGAGGCTCCTATCCACACCCAATCAATGCGAGCCATGACTCTAGCATTGCCTTTCCTCTAATTGCTCTAGGTGTAACAGCAGTTCTTGATCTCTAAATCCACCAAGTTATGTTGGTGAAGGAATTGTAAGAAGAGGTCCACACCCAATGGCTCTGCACACTCAATACCAGTCTTTTCCCATGCATAAAGTCTTTGATTAAAATCCCCCACCACGACCTAGCACTGATGGTCAGGGATCAACATCGCAATTCTTCTCAGCTCAGCAAGATGTTTCTCCCATTCCCTCTCCCCATAGAAATTGGTAAGCCAAATTCCTAGTGAAGGTAAGTGAACCGTAATGCTCTAGTCAAAATCATCCAAGGGTCAAACCGATATATGGACAAAATGGCAAGGCCCCCAACATGGCCACAACAAGTCACCTGCTGGACATGCCAACCATTCCATTGCAAAGACTCAAATTCCTAGGGCTGCAACTTTGTTTCTTGTAGACAAACGATGTCACAATTGTCTCTATGCACAATTTCTTTAAGGGCATGTCGTTTATAGGGGGTGCCCTGCAGCTTGCAATTTCATGTCATAATCTTCATGGTCACCCACTTGAGCATTTGTGGTAGACCTTATGAAGGGTCTTTTGAAGGCCTAAATCAACTTCAAGCTGGGTTTGTCAATTGCCAACCACCGGCATTGGTGGACGGCTGACCTACCCCGCTTCCATGGACACCTTGAAACTCTCACCATTGTCCGCAGGTGACCACAGAATCTCCCCCAAAATCGGCTTGGAGGATCCCCAAACAACGGTTACCCAACTCCTCAAGGGGGGCGGGGGAAGATGTCCTTACTTTCGATTCTGGGCCCTACCCACCCCGATTCTAGACCACCACCAACAATTTACTCCATCCCAAAGGTGCCCTTGACTCTATCATAGGCCCCTTTGGGGGGGTCCACGATTCAACAATCTCAGTTCATTCCTTGGGACCCTTATGCTTTTGCTTAACTTGCTGCCATCCTCCAGCATCCAAAGCATTAGGCTTAACCCAACAATTTGCCATAGTGTGCCCTACTTTCCCACAGTGCTAACAGGGGTCCCCATTGGGCCCAAATTCCTTGCTCTCCACGAGCAAGTTCTCGTACTCCACCATTAACCTCTCCTCCCCTAAGGGAAGGACCAAGAGCAAGTCCTTGAGCAAGTCTTTTGGAGAGAGCGATCTCCAAACACAAAAGCGGGCAAAGCCCATTCTCTCCATAGTCCTAGTGGGCTTATCCAGTGTGATGAATTCCCCAAAAAAAGCCACCATAGGCTAGAAAAACTATAGCTTCCACACCTCCCAAGGCACACCACAAACATGAATCCAAGCCGGAGCATGCGAGAAGAGATATTTATCCCGGTGTGCCCTAGGCCTCTAGGTCGTGAGGGCAAGGCCCCTCACACCAAAAAACCAAGGATCCCCAAGTAGGATGCAGCCCCAATCCTTAGTACTACGAAAAACAAAAAGAATGAGCTGCTCCAAAAGACTCCTCACCCCAACATTATCAAGCCTCCACATGGCCACAACCCATTTCCGAATGAGTTCGAGCTTGGGCCATGGCCCACTTGACACAAAATGACCACTAAAGCTCCTCTCCACAGTCCCCCAAGGCTGTCAACAGCAACTATGGCACCTCCAGCCTAAGTGACTCCCTACTCCTCACAGATGTCCCAAAGAAACCCCAAGGGCTGGAACTCCCATGTCCACCCAAGCCCATGCCATCCCAAATCCTGCCTCCATCCTGAAAACCAGCCTGAGCACTAGTAAACCCGCTCCCCGCACTTGTCCCTCCCACACCCAATCCAACCCCTCCCATTTTGTCAACATCCTACCCTACCCCTATCGTTGTCCCTCTGTTCGTGGTCCCTCCGGTTGTTGTCCCTCCTGCTGCGGTCCCTCATGCTTCACCTCTAAAACCCACTTTGGCTCCCATTGCACCTCCCCCATGGATACTCTGGGTACTTCCTAAACTTTGTGGGCACTCCAATGGTGACCTTATGTTGAAATAATTATGCAGCAACAAATTTGCTTTAGAAAAAAAAAAATTGTACTTAATCTTTAGTGTTACTCTTTTCATCTTATGATTCATAGATGTAAGCCCATGTATATTTGAGATATTTGGCATAACATGTTTGAAATTTTTTTTAATTATTTAACAGTATGAACATATGGTATTCAAACATGAGAACCTACTCGCATGGCTAGCTCAATGATGATAAGAGTTTCATTTGGAAAGCTAGAGGTTACAAGTTCAAAACCCAAACAGTATGAACATATGGTATTCAAACATGAGAACCTACTCGCATGGCTAGCTCAATGATGATAAGAGTTTCATTTGGAAAGCTAGAGGTTACAAGTTCGAAACCCAAGTAACCGAATATCAAATTTATGGAGTGATGGTAAGTTGTTGGGTTCAAGCCTAGGCAAAGCCAATTGAAAGAAATTATGCTTTCATTTATCAACCAACCCTCTAAGGATCCTACCTTGGAGAGATCTTACAAAAGCTATACTCCATTTTGCAAAAGAGTTACTACAAGCTCATTGCTTACCATGTCATACCATTTTCCTAGGTTGTTTTATATTGGTTAATTTGCTAATTTAAGATAGCATACCCCCTTGTTTCTTCCTTACATGTCTTCCATACCTTATGCCCATTATCTCTCCCCAAGGCTTTCATTCTGTAATATATGACTTGGCTCAAGCACAACCCTAGTCCTGTGAGCACATGGCTTTTCTGATATAAATCATAATTCTATTGTTGGTTAGAGACTGCACATGATGAACTTACAGAACGTAACATTGAAGACTAGAATACATAGAATGTTGAAACTGAAATGGTTTTTGATTACGTCCAAAACCCTATGGATCTATTGGACTAGTTCACTTTCAATAATTTTTTCAATAATCCTTGTATATCTCAATGATAGCCTATTGAAATAAACCTTATGACTTATAAAATGCAATTCACATGCCTTAACTTACAAGGCATACACCTTGATACATACATCATCTCAAATGATTGCACTCATATAAAAAGTCTTTTGTTATCCTTATTAGGTCCAGTTTACATTAAGGACAATGAAAACATCAAGGTACAGCATGTAATTGTGTTACAATAACATCATGAGGATAGGACATCTCATCCCAAGAAACTGTATTGCCAATTACATGATTTGTTAACATGAGGACTAGCTGAGAATTGCTCTGTGACCCAGATCAACTACCTTTAGAAAACAAATACTACTGGCCATCAGTGTTAAACTGTCACCAAAAAATTCACCATGTTACCATTCACCTTCTGTGTCGTTAAGTTCACTAATTTGCATACGAGGAAGGTAAAGTGGAAGATAAAAAGACAACATGAGAATTATGCGGTAGGACAAGACATGACTGCTTAACAGCTAAGGATTTAGCATTGCCCATCAATGCTGGCAAAGGACAACTTATATGATTCATGGCATGTTGATTTCAATCAGAGTAGGCTCCAATGATCTTAACATTTCCCTTTTTTTACATGAAGCTATTTTACTATTATGTATCATCCACATCAAACGAACATGCTTGATTCAACTGAAATATTTAGATCAGATGCTCTCAAAAGTGCCATGAAAATGTATTCCAAATTTCATAGAAAAACCGGTAGGTATAATTTTAATTTATGTAATGAATGTTATTGCTTACATATTTCCTTCATCAGAACCTAAAAAAAAAACTTGACTTCGTTGTAATCAGCAATACAACGGTAAGCTAGATCCTCTACATTTTTTAGTAAGTAAATGCAACATACCTTTCGCATATCCAAACATATCACATTATTTCCAGAAGCTGCAAAAAAAACGTGTTCATTACCTGCACAGAATCAGAGAAATATGACATACCCTGAGGCAATAAGAACATGGTAATGAGAATAGGTTAACTACAGCATATATGCAGCAAATATTCAATGTGTCACTTGCCAGGATTAAAGTTAAACATCCAGTGCCAGTTAGATCGGGCGCACAAGCAGAGCACACACCAGTGGCTGTGGGCTGGATGATGTCCATACATCATCCTGGGCATCAACTGTGACTGCACGTGGGGGGAACTCCAGCGCCACATCCGCTGGACTTCAGCACACTTCCACCCGAATGAGGGGATATCAACAGAGGAGTAGAGCTGGTATGAATCGGCCATGCAAGGCCTCCAACAGGCCACCATTTTTGTGGACTCTGAGCTTCATGGCAACACGTTGGATATTCTCCATGCCCTCGAACGTCCACATTGCGCTTGTCATAGGTTGCCGACGAGCCCGTAGCGGGACCGTTCTTTCTACTGGCCTCCCGCCCCGCGCNTCTTGGCATTGAGTGTCTGCTACTTAGTTTGCACAACCGATTGAGGCTTGAAACCTCCTCATCTAGGCCAATGTCGTTGACCCGCATTTTGTAATTTTCTTGTATTTTATCTTCAATAATATGATCCTAAACATTTCCTCAAAAAAAAAAGGTTAAACATCACAATTAAGAAAAAGGATCAAAGATGAAACAATTTTATTTCTTTTTTTGGAAAAATTGTCAAGCTATATTAATCCAAAAGAGAAAGCTATACAAATGTAGAGCATAGGTCAATGCCTTTTGACCCCATTCCCCCCAAAAAAACTACCAAGCTCTAAAGCCGTCACACAACATGTTTCATGCCAACAAACACCCCCCCCAAAAACCTCTACCCCCAGGAAGACCAGCACCCCTAAAGCCTGGTTGCCAAATAAACCAAACAATAAACAAAAGCCCCTCCCCCCAACCATGCCACACGATCACTCAGACTTTGCCTCCTTGCCCTTTCTGCTCAGTGTAGCCGTATTTCCCCGCCCAAACCTGATCCCCTGCTCTCGGTGAATCGCTTGTCTGCCAAGGTTTGGGAGGTCTCCATTTCAACCACAACCTACATTATAGTAGTGTTGGTGCCCACTTCCAGCCACTGCTTGTTTTCTGCGATAAGCTTCGCTAGCTCTACCTAGTGTTCTGTGACCAAGTCTTCCACTCATTGGAGGTCCCTAAGCCGTATGGAGGCAGCCTCTTGCTGCACCTGTTTTCACATGTTCTGCTAGCGTGATTGCCACTCTACCTGTTCCTCCCGTCAAGCCCGTTCAACTGCTAGGTGGCACGCCTCTGAAATATTCTGGCCATTTGCAAGTTGCTCGGGCGCCATCCCCCCATGGTCTAGCCTATCCTACCCTGCATCGAGTATAACAACAGCACCTCCGCTTCCCTACAATAGCATCCGAGGACCCGATTCTCTACCCCACCTTCGCTAATACACCAGTCTTGGTTCCAACGGCACTATAGGCGCACCCACCCTCCATAGCACCAGCATTACCCTTGGGTGCCACCCAGGCCATTGCCGATGTAGGGAATTCTAAAAGAATTGTGGCAAGTTAATGGGAGTACCATGCCTCATACACTTTAAAAACATGAAATGAACTCCCACGAGCTTGTGGGGGTATCTCGACTAGACAAAGTACCGCCCCACCAAAACCACCACTTCCTGCCATATGCCCCTCAACACTAATTTTTTGATGTGCCCACTGGCTATCCTAGGTATTGTTCCCGTAAAGAACTCCGCCGCATCCATCTAGGCCCAGACCACCAGCACAATGACCTCCCCCTCTATTGCAACCCCCAACACGGCAACCAACACCTGCACAATCACTGTGATCTGCCTACCTTGATACTGCATTTCGCCACCCTCCCAATTATCAAAGAACTGCATGGTGGAGAGTCCCAATTCTCCTTCTATGTGTTTGAGCATGTCTACCTAGCCCATACTCTCAACCAATGCCCACAGTTCATCCTCCCCCACAAACTCTATCCATGAAGGCTCAAAGAGCAACTGTTGCCCCATGACCTCCGTAGCCTCTGCCCACAACTAGCACTTCGCCCAAGTAACCCTCAATGCTATAGGCAGCATTAGCCCATGGAAGACCAACAAGTTTCTACATTTCTAGAGCTCCCACAAAATGGTCTGTGTGATAGAATCTCCATGGCAAAACGCAATCGGCACAATGTTGGCAGTATGCCAAATTTCCTAACTTACCTGACACCCGTAAATAAAGTGGTGTAGTGTTTCAAGTTCAATGTCACATAGCAAACAGTTGTCATCCATGTACATTCCCCTCTCCTGCAACATGGCTCTCAGGGGTAGCGCCTTGTGTTTAACCAACCATCCAAAGGCTTTCATTTTTTTAGGTAGTCAACCCCTCCAAACCTCCGTCCATCTGTTCTCCGGTGGGTACAAGGACTTTACGACCTCCTTTGGATGTTTCTCTAGCAAGCCCAAGGATTTCACCTTTCTGGCATGGCTGCACAGGTTTTCCAAAGCTAGGAGCTTCCCGCATCAGCCTCCCATCTAATGTACTTCTGTCTTAGCAGTTGCACCCACAACGTCGGCCCACCCGTTTGGCAAAGGAACTTGTTTACCAGCCTTTGTAAGCTCAAGGTCACCTCATCCCAGAACTGCAAAATGCCAATTCCACCCGCCAACTTTGGGTGCACTATCAGAGCCCAAGACACCAAATGCATCTTTTTGCCCCCTTTCCCCCCTAACCACACAAAGTCTTTGATGGTCCTGTCACTTTTTTGCAACACCCCAGTCGACAGTGCTACCATGGATGCTACAAACCTAGCCATCACCATCAATACTGTTGAGGCAAGAATCATCTTCCCTTTGCATGATAGGAAACGACCTGTCCATAGCATGGTTTTTACCTGCAACCTCTCAACAAGCCCCATCCATGCCCTCTTCCATTGCTAGTCGAAGATGGGCATTCCCAAGTAGGTGTCCTGCATCCAACCCAACAAAATCCCCAACATCTGAACGATTCTACCCCCCATCGTTCCTACCACATTGACAAGGTGGACGGCTGACTTTCCTTTGTTGAGTTGATTTCTAAGCCCACCTCACACTGCATTCTACCTAGCGCCCGCGTTAGGGCCTCTACTTGCGACACCATTGCCCTAGTGAAAATCATCATGTCATTTGCATAGTGTGCTGCCAGGCAATGCACCCTGGCAATGTTTAGCCCTTGTACCCCTTCAGCGAGGCAATAATTTTTTAGTAGATCCATCACCATTATAAACAAGAGAGGTGATAAAGGGTCTCCTTGCCGCAACCCTCTCTCCGGTCCCTAGAACCCCCATAGCCTCCCATCAATATCAAATGAGTAGCAACTGCCCCTTTGCATTTGAATGCATAGGTTAACAAACCTAGTGTCAAATCCCTTCAACAGCACGACTTCCCGAAGCACCACCCAGCTTACTATATCATATGCCTTGGTGATATCCAACTTAATGCACATTCCCAAGAATTTGGCAAACTTGAGTGAGTGCAGGATCTCCTGCAATAGCAGTACCTAATCTTCTAGGAATCGACCTTTGACAAACCTAGCCTGATGTTCCCCCAACAATTTTGTCATTAATGCCACCAAACACCCAACTAGCATCTTTGAGAATATTCTCAAAAGAGTGTTGCAAACCCCAATGGGCATGAACTGTCTCGGTGAGTTCAGATGTGGCACTCTGGGTAGCAATACCACCTATGAGCAATTGATCTCTCTTCGCACTTGTTGCTACCTGAGCATTCGATTGAAGGCATCTGACAAATTGGCCCCTAGGATGTCTTCGAACTCCCGAAAGAATTCAATGGACCACCCATCCAACCCCAATGCTTTATTAGGCTGCATGGATCGCATTGCCATCCTCATCTCCTCCCATAAGAAAGGCCGCAGTAGGCCATGATTGTCTACCCTTGTGAGGACTTGTGGCACCTAAATGGAGATCTACTTCATGCCCCACCACCGCTGAATCCCAACCCAGAAAGCACATGAATCTTCTATCCCTCGCATACTGCTCTACCGCCCTTCCCCACCTGTGCCCTCAAGCATGTGTGCTTGTCCCCTTCCTACAACCAAGACACCCACGATCGCTGCCTCCAATAGCTTTCTTCCTCACTATCAAGTTCCTAGAGCTTCCATAACAACTCCCACTCCTCATTTTCCAAGTCTGCCCTCATCTCCTGCAACCTTTGGATTTCCCATAACCTCTCCTACACCTACTTCCTATAGCCTCTAAAACTATATTTTTCGATTTTGTCTTTGGCCTTGATCTATTGTTTGAGTGACCACAGGCCATTTTTCATAAACTCTCTACGTTCCTGCTCCCCTATGTAGTCCTACCAAATATTCTGCACCAACGATTTCAACACGATTTGTCCAACCAAGTCCTTTCAAATCGAAAAGGCTAGGGGGCCTAGTCCCTACCAAACTAGAACTGACAAAGTATGGACCGGTGGTCTGAAGCTTGTCTTTCTTTCCCCACCACCTTCATTTCATATTCCAGCATGAGGCCCGAGCTGACCTAGACCCGGTCAATCCTAGATTGCACCCGATCCAACCCCTGTCGCCTATTACTCCAGGTATACCTGCAACCTGCAATTTCTAGGTCCACCAAGCCATAGTTGTAGATGAATTCAGCGCACTCCTTAGCCCCTAGAGGGTCTATGCTATCCCCCCCCCCCCCCCCCAATTTTTCCCAGCAGTACATCCTCTAGTTAAAATCATCAATCAACATCCACCTAGTGATGTTGGGGATCAAACTAGCAACATGCCTCAACTCCTAGACACAGGCCTCCCAGATCTGCACCCCGTAGATGTTGGTAAGCCAAAGGTCTGTCTGGGGTATGTGAACAATCTAACTCCAGTTGGAGTCATCCAAAGGGCTTATCGAAATCTCAGCCAAGATTGCCAGTCCTCCCACATGACCTCTGCTTGGCACCATTTGCACGTGTCATCCCTCCCATTGCAACAACTTCCATTCTGATGCCTGCAACTTCATCTCCTGCAAACAAACCACATCATACCTTTCTTCCCGAACTATCATTTTCAGGGTATTTCTTTTGTACAAGGTACCCTATCCCTAACAATTCCAAGAGAGAACTTTCATGGGGATACAAACACGTGTCTATGATACACCTCCCGGACTGTTCTTTACACCTCTAAATCAATGTCCAGTTGCATGGACTTCTTTCGCACTACCAATGTGCCCAAGCATCCAACTTTGCTCCCTGGTGGGGTGACCACGGCACCCTAAGTACCTTCACCCTTCGCCGCCAATATATCCTTCATCTTTGGCCAAGATGACCCCTTGCCAAGTGTGATCCATTCCCCTAGTGGTGCCAACCACTTAACCCATAGGGTACAGGGCAAACCCAATATCTCCCTGTTTCCCCTTGCCCATCCAGAGAAGGTATTCTAGCTTCCTGACCCTCTGTCAGTGGGTTGTCCTCCATTCCCATGTGGGGCATTGCAGTCCCCACCCATAGATCCTACCCGCCCCCATCCTTTGTAGCAGGGCATTGATTATGGGGCCACCCAACATTCTTCAGCTGCCTCGACTTCAAGATCTAACCTTTCCAGCCCACCAAGTTCCATCCTAGTTGAGTGCCTTATGGCCAAACCTGACACTCTACAGTTGGGTGTCCTTTCTCGCACATCTTGCACCCAAGCGGTAATTCCTCTTGAGCCTTTGGTAGGTTTTCAAACCAAACTTGGATTTTTTCTTCCCCCACGGCCGTTTCCAAGACAACCTCACTCACCCTATCCTCTAATCCCAAAGACCTCCAAACGCAAAAGTGGACATACCCCATTCTGTCCATTGACGTCGTAAAGGTGTTAAATTTGATAAACTTGCCAAACAGGCCAACTAGGGACTTCAAAAATCCCAGTGGCCAATACTCTAGCAACAAGTCAAATATCTAGATCCACACTGGTGCTCTGTCAAACAAACCCGCATCATGGTGTGCCCCTAGCCACCAAGGGGCCAAAGCAAGCCCACGGGCCCTCCAAGAGCACCCACTCTCTATCTGTGTCCATCTAGAAGCTAAAAAGCAGCCGGTCATCAACTAGACTCCTTACTTTGACATTCTTCAACCCCCAAACTACCTTGACCCATCGCCTAATGAAGTTCATCCTTGGGCATGCTCCTTCAGACACAAATTTGCCTAGCAAACTCTGCTCCAGCGCTTTTAAAGTCTCCTTTGGCGGGCAGCCCACCTTGAGTCACATGATGGCCCCTTCTCTAGAGCAAGCTTCGAAATTTTCATTTCCCCTCTCCCTTGCAGAAACCCTACCCTGCGTTCCATGCCCTTCCTTTGCCTCTCCTCTGGTTCTTTTCCCTTCACTAGCTACCTAGCCCACCAAGGCCCCCATGCAAGCTGGGGCCATGCCCAACCCCATTGTCACTCCTGTCAGCCCTTGCTCCCATCACTTCAATCATGTTCACCCCCATGATATCTTTAAGTTGTGACTTAATCATGTGCATCAAAAAGATGAAACAAATATAGACCGGCAACATGTATCAATTAAGCAAGCTTGGGAGTTGAGATATTTCAATTTACAAAATATTCAATATAAAATTATGAGCAGAAGATAACCAATAATTGTACATATCACAATCAAAAGGAAACTATCTACAACCATTCACAAGAATACAGAAAATCACTCCTACAATTATCATGAACAATCATAATTTAAAACAAATACCAGGATTGAAAGATATGCACGTGACTGATTCTTGACCAATAACTACTGAAAAAATGCTTTGTTTAGAGCGCAGATCAAATAAGCATATACTCCCATCCTGCATACATATTACAAATAGGATGCCAAAAACATGGATCAAGGGATTCTATAGGCATAACACAGAGTAAAACACAAAACAGCATTTACATGCTATGAAAATTAAGAATAGAAAGAATGCAATGAATCAAAAGGTATGAAACAAGAGGCAAGAACTTATAAGGTAAATACAAACAAAGTGCAGACAACTGAAAATGTCAGCTAAAGCATGGAGTGCATGGATTGCAGATATCTTTCTACGTAAGCTATGACCATGAAATTTGTTCCATGACATTAAAAATTTCTTATCTTTCGATCAAAAAATGAATCACTTAACAATATGATATAATGAGAGAGATATAGAGGATATATTAACATACTTTCGTTCTGCCCAAGAACCGTCAAGTTTCTGTTTCTAAACACTAAGAATAAAAAATGCATCTCTCTCAAATGAAAATGAATTATGATTCATATAACCCACCATTGGAAGACTCATGAAAAATTCTACAATCCAACTGACCACGTGTAACCAATCCTTCGATAATTGGATGGCATTTGGTGAACATAAAAATTCTGGGGCACATTGTTGTAACTATTCAACTCCAACGTCCTCGTACACACAAAAAGAAAAGAAAAAAACATTGAACTTTGTCCCTGGCTGTTGAAATTGCCTATGAAGGCTCTTAGATACTTCAGCAAAGGAATTCTTTGTCAAAACACAATATAACTGAGAATACGAACTGGTATTTGGAAATAACTGATCAAACAAACAGATTACTGTATGTGTTAGCATTAGGGGGATCTCTGACTAATTCATGGAAGTCCATGTTTTTGTATCTCTGCAAAGTAGACAATTTTGAGTATGCCCAATTCAGCGTCACTAAGCTGCATAGCTTTGCATAGAGTGCAAATATTTTACAACAAAAGATGGCCAAGGTAATAAACTAAACTTCTCTGAAAATAGCAACAGAAAAATATTGAAGAACAAAATTCAGTTTTAAAGAAAGGGTTATGAAAACAAGAGCACAATAAGCTGACCTCAGCGCAGGAGGCGATGACATAAGGATTAAATGGCGATGGAGCACAATGGAGCACAGAGGCCTTGTGACCTCTGAGCGTAAGCTTCTGTGCTTGTGTTTCGCTGACACTGCTCATCTTCTACGTTCTGCAAATCCCATCCCAGAAAAACATAAACCACTGCCGAGGAATGCATAGGATGATTTGCCAAAAAAAATATTATTTATGAAATTAATAATTAACATGTAACTGAAAACAATTCTTCGACAGGGTTATGCGCAATCCATGTACTTCTCTATCAAACACAAGAAAGACAGTCAGTTTCAGGCAGGCACTGCAAGTCACCAACATTGGAATCTTATGCAGCCAGCCATTTCTACTTGGCTGTAATCAACGCTTGATTCAAAGGTTCAAACCGGAGCCATATCATGGGGAAGATGTTATACCGTTACTTGCAGCAACGTTTACTGTGAGATTTACTTGAACTGCAATTTTCTTACATTCTTTTTTCAATTTCTATCTCGAATTTTCATTGCTATAATTTTTGGTTGTCAAACTTAAACCAAGAATATGACTATAGGTATTATTAATTAATTGGAAAATGCAACCTTTTAAAAGGTATTAGATTTACTGATTAAACTATTTCATTGTTGCCGGCTTTTATTGAAAAATATTATATACATCTATAATTCGTCTAAATTATCATGTACTCTGTTTGTTTTGGAGTGTACATATAGTCATTCTTTCGATTCCAACATCCCCAAAAACATTAGATTTACTAGTTAAACTATGCTCTTATTTGTACTATTCCTTATGTTCAACTCATAATAATACTACATTCGTGAGTCATTCTACCAAGGCTAGTGGTAAGACTCTTGATTTGAAAGCTTCAAGTCATGGGTTTGATTCTGGTGGCTAATGCTAAGTTATGTATCTACAAAGGCCTTCAAAAAAATAAAATTGGAGACATCCTTCTACTTCTCCTAAGATTTGTCAATTAAGTGAAATGTTTCTTTTTGGAAACCTACAAGTAAAGTAGAAGTGCACATAGATGCCACTTTCTTAGACCATTTTCCTATCTATATTTTTCTCTTCCAAATTAATTTTTCCTCCTTTTGAAAGTAGGAGCTTTTTTATACGAAAGCTAATAGGTTCACAAAATCCAATGGGAAAAATATTTTGAAGTCTTTATGGAATGCATGAGAAAAAAAGACTACTAGCAATATTGGTTGGATTGACTAGTAGCAGCTAACTATGTGGAGAGTTAAAAATTATGCAAGATAGTTTGGAAAGCAATTTTGTAAGTGAAAGCTTTAAGTTAAAGAAGATATTGCAAAATATATCAAGTAAATGAAACTTTTTTAAAACCAAAATTCCTTTGATTTTGAAAATCAAAAAACTTGGCTAAAGATTCTTATGCTAAAAAGTGCTGGGATGATTTTGAAGTTAAAAGTGCTCTCACTAAAAGTCACATGTCATAACTAAAAACTGAAGATAAACGTTGCAAAGAATTTTTAAAATTTCTAAAAGAAAAGGGTTAAGTAGCTAAACTAGAATCACTTTATAAAAATGTTCCATCATTGCAAATTTAGAAATTAACAATGAGGTGTTAGCCTAATGCTAAGATACTTGATCTGGAAATTCTAGGTCATGGGTTCAATTTTACTAAGTTATAAAGTTCTATGTGGATTATATATCTTGGGGTGTATCTATGTTTCAATTATTTCAAGTTACACCTTACAAATTCATGAACTATTAACAAGTTTTTAGCAAATCATTTTTATTTTATTTTTTCTTCTAAAGATTTTAGCAAAGAAACCTTGGAGGCATCTAGTATGAATATTTCTCATCTTATAATAGAAGCACATCAAAATATTCTTGAAGTAGAAATTACAGTGAAATAAATCAAAGTAGCTGCTTTTAGTTTATTGATGGTAAAGCTCTAAGATTTGATGGTTTTCTAATAATTTTTTTTTTAAATTAGGACGTTGTTGGATATGATATCTTTCATGTTTTCCAATAAGTTATTAAAAAAGTTTTCCTTGGTAGAAATATTAATAAAAGTGTGATTCATCCTTTTCCTAAAAATTAAGATCTTCAACATATTAGTAATTGGAGTCATATTACTCTTCTTAATAACACCTATAAACTTTTAGCTAAATGCATGGCTTATCAATTTCAAAAGGTTAGAGAAAATATCAATAGAACTGAGCAAACAAGTTTTGTTAAAGACTAACATATCTTAAATAATGTTATTATAGCTTGGAAGGAAATGCAATGTGCTTTTGATACTAACTAGGATATTGCTTGTAGTAAGTTAGATAATGCTAAAGTGTATGATAAGATTGAATGGAAATTCATTATTTCTTGTCTCTATAAACTTGGATTTGGCAATTATTTTATTCATCTTATCTGTACCCTACTTACTAATGCTAATGTTCAAGTTGCTACTAATTTTGGATTGAGTTCCTCCTTTTCTCTTTAGCAGTTAATTCATCTTAGTTGATTATTGTTGCAGATTTTCTTTTACATAATCTATATTATGATCTACAAAGGGATATTGATAAAAATGGATTGCAAAGTATATTGATAAAAATGATGTTTGGATGCTCCTTTTAAGAAACAAACGTATGTAAGGAAAACTTTGAAATGATAATACTTAGTTTTTTAATAACTTGCTTCACTATCTCCTTTTTCCTTAGGCCATTTTTATCCCTAGTTCTCTATTTCTTAAATAGATTTAGAAGATAGTGAAAGCTTAGTAAGTATTAGAATTACAATCATATTAGAGTTTTGGAAGATATGCTTAATCAAATTAACTCATGGTGGCTTCCTTTTAATGAAGGATCTTGAAATACTAACTTATCTAAATTGTCTACTACTTGGAATAAGTTTGGTATCATTGTAGTTTCATGTATTCATATAGATGATAGCTAGATTACATAGAAGAAAGCTTCTAGCCTCTATGGTTTGGATAGGAAAATAAAAAAAGATTTTGAAAAATTAATTTATGATCTTGAGAATTTATTTAAAGTTGATAATAGTTCACATTATACTTTTCTAGATAACTTTTTGGAGGGATGACAAATCTATTTTTCCTTTTAACTCTAAACTTGCATGCAAGATTATTACAAAGAATGATTTTATTCATAACAAATTCAATAAGGTTTGGGATATGTTCCTTTTAACTCTAAACTTGCATGCAAGATTATTATAAAGAATGATTTTATTGATAACAAATTCAATAAGGTTTGGGATATGCAATTATTACATCACTTTTGGATGAGGAAAATGAAAGATGTTTTGAGGGCTTCTACATTTCTAAAAAATTATATTTTTTAATGATGTCTTATTTATTGAGGGCTTCCTATTGGCACTCATCTTAGCATGTGAGGGTGGGGGGGTGTGTAGGGGGTGTCGGACCCCGAAAAGAATTTCTATTGATATTAACAGTTATAGTAACCTGAATAAGTCATAGGGTTAAGGGGAAGGGGAAGTTGAGAGCACTGTGCATGAAACTCAGGAACAGCCTTATAAATAAACAAGTATTAAAGGAGGAAACCTGAATTGGGGCACTACCAAAAGTCCACCCATACTGACTCGTTACAAGATAGAATGACATAGAATTAGATAAGGCAAAGAGCTCTTAATTAAGGATAGAGAGAGTTCCAATGGTGACTCCTCACAACAGAAAGGGAAAGCATCCTTATAGAGATTACTGATGATGAGTGTTACTAGAATGCATAGGTCTTTCCCATGGCTACAAGAGATGAACTAACTGATGACTATCCAGATTGAACTTGGATGCTTGAGATGTGAGTTGGAAATGGATGAGGCAAAAGATTTGCAACTTCTCCAACTTGGTGAGCAAACATTTATTAGAATAATCTATCCTTTGAAATATAACATTGCATCTTCGGTTCCAAATATAATATAATATAAAATAGTAGGCCTAATAACTTTCCATAGAAACTTGAGATTAGCAGATGTAATGTGTAAAAAACCGAATATGACATCCTCTTGAGATAGCTTGTATGATGGAAAAACTATGGAAGCCCACTCCCACACATGCTGAGCAAAGGGACAATGCCAAAACACATGAACAAAGTCATCTTGTCCACCACAGAGAGGGCAATTGGGATTGGGAATCCCCAGATATTCTAACCGTTTACCAATAGGTAGACCATGGTGGAGGAGACACCAGAGGAACTGCTTAATTTTGGGAAGGGTCGGAAGTTTCCAAATATGTTGGAAGAGAGGATCCAAAATGATACTGACTCGTGTTTGTGCCAATCCTTATTGTAGCGTTGAATGATCTCGAATGGGTCGTGCATAAGATGAAAGGGGACAGATGGCTGATAGGGTAAGAGTTTAACCCCATTAAGCCATTGAAGGCCATGAAAAGGGCTTTGCACTGTAACATCAATTTGCCAATGACCGTGGAGAAAGAAGTAAATCTAGACTAGGCAATGGTTCATTGCAACCAACTCCCCATACAAATTGCTAAACTCGACCCTTGAAATCCAATGACTAGCCAGCTTAAGACAATTTAAGGAGATGACACCTTTCCAAAACCACGAGGTAGCCACCTTAGCCTGTGTGATGGCAAGGGGAGCGGCCGACAGAGGTAACCACCACGGACACAACCTAGAGAGGATACTAGGGTTGATCTTGATGTTAGTCCAATCTATGTAACTATGTAGAGTTTGCCAGGCCCTCCAAATGCTTTTGAAAACACGAGATCCTAGAAGAATGATAGTGAGGGGGGAAAAGATCCAATTGACAAAATGGATGCCTTTCCAAAAGGGCTTGTTTTAAGGAAATGCTTGATGAAGCCTTAATTGGAGGAGGGTCCCAATGATGTCTGAGACATCTAAATGCTGAACCAACCACTTATCAACCAGGGTAATTCCCTGCTTATAGGAATTCAAAAGACCTAAGCCAGCCTTATTCTTGGGGAGAGTAACAATATTCCAAGCGACTCGATGAAATCCTTTCTGAGAATCTTTAGAGGACCACATAAAGTCATGAAATAACCTTCTAGCTTTTGGTAGATAGCTTGGGAGGGGGCTTGGGAGGGGGCCCAACATGAACAGTAATACACATGGGTTGATGCACATATGGACTTACATACGAGGTATTTACCCGCAAGTTTGAGGGGTTTAGTCTTCCATTTATCAAGTTTCTTTTGAATCTGAAAAATAACTTGCTCCCAGAGAATAGAGGTTGAACCTCTAAAATGGAAAGGGATTCCTAGAATCTTAACGATGTCTTGATCCTGAAGTTGCTTCCAGTTATAGTTGGTCACATGGTTGTAATTGCCTAAAAAGCTATAAGCAGAGGATTTATTCCAATTTATAGTGGAACCTAAGAGTGTACAACTCCACCCTTGATAAGAGGTAGTGCAAATTGACGACTATGTTTTGACCTTGAAAAAAGAGTCATTGGTGAAGTGCATATTGAGGAGCTGTTGTTGAGAGGAAGATAGGCAAGCCCCAGTGAGAACTTTCATTTGAATGTCCAGGTTAATCTGATGACAAAGAAAGTTTGTTGTGATGATAAAGAGATAGGGGGCAAGAGGATAGCCTTGTCGCACTGAGCTATGTATTGGAAAGGGAGAGGTAATGCCAAAGGTAGTGGCTATTCTTGTAGTAGCATCTAAGAATAAGCATTTCACCATATGTAGGAACTTAGGTCCAAAACCAAGTTTAGTCATGGTCTGCAAGATAAAATCCCACTTTATGTTGTCATAAGCCTTGGCATAATCAAGTTTCACTAGGAGAATATCTTGTCCATCATCCTTGGCCCACTTGAGACCTTCCCATGCCACAACCACATTGTCTAAAATATATCTACATCTAGCCAAGAATTTTTTTCAGTCATAAGGCTAGGCACTTAGCCCAAATTTTATACACTACATTGAGGAGAGTTATGGGACACCAATTGGAGATATCGGTAAGATCCCCAGACTTGGGGAGGAGACGAATTACCCCTTGATTTAGATTGGGCTCGAGGGAACCAGTTAAGATAGGCTTGTTAATGACCTGCAAAAGATCATTTCCCACCAAATCCCAAAGATTTTGAAAAAATTCTATGGGGAAACCGTCATAACTAGGAGCCTTTCCTTGACTTAACTTAGAACAGGCCACCTGTAGCTCCACCAGAGTGATATCAGCATCAAGACTTTACAACATAGTGGAGTTGATAAGGCTAGGATAATTGGGGGTGACAGCCTTGAACGAAGGGATGTCCATTGGGGTTGCTGCAAAAAGGGTTTCATAGTGATTCTTGAGAAAAGAGAGGATACTATTGTGGTTAGTAATGGTGGTACCATCACTAGAGATTTTGTCTATAGAATGCGAAGGGGAAGAAGAATTGAGATACTTAAAAAATTCCTTACAGTGTTCATCTTGAATATTTAACCAAGTGAGCCAACTTTTAGTTAAGGCACTTTGTGCTCGGTACACATCCCAATGTTGAAAAGCTAATCTTGCTCTAGCTAGCTCCTCATGAACTAGAGTGTTGAAGGGATATTGAGCTAGTCTATTAGTGAGATGTTCAATAGTCAGGTGAATTTTGTTGTATTCTTATCTGGCCCGAGTAGCCACTGCCTTACCATGTGAACAAACAAAGTTTCGCACTCGACATGAAGCACGATGCCACCAGTTAATCCAACCCACTTGATTTAGGGGCCTAGGTTCGACATTCCAAAGGTTGGATAGAAGAAGTTGGGCAGCAAGAGAAGAAAATAGTTGTTGTGTAGTTGGAAAAGATGGAATTTTCGTTGGTGAGGGCTACCATGAATCTTGATGGATATGGAGATAGGAAGATGGTCTAATAAGGTGGCATGGTGATGAACTGTAGTAGTGGAGAAGGCTTGCCAGAAGGAAAGGGTGGAGAAATAGAACCTATCTGACCTGCTATAGATCCGAGTGTACCCAAGATAGAAATTGCTCCAAGTAAGTTTGTGGAGGGGAATGCCCACGGAGGTGTCCACCCCATCAGAAAGGTAAAACCTTTTCTTGAAGACGGACCAAGTCTAATACTCAAGATTGGGCAATTGAAAAAACACCCCTCCGAGCTTTTCTTGAGGAAATTCAACCATATTAAAATCTCTTCTAAAGATCCAAGGCACTAGAGGAAGAGAATTTGCAAGTTCTTGCCAAAGGAGAGCCCATTCTGTGGAGTCTTTTGGGGCATATATCGAGCAAATACCGAAAGGGCCATGCGAGGAAGAGAAGGTGGCCCAGGAAACTCTATGCCCAAAATCAGAACCACTTTGAAGGATCTTAGTTTTTTAGTGGGGTGAAAGGAGAATGGTTGCGCCTCCTTTCTCATTCGCATGGGACATCGCTAGGATTGAGGAGTGAGGAAGAAACCAATGGGTAGAAAAAGATAAAAGGTCAGTTGAAACCTTAATTTCTTAAAGGAGAATGAAATCAAAGGCTATATTAAGACTAGAAATAAAGTTGCCTGCTTGCTTTCGTCGAAGCCTACCAGCAAGGCCTTGAACATTCCATGAAAGGAGGTTCATGGAGAAACAAGAGGCAATTTGGGTGAGAGGTCAACGGAAGGTTTGGAAGTCAAAGCATCAACTTCCATTGTTCCTAACAGGAGGGCAAAGCGTTCAGTGGAGAGGAGCTAGAGGAAGGAGTAGAACTAAAGGAAGCTTTGACTCATTTCCTTCCACTGCCCACCACAAACTCATCCATCAAGATTGAGTCCATGTTTGCCTTTGAGGAGATGACATGGGTGGAGGTGTGAGTACCTGATTGTTGTTTTTGTAGCTTGGAGGGGCTAGACTGAGTGGAGGATTATGGAGTTGTTGGGGAAGGAGAGTTGAATTTAAAGGATACTGAGGGTGGGCGTAATGGTGTGACTAGGGAATAGATTTTTTGAGATGCTAGAGGTTGTTATTTCCTAGCTAGGATGGGACACGCTGATATATGATGCTCGGCCCTATGACAATAGCTACACGAGTTTGGAAGGTAAAAATAGTCCACTTTTTGGGTGAAGAGTTTTCCAATAGTAGCAAGGGTTAATGAGGTCTTTCGAAGAGCGATGTCCAATTCAATACAATAATGGCGAATTTGAGTTTCATTAATCACCATAGAATGCTCAGAAATAATAGGACCCAGGGTGCTCACAATGTCCCTCTCCATAGATGAGAAAAGAAGTGGAAGATTGGGCAATTCCATGTAACAGGGAATTATATTAAAATTCGAGTCATTGACATTAAAGTCAAATCTCCAGGCACGTGCTATTAGGGTTGCATTCCATGTTGGAAAAATTTTTAGAGAAAGAGCCTTCTCGACCTAAGAGGCATTGGATAGTTCTACCAAAATGAAATTTCAAGCGTAGTAACGAGCATGAGAAACCTGAATGCCCTAGGGTTGAAGGAGGCTTTGAACTTGAGTGTTTATACTTGGGGACCTTGGTAAAATCCCCGCAATTTGAAAAAAAATAAAGCGAGTTCAAAAATATTTAGAAACTACTTCAAAAATATCATTAGGTAAAAAGAAATCAATTAGAGGTGAGGTAGAAGAACTTCCCTGAGGAAGCGCAGAACCTGATGAATCCGCCATTGTGACATGCCTACCAGCATAGCCTCTTCACAGTAGCAATACAAAGGCACCCAACCACAGCCCCAAATTGATTCTCTGGATCCTAAGCTTGGAACAGGTTTTTCCTTGGTCCTGCAGATCCCGATTTTGTTATTTCTGATCATGGGGTTTTTGTAGATCATGAGTCTATTTTTACAGATCCTGTTCAAGATCACCAAGAATAATTTCATTGATGCTTGGTTGAAAGTTGTTATAAATATTAGATGTCCATTTCCAAGCATGTTGTGTAATAGGACATTCAAAAAAAATAAGAAAAAGAATCTTTACTTTTATAAAGAGGACATTGAGGAGAAACAATTCTCATATGCTAACTACCTTCTGAGGCACTAATGCACATTCCCCTTCCCCCTCCCACCCTCGACGCCCATGCCAGCAAGNAAGTTTAATTTAACTACTTCATCCCTAGTGTGATCAAGATTAGCCTAGGTTACATTAATGAATCTCCATTGATGCATGAGCACTAGTGAACCTTTACCATTATCTTGTGAAAGTTATAAATACCTAAGATGAGTTATCATACACATCATAGATGTAACTTTGATTTTATTTGAGCTTTCGGCATCCATTTTGTGTGAAGAGATCTTTTACCCTTGGATAAGTTAACTTCCTTCCTTCTTTTATGTCTGTTTTGAGTCATTGCTTTCATAAGTGCAGCTAGACTCTATTAGAATACTACCTTATTTATGTAGCCTGGAATCATTTGGTCGATGTGAAGTCTAGTGTTTGCATGATAAATAAAGCTCATGGTTTTTTCTTGTTCTATTGTTGATGCCTTAAACATTAAAACATGAAAAATATTTATTTAATTTTCATTTGATCGAGTTGCTATAATTGTACAACATGATGTTGGGCCATATAGGTTATGACTAAGAGGCATTTTTAGATTTTCATGTATGTTCCTGCATCTATGTGATAAGGAATCTACAACACGTATGAGTGTTTGTGAGTATTACACTTGTTTTTACAAGGGAAAATGATGCATGTATGTTTATTATTATTTTATCCTCATATTTATAAAATCCATAGAAATTACAAAATATAAAATTATAAACATTCTTTCTATTTCTTGTTGTGACAACACAAGTTTTCCCTTGTATGATATTAATTGTAATCTCTTTTATATACATTGAAGACAATGATAAGCATGAGTGTTCTTAACAATCTACTCAACATCATCTTTGAAGCTTACAACTGGATTGCACCATGTTTCATATGATATAATCCCATTGGTCATGATTGGCAAGATGCCTATCATTGGTGCCATTGCTAAGGAAGATGTTGGTAAATTGCCTAGAAATATTTATAAATTTTGAATCTTAATATTTTTTTTTTTTTTTTTTGCAAATTGAGTGCATGTTTCTTAGTGTTTTGTGTAGGCTTTCAACACAAACAATACTCAAAGCCCACCAAAGATCTCTGGTAGAAGAAATGTAACAAAATAAAGGATGATTTATGTCACATTTGAACTCTTAAAGGATGCAACCCTACCACTAATTGTATTGATCTATCATCAAGATAAGTAAGGGAGATGACATGATGTTCATGGATGATTCTCCAAGGGATCTACATGGGCTACAAGCAATGATCTCAAAGAGGCCCTAATCAACATTAAGCTAGAGGATGATTATGCATTTTACATGGCTTTAAAGCCAAAGTATAGTGACTACAAACCCCATCAAAGGTAAGAGGTTTGAGACTAAATGGTAGAAGAGGAGGCTCTTTGTAGCTTTTCCTGTGACCACTC
This sequence comes from Gnetum montanum, assembly GCA_015680685.1. Lineage (NCBI taxonomy): Eukaryota > Viridiplantae > Streptophyta > Gnetopsida > Gnetales > Gnetaceae > Gnetum > Gnetum montanum. The sequence goes on from MNCI01012628.1 coordinate 666,078, forward strand.
AGATGGAGAGGAAGATGATAAAGTACATAGGAAAGGAAAGGGACCTCTTTGCCATGAACACTCATGGTTAGAAATCATTCACCGCAGTGTAGCTAGAAGTCATCATGATGATCTTCTTCCTAGGTTCCAACATTTGCACTTGTCTAGATCATTTAATGATGGTGATGGTCCTTTGTTTAACTATGGTAATTATCAAGAACTCAATGAAGCTTTCCACATTTGACTAGAGCATGTTTACAACATTTGTATGAAATGGAATAACATGGATGCTATTCCAACATACAGAGAATTTACCAACAATGATTCCCAACTCCACATGAATGTGTTTAACAATGCTATAGGGGATTGTCAATGATTGGCAGAAGCTCCAATTGTTTTCCTACATCTTTATTTGGCATAAAAAGACTTGGTACAAGTCCTTGCATCTCAAATTAATTTAAAAATGGGTAGAAATGATTGGAATTTTCTACACCAAATTTCAGATTTATGCTCATATTTTAAATATCCAGAAGAATATGGTCGCGTAAAGGCAAAGAACCTATGAATCACTAGACATTTCCATGGAGAGGTATATGAAAATAGCCCATCACTATTCCAATCATGGATTTAGCCAAAGAAAACATTTGATGCCTGTCATAAAAGGCTTAAGGCAAGAAATAAGTGAGCACATATACATGTACAAGATGAACTAAGCACATGAAAAGTATGTGGCCCAAATCAAAGTGCTTCTTGACATCATTGCAAGCATGGAAGATGAATGATGAAAGCGAAAATAAACCAAGGAGTACAATCATGATCTTGCATGCAAAAGAAAGGTTAATAACATTAAAGATGCAACCAATTCTCCCATTGTTATTGAGGTCTTGGTGCAAGATTAAGTTAGAACTAAGAAGGCCTTGATAGATTTGCCTCATAAGGTGGATCAAGTGTGAGATGCAATGGATGATAAGATGACCATTACTCTTAAGGATATTAAGGATAAGGTGGTTTAAGCTACAAAAAAAGCAACCACACTATCTAAACATAGAAAGAAATATAATGATAAGGGTAAGGGGCAGCTCTCCTATTCTAGTGTAGGAACACCTCTTCTAATTCCCTTGTTATACCCTACATGTGTGTTTTTGTAAGTTTTAGGCTTGAAGAAGATGTCTTGGGAGGCTAGGATATGTCTTGGCTAAGACCTAGAGGTGATATGAGATGTCTTGAATTCAAAGGATATGTCTTGGCTGAAAGTGAGACTTCTTAGATGAGATATCTTAGACAAGACATTTCATGCAATATGTCTTGGCCTAGAATGAGACATCTTGGAAAAATATTAGATGTATTTCTTGAGAGTTAGGTTGACTCAAAAACATCTTGGAAAGGTTAGAGATGAACTAAATGAGCAAGAAAACTTCCAAAATTTGTTGTTTTGATTTGGAAAATAGTGGGAGGAGGCAATAAAGAATGGAAAATAGCAGATGATCTTCAAGTAGAGCTTGGGGGATGTTTCCTAGGATTGTCTTATTTTCTATATAATTATGATGTTTGTTTCATGTTAGTACATCAAAGCAATTATCAAAAGAACCAAGAGATAGAGGAAGAGAGAGAGCTATTGAGGATAAGAGCTTATGCAAGGAAATTGATTGAGAGATAAGGGAGAACACTTGAGAGAGATTGAGGGAATCTCTTATAAGGGTCTTATCTTGAGCTTGGGCTCCATTGTGAGCAATCAAGGATTGAGAGGGGACAAATGTGACCTCTAAGATCCTTGGAAGAGATGTGAGTTAAGCTTGGCTTCTCATATTTGATGGATTTTATCTATATTTTGAGAGTTTTCTTAATATAAGGGAGATTTTCTCTATTTCATTACATTATTTTTATTTTCTAAGCTATATCTGCTTGGAAATTATGAATGGAATCCTATTGAGATCTATCGAGGTGCCACCTCTACATCATACTCTAAGAGCATCAAAGAGGATCCAAATGAGGCTTATCCATCCTCTAATGATAAGGATCCCTAAAACTCTTGCACAAACCCTTAGGACTCATAGTGCTACCTAGTCATGGTCCATGTGATTAGTGAAATGGGATAAGTTGGGATACCTCTAAAGCTTAATTTCGTTAAGAAGAAAACAAGGAGGACTCCATATCCTAGTCAATTGTACTATCCTAGAGGTGCATATTCGTAGCCCATGTAGTAGTAGTAGTAGTGGAAAACTTTAAATCCTTGTAGTGTTGCTTCATGAAATCTTCCTACTCCAATGTAGCTATAGATGGAACTTCCAATCAAGCTCTATTTATAAGGTACCCAAGTAGGTACATATTCATTTTCACAGATGACAAATTAATAATACATTACTATGTCAAGCAATCCTACTTTGCAAGCTCTTTAATAATAGTAACAACTTCTACTTCCTAGTCATAGTCAAGGTAGGATACCTAGTCAATTGCAACTAAGGTAAACAAAATTTTGTGATATTGCATATTATGTTGATCCTACTTTCATATATGTAATTGGGTAATATTACTTGGGACCTATTGATCTAGTTGTGGAGGGAAGTCTAAGATCCCATGGCATAAAATTCTATCATGAGTGTAGATGTAAGCACCCCTAGGACTAGGTTTACTTTATCCTCTTCATCTTATGGAGAGGATAAAACTACAAGCAAGATGAGAGTCCACATCAAGGAGATCATGGTACCATACTTAGAATGATACCAAAACAAAACATCCAATTTAAGTAAAAGTTCTTCAATAGTGCTTGGAAAATCAAATAATATGGCACTTGATGATAGTGATATTGTGATCATTAATATGGCTAAAATAGCCACATGGATAGTAAAAGAAGATCATTTATCCAAAAAAAATTTAGATCCTAGTAGTCCCATGGTGGAGATTCAAATTTATGAGAAGGGTCATGACCTAGCTCTCTACGACTCCAATTTAGGAGTTAACATCATTTCATTAGAGTAGTACCTTGATTAGGAAATTCCTTCTCTAAAGAGTACTAATATTTGGCTAGAGCAGGTGGACTAATCCTATACATATCCTATGAAATAGGTAAATGATGTAATGATAACACTGGTGGGATGATCATATCCTACAAATTTCTTGGTGATCAAATTGAAGAACAAGGTAAAATACAACTTTCTTGTTATTATGGGAAGATTTTGGTTGAGCACAATCAATGCTAAGTTAGTCTTCCAAGGTCTTAATCTAAAAATTGGTAGAAAAGATAAGACTTGGAAGACATATTACAAAGGATTTCATGTGATGCTTCTTGGTCATGTGGCATGCATGATTGCAACTATTGTATCATTAGAGATGTTATTTGTCTTATAGAATGTCTAGTCTATGAAATTACTAATTAGGTCCTAAAAAGAAAAATTGATTCTCTTACCCTATCTAATGTTGAATCATCTAATTTAGAAGCAAAAAACACAATGGAGACTATCGTAGTAGTGCAATATGATCTTGAATTTTGGGGCACTCTTAATTTTTTCCAAAATGTTCCTACATCAATGCTAGAGATCAAGCTACTTCCAAAAGGCTTGGGGCACTTGTTTCTCATTGTTGATAATCCTATTATTATTAATTTCAATTTAACAATAAAACAAAATATTAAGCTAAAAAATATGTTTGTAAAGTAAAGAAAAAATTTCATCTTGTCCCATGATGTTATCTTAGAAATTAACTCTATCTATTAGTAGTACATATATACAGACCCAAGCATCAAGCCTTAGTAAATACTTCAACAAAGACTCAATCCTAACATGTTGAATGTGGTAAAAAATAAAATCATTTATCTCTTATGGGCTAGTTTCATCGTACCCATTTCAAAGAGTGAGTGGATCAGTCCAACTATAGTTGCACCAAAGAAAAGCAACAAATGGATAGTTTGTGTTAATTACAAGTTGCTAAATGTTGCCACCTTTAAGGACCATTTCTTATTGTTGTTTGTGAATGAAGTATTGGATAATATCTCTAGCTAGGAGTATTATAGCTTTCTTAATGGATACTCTAGATATAATGAGATCAACAACATGCTAGAGGATCAAGCAAAAACTATCTTTATCTATCTATTGAAAATCTTTGTCTTCAAATGCATGTCATTTGGGTTATGCAATGCATCAACCACATTCCAATAGCTAGTAATGATCATGTTCCAAGATTACATTTGCAAGAATGTAGAAGTCTTCATGGATAATGTTTTCATGTATGATAACATATTTAAGAAGGCCTTGGACCAGCCTAAAGCTACTATATGTTGTTGCTGTTAGGTGAACTTAAAGTTGAACTAGAAGCAAAGCTAGTTGATGATAATTGAGAGCATTATTCTTGGCCACAAAGTTTATAAGAAGGGGATTGAAGTAGATCTCAATAAGATATTCATAGTCAAGTACATGACAATCAAAGACGTATGATATTTTCTTGGCCATACAGGCTATTATCGTAGATTCATTAAAGATTATTTTAGAATAGCTTGACCTTTCTTTGAGCTTAGAAAAAAGCATGTTTCATTCTTATGGGGCAAAGAATGTAAAAATACCTTCCAATGTTTGAAGGAAGGACTAATTCAAACCTCAATATTGTAGAGTTCTAACTAGATTCAATCATTCCATATAATGATAGATGTTTCTAACCTTGCATTAAGTGTAGTTTTGATGCAGTTTGATGAGAGGAAGAAGCCCTACTACATCTATTATTCTAGGTAAAGCATTGTGGAACCTCAATTGAACTACATCACCATTAAAAAAAGCTTATAACTATCATTTTTGCATTATAAAAATTTAGACATTATGTTCTTAGGTGCAAAATATTCATTCATACTAATCATAGCATCATCCAATTACTTATGAATAAATCAGATGTCAACCCCCAAGTGATTCGATGACTAGTTCTTTTGTAGAAGTTCAATCTCCATATGATCAATCACAAGGGAGCTAAAAATGTGGTAGCAGATCATTTGTTGTAGTTATGAATTGATAACAAGAAGGAAGGTATGCTTCTTAATAACTTTCAGGATCATCATATTTGTAACGTCATTTTCAACATAAAGAAAGGACATGATTGCCCATGGTTCGTGGACATTCTTAACTATCTAATGGCCTAGAAAATTTCTTGTTCATTGGAAAAATAAAAGATACAAAAATTTCAATGTTAGGTAAAGCCTTATTTGGTTATCAAAGAGAATTTTTATAAGAGATTCCTTGATGGCCTTGTGAGGTGGTATGCTCTAGAAGAAAGCCAAGGTATTATCTTGGCTCACATGCATCATGGTGTGTGTGATGGGTACTATGCTGGAAAAAGAACTACAATGAAGCTACTACTCACAAGCTATTTTGAGATCACCATATTTCATGATGCTTAACACTTTGTATGCTACTATGACAAGTGCCAACATGAGAAAGGTGTGTCTTCAAGTATGGAGGGACCATAAAAATGGATTCAATCACTGGAGCCCTTCAATATGTAAGGGATTAATTTCATTAGTATCATCTCTCTAACCTTCAATGATAAAGCATACATCATTATAGGTGTAGACTACTACATGAAGTGGATAGAAGTTATTGCTATTAGAGATTATTCATCTATCATTGCAACAAACTTCTTTCATAATAATGTACTCTATAGGTTTGGTATTTCTTGAATCTTGATTTTTGATAATGGTACATATGTTACTGGTAAGGCTTTTAAGAATCTATTAGAATCATATGGAGCTAATAATAAATTAACATTTCCTTATCATCTATAAATCAATGACCAAGAAAAAAGTTACTAATTAGGAAATTGTTGGAATATTCAGGGCAACTATTAGTAGGTATCTAAGAGATTAGACCAATAAGCTTAATGATGCTCTTTGGGCCTATGAAATGGTATGGGAAAACATTGTTGGATATGTCTCATTCTTATATGGACAGGCTTCATGATTGTTCATTAATCTTGAAATCAAAACCTTAAGCAATGTAATGAATTTTGATATGATCTTAGATTCTAAAAAAAAGAAGATATTAATCAATCTCATTATTTTTGATGAGAATCATAAAATCATCTTGATGTGTAATAAGCTAGGTCACTCCTACATCAAGGCTTACGACAATTTCTACACAAAACTATTTGATTTTATACTTGGTGATAAGATACTCTATTTGAATCTACAATACTTGTTCCATTTGGGGAAGTCTTAATTTCAATGGAAAGAACCCTACATTATCCACACTAGTCACTAGTTTAGTGCAACACACATCTACATGTTGACGACCATTTAGGACTGCAAATGCTGGATCCCTTTGGGTCTCATAACCTATGGGGTCATAGGATTGAAGGTGTTCTTCAAATAGGGTTTAGGTGCTTATTGGTCTCTGGAAACACCAAGGCCTAGACAACTCTAAATAGACTCAGTAGTTATAAAATGAACTAATCGTGAGTATGTGTTTGTTGTTGCGAATGTTGAAATGGTTGGGTTGTGTATAAAACTATAATCAGCTATCATTAAAGAGATTCAGCTAACTTTGTCAAATACTGTGAGTTGTTGGAGATTCCTATTTTGTTCAATCACTTAGTTTGTCTAGTCCATATAGTATGTTACTTGTAACAAATAAAATTTTGCAAAAATGTTTGAGCACAATTCTACCAATCTACTCCTAATTTTTCCTAGAGAGAAAGTTCCACAAGAAAACTAGAAAGAGAGTGAGATTCAATGGACTTAGAAAGAGAAAGAAAAGAAAGCAGATTTGTGTGAAATATCAAATATTTAAATAAGATAAATAGACACAAGGAAACACTTTGTCATAAAGCTATTCCAATTCAATCTAATTACGAATTGTCCAAATCCTTTGAGCTCAACAAGCAATTTCATAAAGACAATCTTATTATACTAACAAAAATTGCTACATAAATGACAAAGTACGAGTATATATTTTGGCTAGTTAATAGTTGTCAAAGATTGCATTGAATAGAGCCTTCAAAAATTTGACAATTTTAGGATTGAAATACCAAGGTAATACACTTTAAAACAATGAAATTATTTTAGTCATCTCAAAATACCAAAGATTTTCCTAAATTCTCTATGCTCAAAACATGTAATTTTGTTAAGACATTACTATTAAATTTCTCTTGAGGCTTTTTAACAACATAAGCTCTTCTATGGCTAATCTTAATAAGAGTCTAATATTGCGCAAAAACAGAGCTATAAAAGCAACCTAGCGAAAAATGCAAAATTAAATGCCAAGCATGACACTATCTAAACCATTAGGTAAGTAACTAAAACAAAATTGGAAGAAATGGATTTACAAGATCAAAACAAAGCAGTTAAATTGATTTCTTTAGCAAGGCATCTTAGAAAAAATCTTCAATTGTCTTTTTCCGAAAGTCTTCTTCCAAAATTCTATCTTTGAAGGTCCTTTTATAGTGACCTTAGGGTAGTTACAATAATCATGAGAAGTTAAGGGTCTTACAAATATCTAGGAATAGTTATAACTTCCATGGGGGTTATTAGAAATTTGAGCTATGGTTGTTAAGTGTTTTATTGGTAACAAATATCATAGAGGTTACCATTAAAAGTTACAAAGATTGGAGAAATACATGCCACAATTGGCAAGTGTCCTTTCAAATGTAAACATTTAGAAGATTTATTTGTGCTTTTTTACAACCTTTATAAAAAAATTTAGCTTAAAATAAATAAATATTTATAGATCCACCTTTTTAAATTGTAACCTTGTCGTATGCAAATGTATTATCTTTTTCAAATTTATATTATAACTTTGTGGTTACCATAATAATATATATAATGTTTTTAATTATGTTCCACCCAAGCTTATAACTCAATGATAACATGTGATTTTCTTTAGTGTGGTATGAGTGCTATGGTTTGTAGCTGTCGTGTTGCCACCGTCACCTTGCCTAGTGAGACGTAACTAGTGTAGAGATGGTGTCACTGTGATGAACAAGCATGTGTTTAGAAAATAGACTTATTTAGCATCCATAGCATGTTGATGCATGTTCTGTCAATTGTAGAATTGCTCAGAAATTTTTCAAGCTCCACTTGTTAGCTCATTCTTGTCTAGCAACTACTGATGCTCCTAGCTTTGTCACTGCTAAAAGTAACCACGTTTCTAGCCATCATGGTCTCTTGTGTCGGTGCCACCTTTGTTGTTGTCATTGGCATTGAGATTGAAACTTCTTATCTTGCTCATTTCGTTGTTTCAAATCATTTTTTAGGATTTGCAGTTGGCCCTCTCTAGGCTTGATTAAACCACCATTGAATTGTTAGTTTGCCCTTCTACATTTTTGGCTTTGCCTTGGCCATGCTGCTAACATTTCCATGCATTAGGGTTGTCTATTTTCTTTTGAAAATTGCAGTTTTCACTGTTAAATCCTTCACATGTAGGTAAGTGGAAAATTCATTGGTTATGATGGTTATGTAGGTAAGAGCCACAATGCAGTGTTATTGGTAAAAACTTGTTGTTGTTTACTTAAGCAAATGCTGTAGATAGCAAAAATCCAAGTAGAAAAGATCATGTATAGAAATCTCCCAACCATGGTCATCCATCTTGACATTAATTCTTTGCCCTTGTTATCATTTGGGTGCTTTGTTTCTCTTTAAACTGCCACATATAGTTAGAGTACGTCTTGGATGTTTTTGTGTTTTCGTGTATGTGTGTAGGAACTCATTTCTCTTGGAATTTATCTCAAGTAGCAAAAATACGCTTAATGGTATAATGGTTAAAATGATGAGCTACATTAATAATTTCTATTCTTGTTTAGGGTAAGAATTTTGATTTGATGATGTTGACTTTGGATTTGTTGCTACACTAGTAACTTAGGATATGATTTCACGAACAATATTAGACCTTCACTATTTCCTAGTTTCAATTATTTTTCTACTTTCTAGAGAAGAAATTTAATAATTAATCATAGAGGATTTCTCATGGTATCATTGTAGTACATTTCTTAAACTTTAAACTGTCATTGTTGATATCCTAGCTATGGGTTTTACTCTAAAATGCTCATTTTAAATTGATTATTTTTATGAGAACTTTAAACATAAGGGCCTTGTGATAGGCTTATCTTGAATGATTGATTTAACCTCAAGCAAAGAGAATGTTGGTTTCCTACATATCTATTAGAACTCAAAAGCCCAAAGATACTAAAAACTAAAAAAGTAATCCATCTCATACTCCCAATTAAAACTCCATGTAAATAAATAACAACCATATTAAAAAGAGCAGCACTAAATTGATCATTTGTCTAAAACATAGATAGGCAATGTTACTTATGATCCTTAAGTGCATATATTTTTATCCATAAATATTTTTATAAGGAGCTTTCCATATTTATTGATTTCATATTCCTACTCCTTAAAATGGCTAAAATGTACCAACATTTCATTCCCTCCCCTAAAATTCCTTTGAATTCCATGATGTTAAAAATTACTTACCAAAGAAATCATCACCAAACAAGACTTTATTGAACATTTCTACAAAAATACAAACCTTTTTTTTTTGAGGAAAACTTTCACCAAACTTAAGGTTTGATGAAATAAAAACCTCATTCCTAATAAAACTTAGGAAACTATACAAACTCAATATCATACAAACTATTCTGTGGGTGGGAAAAGAATAGTTAAAGTAACTCTTTTAGGGATTCTCATATCATGAGCCCTTTCATATGTAATTTTGGTAGTAATGAATGTCCTTCTTTCCTCTTCTTACCTAGTTGAAGCCTCAACTTGGTCTTTACCTTTGTCTTCAACAACTATCTTTGCTTCTTTTTCATCCAACTCTCTGGTTGCTAATTTTTGAGGTTCTCCCCAACTAGTTGTTTCTATGTCTTAAGGCATGAAAGCCTCTCCACAAGAATCATCTTTAGTGGAATCTTCTTGGTACTTAGCTTCAGTGGTGCTTCATGAAAGCTCCTCAAAACATTGGAATGTATAGAAAGTCCACCAGTGAGAAATCTAAACTCATTTGATAGCAAAAGTAAGAAAGGGCTTTCACTAGATGCTCCATGGGCAGTTGCTTACAATAGGCTCAATACATGCTCTAGACAACATCATGTAACATATGGGATAAAAGGCCTTCTTGTTGCCCTCTCTTCAAGAATCATTTTTCCACCTCACACTTAAACACTTACTTTTTCACTTAAACCTTGAATTGAGAAATGATGCACTTCCAAGCCATTCACATCTCTTTATATAGTGGAAGGTAAATTTGAAATTCCCACCAATTCTAGTAACCAGCTTTGCCACTTAGCCAAAAATTATTTAATTTTCATCATCATACGGTTAGCTAATTCAAGTTTCACTATTTGGTTGTTGAAATTAATTCACCACTATGTAGTTATCTAACCATCACTCCCACTTATACTCATCACAAGAAATGATTACTTAAGATAATATAAATTTAATAATTAAACTAACACTTTAAATTAAATATTATTTAAACTAGTATTCTAACATTTACGTGTTTTAATAATACCATATAGACTTATCTAAGTATACGCATATATATATATTATATGTTACTACTAAGCATATATGTATATATTTATTAAAATTTTATTACTTACTACTATGTATACTAAATATTATTAAAGTTAGATATATGTATTACTATATTATACACATATATTAATTTATATATATAGTTTTAAGTTGTAGGAAATTACCCAAAGTAATGTTTTATGTATAAAACATTATAAGGAAACTGCAATTCCATCCCACTTAATGTCAATAACTTATATGTGTCCTTTGATAATTGTTTCATGATTTGAAATGGACTAGTCCATACTATCAAAAATTTATTTGGCTTCTGCATATTCCATAATAATACAAGATCATCAACTTTAAACATTATTTTTAAAGCCTTTCTATTGAACCACTTTTTGACTTGAGAAGCATTCTTTAATAAATTATCTTTAGCTCTATCCATTTTGGCTTCTCTTTTGATGAGCAAAGTTATGAAACTTCTATCTTTATTAGTTTTCTCACTATACTTCTCTACAAAATCTAAGGTTGAACTTATAATCTTGTTTGTAATTCTAGTAAACAAACCATAGAATAATTTATGAGCTAACCTTCCAATAGCCTTCTTAAATCTAATACGATTGGTCCATAATGCAGATTGCAAGTAATCAATCCAATTTCTTGGATTTTCATCCATCAAATTTTTAATGTAGAAAAGAAGCTTTTTATTTGTAGATTTAGCTAAGCCATTTCCTTGAGGATAATACTTTGAACAAGAAAATAGAAAGATAGATTTTTTTTATGCCTATGTTAGAAACTCTTCAAATTGAAAAGTAGGTCCATTATCAAATACCAACACTTTAGGCGGACTAAAACAACTTAGAATATGATCTTTTAAGAACTTAATCACATCTGATGCTAAACGTTTCCTTCAAGTCATTGCTTTAGATCATTTGGTAAAGTAATCGGTAGCTATGAGAATAAACTTATGTCTTGCTCTCAAAAGAGTAATTATGCTAATAAAATCTAAACCCCATTGCGAAAATGCTTTATCTGCAATTATCGATTTTAAGAGAGCTTTAGCTTTTTGATTTTCAGTCCATAAATTTGAAATTTATAACATCCTTGAATTTTAAAACTAATATCTTGATACATACTAGGCCAATAGAAACCATAGCGAAGTATATGTTGCATGGTGGACTTAGGGGATTCATAGAACAAATTAGAGTGATCATGGAATTATTCTAAGATAGGACCAATTTGATCATTGCGAACACATTCCAACAAAACCCGTCTGATATCCTTTCTATATAAAATTTCATCTTTAATCACAAATTTATTTTCCTTTTTTGAAGAAAGCTCTTTAACTTGTAGATAAGTTTTTGGAAACCTTTCATGTATCAAGGAATTCTAGAATTTCGTCATACCAATTTCCCTCATGAGTCTTAAGCACACATACTACATCATCTCTAGCCATTAACTTGGCTAATCCCATTCCTTTAATGGTTTTGCATATTTTCAATGAAAACTTGAAATCTTGAAGTTTTATGAGCCATTTCGCTCTCTTCAATTCAATTTTGTTTTGGGCTAAGAATTGTTTGACCACAAGCTTTATTAGCATAATATGAACTAATGAGATTTCCAAGTAATATTTTAAATGCTGAAGTGCCTTAAAAACTACAAATACCTATTTCTCTAAGTTTGAATAATTTAGCTCTAAACCTTTCAATTGATACCCAAAAAATTCGATCAATTCATCTTGACCTTCATCTCTTTGAGTTAAAATGCCAACAATTGAATCATTTGAAGCAAAAGCATATAACCAGAAATATTCTTTCAATTTTGGCTTTATCAAGTATAAAGCTTCTTGAATAGCTTTTTTTATTTGCTAAGGCTCTCTCCGATTTTGGTGTTTTCTCTACTAGGACATCTTTCTTTAGCATATGCATTAAAGGTGTAGTAATTTTAGTAAATCTAGGGATAAATTTCCTAACGAAATTTATCTTTCCAAAGAAAGATCTAAGAGACTTTTTACTTGTAGGATGCTTGATATTTTGTAGTGCTTTAATTTGGGAGCTATCTATAGAAATTCCTTCTTGATAGATTACATGACCTAGTAATCTTCTAAATTTAACCCCAAAGATACATTTCTTAGGATTTAATGAAATACCATACTCATGACATCTATCAAAAACCTGTTGAAAATGATCAATATGATCTTCCTTCCTTTATGAAATGACTATGATATCATCTAAATAAATGACAAAAAATTCACCTATTAAACCTTTAAATGCTAAATCCATTACTTTTTGAAAAAGTAGCTCTAGCATTTGGCAATCTAAATGACGTTCTTTGGTAAGCGAAAGTTTCCCATTTGATGATAAATGTTATTTTATATATACATCCTTATCTACCATGATCTGATTATAGCCTAAAAATATAATCCAGGCTTGCAATAGCTTTTTGATCTCGGCTTCCATAGCTGGGTTAAATGATGTATTGAGTTTCCTTTATTTTTGCTTAATTATCTTGCAATTGTTTATCAAAGGAATTTTACGTGTCATCAAATTTGGTCGAAAAGTTTTAAGATCATCATAAGACCAAGCAAAATTTTCTAAATTATTTTTTAGGAGTAATAGTAAATTTTTCTTGAAAATTGAATCCTTTTCCTTTGTGACATTTAACATCTTTGGTATCTCAATAGATCCAAGATTTACTACTTTAAAAGCTTGATCATCTGGATTCTGTATATCTTTTTCAGTAAGCAAAGTTTTACTAAACTCATGTTCATAATCAATTACCTTTTTGGAAATATAATTTTTATTAATCCTTGATGTTTTTTTAGGTATGATTTGACTTTCAAATTCTTATTTATTTGTCAAGAATCTAAGCAATTGATCATCATCTTTGAATACCTGTAAATGCTTTATGTTATTTGGTACTAATGGTTGATGTTCATTCTCGATCGTTACACCTTCATAACATTCTATCTTTTTTACATCTAATGTTGAAGATACTTTTGCTAAATAATTTTCTATATAATTTTCTTCTCTACCTATATGTTCTATTTTTTTTAGTGATGAAATTAATCCAACATTTTGCAAACAAGTTGTTTATAAGGTCGCAAGAATGAGCTTTTGACCACACAATTTTCTTTAATCTATTCACAAACTAATCTTGAGTCTTTCTTTATGGTGATTACCTTGATTCCTTTTTCTAATGCTATTTTAATTCCAATACTCAGAGCTTCATATTTGGCCTTGTTATTAGTAGAAGGTAAAGATAGATGCATTGTTTTGAATACTTTTAGGAAACCATCTTTTAGTAGAACTACTCCAGCTCCTACACATTTGAAGTTATAAGAACCATCAAAGTATAGTTCCCATTTTCTCTCATCTTGAGATTCTTCTTTTTCCAAGTTATCAATTTCTTGAAGTGTACAAATTCTAGTTTCAAAAGCTCTTGTCTCAACAGCCTTGTTTTTTCCATTTGAGGTAATGTTTTCATTCATCAAAGGCTCACTATAAATGTATCTTTGATTTGGCTCTCCTTTCCAAGGTAATTGCATATGAGAGTAATCCGTTGATATGTAACTAGAGAAATTCTTACTCTAACTTCTACTCAACAAAACACTATGTGAATCTGGTATGTCTGCCACTTCAATATTTATTCTACTTTTGATATTGGGTTCTAAAGCAATTTCTAATAAAACATTGGACAATTGACCTACAATCTTCACTCTACTCTTGTCCACTTAAATGATCTTTCTATTTGATTTTTCAAGAATCAAATCAAGTTTTTTACATATAGATAACAACATGATAGTAGATGTAGCTTCAGAATTAACTAAATAATTATGAAGATACTTGTCCTTTAACTTCATTTTTAAAAGAAAAGGATGAGTTACCTTATTAGGAGTACAATCATAGCTGGTTTTTGTTTTCTTGTCATTGATGGACACATAACTTAACTCTGACTCTCCAAATCTCCTTTTACCTTTAATAAACTCTAAATCATTTCTTTGTTAATCTCCTATCTATAGCAATTGATATATGTGAATATTTTCCTTGACATGTTTAAGATCTTCAATCAAATCATATTCTCCATCTCCATAAAAATTTGATTTCTTCATCCATTTATTAAGAATTTGATTTTGAGTACCCTACTCTACTTGATCTTCTTTATTTTTATTTTTTCTCTTCTACTTGGTTCAAAAACTTTCCTCTTAGTAGATGGATCAAAAATGATGTTTGGAGGTCTAGAAGTAGTTAACCTTTCTTTTGATTAAAGACTATATCCATTTTCCTCATTGTTGTTACATTCTTCATCTGATGATGTATCCTCTTTAGAATTTTATGGGGAAGAAGTATCACTAGATCCATTATTAGAAGATTTTCTTGCATAATGAATACTAGATAGCTCATTATCTGATTCAATATCAAGGAAGTTAGACATAACAACATCACTTTCATCTTCATCTTTTACTAACTTAGTATTTTGATGAATATGTTTTCTATTTTTCTTTTCTTCCTTTATTTTAACTTTCACCAAAGCTTTTTTTAGTTTCACTATTTTTTGAATAAGTCTTTCATTAATTGTACTTTTTCAAATTCTTTGCTCTTTAACTTTTGCTCTGTCTTAACACGAGATGATTCCAGTAATGCTTTAAGTTAAGCAATGTCTTTCATAGGAATCATAATTTTCTCTTCCCTTTTTTAATTTGTAATAATCTCTTCATGATTCAAGTTCAACTATTTTTCTAATTATATAGCCTTACTAAAATATTCATTCAACGTTAGCAAGTTTGGAGTTCTCCTTAACCAAATTGAAATGTTGTGATTAACATCCTTAACATATGTATCTCTAAGCACTTCATTTGATGATCTATATTGCCTTTGAAAGAGTCCACAAATTGTTAAAACTTAATATTGAAATCTTTAATTAATTCTTTAACTCCTTGCTTGGCTTGTACTAGCCCATAGTATAGTTGTTGTTGATCCAATTGATTATCAAACTAGCCAAGAAAAGACTTTTCATATCATTCCAACTTGTGATATTATTGCTTGGTAAGTTTGAATATCAAATCTAAGAGCCATATCTTTTAAATTTTCTACAAACAACCTACAAGCTTAATCTTGATGTTGAATATTTGCATGAGCTAAGGTTAACTCAAATAAGTGAATGTATTCTTTAGCCAAGTAAGCTTTTCTAGGAATAAAAGGTTTAAGAAAATATTTGTAAACTACCTTAGAAATATCATTGTAGTTTTGAAATCCTAATGATGTAACTCTTTGTCAAGGATTTGCCATCCTATTAGAATTCCTTTTGATTGTTGAACTCTTAAACTTCTTTGACCTTCTCTTATAGACTAAAAAACCAAATAGAAGGGGTGATCTCTTTATCCTTCTTGTCCTTACTCCACTACATGTTCCAAACTCAAAAATATTTTTTTTGTTCTTCTTCTGATGAATAATTAATCTTATAATCAAGAATTTCTTTAGAACCTTTGAAATCTTTCAAACTATTAGTCTTTTTGATTATGAACTGAAAATAGTATCTAATT
This sequence comes from Gnetum montanum, assembly GCA_015680685.1. Taxonomy (NCBI): domain Eukaryota; kingdom Viridiplantae; phylum Streptophyta; class Gnetopsida; order Gnetales; family Gnetaceae; genus Gnetum; species Gnetum montanum. Next base: position 682,088 of record MNCI01012628.1, read on the forward strand.
TCTTAAACTCTTCCAGCAAAAAAAATAACTATTGGTGTGCTAGGACTATGAAGCTCATGAACGTTGAGGACAAGTTTTCAGCCCTCATTCTAGTGCCAAAAAAACTATTGGTGACCATTTGGGGCTGCCAACATTAGGTGGCTTTGGGTCTTATGACCTTTAGGGTCATGCGATTGAAGGTGTTCTTCAAACAAGGTTTAGGTGCTTGTTGGTCTCTAGGAACACCAAGGCCCAAATACCTCCAAATAGACTTAGTAGTTATAAAATAAACTAATCATGAGTATGTATTTATTATTGCAAATGTTGAAATGGTTGGGTTGTGTATAAAACTGTAATCGACTATCATAAAAGAGATTCAGCTAACTTTGTCAAATACTATGAGTTGTTGGAGATTCTTATTTTTTTCAATCACTTAGTCTATATGGTCCATATAGTACATCACTTGTAACAAATAAAATTTTGCAAAAATTTTTGAGCATAATTTTTCCAATCTACTCCTAATTTTCCCTAGAGAGAAAGTTCCATAAGAAAACTAGAAAGAGAGCGAGATTCAATGGACTTAGAAAAAAAAAGAAAAGAAAGAAGATTTGTGTGAAATCTCAAATATTTAAACAAGATAAATTACCACAAGAAAACACTTCGTAATAAAGCTATTCTAATTCAATCTAACTATTAATTGTCCAAACCATTTGAGCTTAACAAGCAATTTCATAAAGACAATCTTATTATAGTAACAAAAATTGCTACGTAAACAACAAAGTATGAGTATATATTTTGGTTGGTTAATAGTTTTCAAGGATTTCATTCAACATAGTCTTAAAAAATTTGACAATTTTAGGATTGAAATACCAAGGCAATACACTTTAAAATAATGAAGCTATTTCAATCATCTCAAAATACCAGAGATTTTCCTAGATTCTCGATGCTCAAAACATGTAATTTAGTTAAGACATTACTATTAAATTGGTCTTAGGGCATTTTAACAATATAAGCTCTTCTATGAATAATCTTAATAGGATTCTACTATTGTGCAAAGACAAATCTATAAAAGAAACCTGGAGAAAAACCCAAAATTCAATGTCAAGCACAACACTCTCTAAATCATTAGCTAATTAACTAAAACAAAATGGGAAGAAATGGACTCACAGGATTAAAAAAAAGTAGTTGAATTGATGTCTTTAGCAAGCCATCTTAGAAATAATCTTCAATTGTTTTTTTCCCAAAATGTTTTCCCTGACATCTTCCTTGAAAATTCTACTTTTGAAGGTTCTTTTATAATAACCTTAGGGTAGTTACAATAATCATGAGAAGTTATGGGTATTACAAATATCTAGGAATATTGATTTATAACCATCCTAGAAGTTATAACTTCCATGAAGGTTTTTAAAAATTTGAGCTATGGTTGGCAAGTGTTTTCTTGGTAACAAATATCATAGAGGTTATCATAGGAAGTTACAAAAATTGAAGAAATACATGTCACAACTGGCAAGTATCCTTTCAAGTGCAAACATTTAGGAGATTTATTTGTGCTTTTTTTACAACCTTTATGGGAAATTTAGCTTAAAATAAATACAGATATAAAGATCTGCCTTTCTAAATCATAACCTTGCTGTATGTACATGTATTACCTTTTTCAAACTTATATTGTAACTTTGTGGCCACCATAATAATATATATGATGTTTCTAATTATGTTCCACCCAAGCTTGTTACTTAAAGATGAAATATGATTTTCTTCAGTGTGGTATGAGTGTGAGGGTTTGTAGTTGTTGTTGCCATCTTGCTCGTTGGCATGTAACTGGCATAGAGATGGTGTCACTATGATGAACAGGCACATGTTTAGAGCATAGTCTTATTCAACATCCATAGCACATTGATGCATGTTTTGTCAATTTTAGAGTTACTCAGAAATTCTTTGAGCTCCACTTGTTAGCTTGTTCTCGTCCAACAACTGCTGATGCTCCCAACTTTGTTGCTATTGAAAGTAGCTACATTCCTAGCCATCATGGTCTCTTGTGTTAGTGCCTCCTTTACTATTACTGTCAACATTGAGATTGGGACTACTTATCTTGTTTGTTTGGTTGTTTCAAATCATTTTTTAGGACTTGTAGTTGGCCCTCTCTAGGTTGGATTAAACTATTTCTGAATTGTTAGTTTGCCCTTCTATGTTTCTGGCCTTGCCTTGGCCATGCTACTAATGTTGCCATGTGTTAGGGCTATCTATTTTCATTTGAAAATTGTAGTTGTCACTATTAAATCTATGCACATAGGTAAGTGGAAAATTCATCAATTGTGACGATTGCACAAGGAAGAGTTGTAATGCAGTGTTACTGGTAAAAAATTCTTGTTATTTTCTTCAGCAAATACTACAGATGACAAAAATTTGAGTAGAAAAGATTGTGTACATAAATCTCCCAACCATGATCACCCATCTTGATGTTAATTCTTTGCCCTTGTTATCATTTGGATGCTTATATTTCCTTTAAACTACCACATCTAATTAGAGTACTTCCTAGATGTTTTTGTGTTTTTGTATATGTGTGCAGGAACTCATTTCTCTTGGAATTCATCTCAGGTAGCAAAAATTCACTTGACAGTGCAATGGTTGAAATGATGAGCTGCATTAATCATTTGTATTCTTGTTTAGGGTAAGAATTTTGATTTGATGACGTTGACTTTCGATTTGTTGCTACTCCAGTAAATTAGGATATGATTTTACAAACAATAGCAAACCTTTACTATTTCCCAATTTCAATTATTTTTCCACTTTCCAGAGTAGAAATTCAATAGTTAATCACAAAGGATTTTTCACAGTATCATTGTAGTGCAGTTCTCAAACTTTAAACTGTCAAATTGTTGATATCCTAGCTATGGGTTTCTATCTAAAATGCTCATTTCAAATTGATTATTTCCACTAGAAGGTTAGACATAAGGGCCTTATGATAGTCTTATCTTGAATGATGAATTTAACGTTAAGCAAAGGAAATGTTGATTGCCTGTGTATCTATTAGAACTCAAAAGTCCAAAGATACTAAAAATTGAAAAAGTAATCCATCTCATACTCCCAATTAAAACTTCATGTGAATAAATAACAACCATATTAAAGAGAGCGAAACTAAATAGATCATTTTCCTAAAACTTAGATAGGAAATGTTACTTATGGTCCTCTCAACTGCATATCTTTTTATCCATATATATTTTTATAAGGAGCTTGCCATTTTTAATGATTTCATATTCTTATTTTATAAAATGGCTAAAATGTGCCAACACTACCATCTAGATGAGCTAGACAAGATTTTCTTAGTTAATGGTCAACACCTAAAGCACTACAAAGAATATCTTTCCCCTCTAAGTGTACATAGTGGTCAATATGGTATTTTACACTCAAAGGTCTGTCAAGTGATAGATATGCATTTGTCACGGAGAAGAAATTCTCTATGCCATGTCAAATTTTCTTTTTTGCTAATTTGTTTATATATTTTTAATAAAGTTGGTACACTTAATTAGTATTTACACATTTTCAACTTAATGTATAATCATATCTGATCATTTTTTCTCTTTAAGGATGTTTTGTATGTATGGAAAAATGAATTAATGTGTTTTATAAATACTAACCCAATAAGCCAATGGTGGATGGATGAGTTACAAATGTGACGATGATGCAAGAATTCTAAATAGGTATAATGTAGAGCCTTGATCAATGTAATGCCAATGCAATGAAATTTATTCATCACCGGTGGACCAAGCTCATATTCAATAGGGAGCTAGAACTCTTACTATGATCTATTAAAGTTATTACTACTAGAAACATGACAAGTGATGGGTCCACACCTTAGGGTTTGAGCTTCAAAATTCTAGATAAGTTCTTAATCATTGACAAGGAAAGGATGTGCCATTTAGGATCCTTGTGACCACTAGATGGCTTTGGTTGGTGTGTTTGGATCAAGGTACATGTGCTTGTCATGAAAAGCCATCCTAATCAAAAAAGGTTACATGCCATGCAATGAGGGATGAATGCTTATATTTGTGCAAGTTGAAGACTTTAGGTGGTGATCTTTCCCTATAATTAATTCCATAGTTTTCACACTAAATAGAGACCTCTCTCCTATGAACGAAAGAAGAGAATGATGAATGAAAAAAATGACAAAATAAATAAAAGTGAAAGGAAAATGTGAAAGAAATGAAAAGATAAAAATAATAGCAATGATAAGAAGAAGAGGTAATGAGAAGTGCAATATAACATCAACCTTATTTATCCACACAAATTGGTACTTATACCATCCTAGAATGATTTTATGATTTCTCAAATTAAGATAAAAATGAGTGATTGAACCAATACCTATATAAGCCTTTCTCATGTTCAACAAGTTGCCTTAATCACTTTACTCTTAAAATATCATAGTTTAAGATAATCTCATGTTCACCTATACCCTTAGCCTTGAAGGTATATACATCTCTCTCTTAGTGAACTTTAGCAATATCAAATGTTGCTTCTACTTAATTTATGAATCATTTTGTTCTTAACAGTTAAAACCATAATCCTTGATTTAAACCATGATGATACCCATAATTAGAATCCCAATTACTTAGCCATGGTATTATAATCATGGTTGGGATTAGGATTGATTAGTGTAGCCATAGGGATTGACAAAAGGGTTTTGGTAAAGCAAAATTTTGGGAACCTACTATGCATACGTGCATAGATGAAGGAAAACCAAACTAGAATCTTAAGTTTTGGATGATATATAGCTTGTTGCCTTAGTTTAATTTCACAAATGGTTATCCCATGAAATAATCAAGGCTAGGTAGCATTGCTAGTGATAGGTATGACCTTGCACATAGAAGAGAGACTTGGAGGTCTATTCCCGTCATGTGAACAAGTAGTAATAAAGAGATGTAATGGTAGATTCCTCACAAGGTGTAGGATGTGTTCACATGATCCCATGAGCTAATTAAATGGTTGACTAGGGATTTCATGATGTTGAACTCTCACTTTGTTTCTATTTTCTATCTTCATTCTCCATCTCTTCCCTTTCCATTCTATGCATTGTTATGTGTGGTAGGAAATTGATCAGGTGAAATAGAGGATGAGACTTGGCCATCTAAGATGAAGGACTCTCATTTGATGTTGATGTCTCATTAGTTGTTGGGAATATATGAGTCTTCCATCAACTAGTTTCAAAAGGGTAAGAAAGGTAGGTGCCTATTATGGGGAGGATTCTGTTGTGAATCCTTAGTGGCTTGGCTTTGTGAGCAAGCGAGATTAATCTAATCTTTTAAGATGGTGATGGTTGCATGACATAAGGCACTTGATTGGTATTTTATTTATGTGGTTTTGACTTAATGAATGTAATGATTAAATCAAGACTATTTCTTTCCACAATTATCTTTTGCCTGTGTATTTTGATTATTGATTGGATGTTTGACCAAGTTATACTTAATGTTTTTGCATTCCTTAGTTTGTTTGGTTAATGGTATTTCATGTTTTAAAGCCTTTTGATTTGTTTAGGGTGTAAGGTAGAGATGTTTTCATTGGTTCATATATTTATATCTTTATTTATTATGCTTATATTTTTCTATATGTGCATTTAATCTATGTTGTCCAAGGTTGGTATATCATAACTCAATCATGGAGGAGAGGCATAGTTGAGTATGTATTCTATGATGATTTCCTATGTCATTCATCATATCCATGTATGTGATTAGCATTTGTCTCAAATCTTATTTTTCATATCTTCTTTGGAAATTGCACTTACCATTGTTTTTGTGCATGATTTTTTCAATGGTGGTTTAATGCTTAAAGAATTCATATGATTTTTAGCATTGTTACAGTTCAACATATTTAGATAAGCATATTTTTCATACCTAAGGATCATGCATAATTGGTTAGGAGATTGTACGCCTCTATTCATAGTATGACAGAAAGACAATAGCTTTCAACTCCACTTGAAAAATACTAGTTCAATCCAAAACTTGAGAGGTCACTCTCAAAAGAAAAATCCAGAGGTAAAAGGATCATGTTCTTAAATTGCATGTAGTAAGTATGTATAACAATCATCATCCAAGTATAAGCCAAAAGATTGGTAAGAGATTTCGATCAAGCCTAAGACATCTTTAATCTTTTAGGGATGCTAGGGGATTCTTCTTGTTACCCACCATCTCAAAGCTTCTCTTCTAAGAGTGATAATTATATAGTGCATGTTATGTCAAAGTTATTTATACATTTGTAATTCCTTCGCATTGATCTTTTAATGTATTTAATCCTTGCTTTGTATCTTGGATGTTAAGGCTATGAAACTAGCTTTACTTAGTCATGAAGGAATGACAAATCATCCAATAACAATTTGTATTTCTATTGTAAGCCTTAGATTTGTGAAGTATTTCATGCATCGTATGTTTGTAGTTCTAGCATGTGTTTTTGAGGTTTATATCTCCTAGGTTTGCATGCTTACGTCCTATATAATAGCTCTAAGTTATATATATGTTGTGGATTTCTTGTAATGTTTTTGACTCCTTTTAAACATCCTAGGATCTTGTCAGCATGTTTCTTAGTGGTTCAAATTTCATCTAAAACTAGTAGTAAGAAGTGTGATTTGGAGAGATTCATTAAATACCTTAACATTAGTGTACCTCTTGTGACATTATAAGGAGTAACGAGGGAAAATTCGGTGCTGGAGGAACGAAAAATTCGTGTGCAGAATAGTTTAACTCTAGGATCCACATGCCTAAAAAAGGATCTAGAGTGTCTTAAATGGCCTTGTCAATTGCTTGAGAAATTGGAGTGTCTATTACTGAGTAATAAAAATGAAGAAAAACAAGCACAAATGTGTAAACACAAGGCCCAATCCAATGCTAATACCAAGATAGAAAAGCAAAATGATATGGCTAAAAAAAAGAAATTACAAACTTTATAATAAACATGACAAATAATAGTTGAAATAGGTTTTGAATTGTATAGAGTGGGGCTGTTAAAGCACAAGAATGTAAAATATCTTGAAAACTTAGTGCAAGAGGTAGGGTGTTTTCTACATTGATCTCTTAAACTGGTCTGCACTAGGGTAATTGCTAATATAAGTTTTTCTACCTCAGTAATCTACACTAGTGGTGAAGGTTATGGACTTTTACATGTTGCTCTACTTCAAAATTCTCAAGTTCAAATGAAATCAAAATGATTCAAAAGTCTTGAAAATGATGAAAATGTTGATTTAAATAGGTCATACATTCATTGATTGTTTGCTGGCTTAATTCTTGCTCATTTCCTTTAAATTTGTAATATTCCATCCAACATTTTTTATGCTTTTAGTGGCCAAAATCTGCAACATGTGGCATACCAACATTTTTGAATTTTTGGACTAAAATAATAATGTGTGTGGCACTTTTAACCACCAAAAATTGTAGTGCATGCACCAACAACATGTGGAGGTTTTCCTACCAATGTGTGATGGCCTAAATTCCGACGTGTGAACTACCAATATTTTTTTGATTCTATTGCCAAATTTTGAAAACATATTAACATTTTTGGCCTTCACACATTGACATAAATTAAATTCCTAATTGTGGATTATAAATTCCATTTTAAACATCAAAGAAATGTCTAAAACTTTGCCAGAACAAGGTCACAAGGTAGGATTTTTGATGGAAAAATAAGAAAATTGTTTCGGCCTTTAAATTTTCATCAAATTAGAATGTAAATGTGGCTTTAAGAATTTTTATTTATCACATGAATTTTCTTTGAGGTGTTTTATTGAACCCTCTTTGTTAATGTTTGTAGGATTGATCTAAAAGATATTAATAAAGATTATGATACACCATCATAGGTGCATCATCAATGCTCTCTCTCCACATTTGATTTGGTAGCTATTGAGTCATGCCAAGGAGCGCTAATGATGGTGAAATAAGATCACAATGGGATGTCAAAAGTTTGAGATGAGAAAAAGGTTGTATGCAGCTATTAGTTTTGTTTTCTCATTGAATGAGGTGTGTTACATTTAATGAACTTGAATAGTGGACCATGTGAAAATAGATGTTACATGGATGTCGAACATAAGTTTTTATTATTAGCAAGGTAAGGAGGGTTGTAATTTGTCTATGGGGATATGGCTCAAAAGGGGTAGTGTAAGTGATGTGAGGCAAGCATTCTTAGCACAATTAGACAAGCTAATTGAATCTTGTATATTAAGATCATATGGTGACTTATTGCCATGATGAATCATACCTCTGTGGTAGTTTTGGGCTCACCCTATAAGCATAACTACAAGAGGACAAGAAAACAAGTCAAAAAGTTCATGTAATTACAAGAGATTGCATAAGACCATATGATACAACTAGCAAATATAGGCTACCATTGGTTACAATAAGTAAAACAAGAGAAATTTGTACTTTGTTTCATAGTTTTATACAAAGTTTGTAGTGCTTTGAGATGCAAAAAGAAATAAGAGGCCATGCATGCTTGCTTGTTGTAGGCTACAAATATTGTCGATGTCAATTATTTATCCAAATTTGCAAACAAAGGAACAAAATGCTACAAGAAAATAACAATGTTAGATGTAATAAGGTTTGAGATAGGAATGATTGACTAGATTGGTTAATTCATTCCCATCCATTGTTGGCAACTTGAGTGCCTCATTGCTATAAGCTTTGGTTACCAAGAAAGGTCCTTCCCAATTGGCCAAAAATTCATCCACATGTTTGCAAATGGCCTTCAGGACAAGATTTCCTTTCTTGACTTTTCACTTGTTTGGATCATGTTGATGTTATTTTTTCTACTTCTCTTAGTATTGTTCGATGTTAGTTAGCATTTGTATTCACTATTCCTTCATTGAATCAAGCTAAATGGTACGCATCTCCTTATGCTACCCATCATTGATGAAGTCAAAGTGAGCTACTCTTAAGTATGGTACCTATAATTCAAGAGGCAAAATGACTTTAGATCCATAAAAAAGGCTATACGAGGTGGCACTGCTTATAGTTCTAAAGGTTGTTATATAAGCCCAAAGTGCACGCATGAGTTGTTAATGGCATTTGCATTTGCTATTATTTAGCATTTTATTAAGGAGGTTTATGATGTTATTTTTGTTGGCTTCAACTTATCCATTAGCTTGTGGATAGTACAATGATGAAAGGAAATGTTTGATATTTAATTGTTGATAAAAGATTTGCATTTCATAGCTAGTAAACTATGGTCCATTTTTTGTGACTATAGTTAAGGGTAAGCCATAATGGAACACTATGTTGTCTCTCATGAATGTACAATCTTGTTGAAATTGTTATTTTCCTTAGAGGGATAGCTTCAATTCACTTCATGAAATATTAAGTTCTAGTGATGATGAAGCTATGTCCTATTGAAGACTTGGACATGAAAGATCCAATTGATGTGTAGCTCAGTTGGTGGCATGTGTATCAAATTGTGATGCCATTGATAGGTGTCACAAGTTTTGACCTTCTGTAGGCAATCTCTTTCCATAAAGGGCCAATAGTATTCTAATCATCTAATCTTTGCGGCTATGGCTCTCCCTCATGAATCTACTAAAGGATTGTGTACCCAAGCATACTAACAATATGCCATCATAAGACCTTCGAGATAATCTCTTATTGACTACAAGAACATATTGTCTTGATTGTTTACGTACAATGTCCTTTTTAGAGGTAGTTAAGTTCTATGGAGGTTCAGCATGCATTAGGTAAAAGTTAATGCTGTCATATCACTCTTGTGGAGGAACATTATCAATAGTAGCTATAGAGTTGCCTTTAGTGTTCTGCATGATGGGAAGAGCATAGTTCTCCATCAAGGAAGGTATCTTGCTAAACAGATCTGGCATTACACTTAGGGCTAAGGTGGTAATGACATTAGTTAAGATGTTCTTGGCTTGGGGAATATGTACACAAATATCTGTAAACTGTAGCTTTAGTTTTTTGATTAGGTCACAGTAAGATTATAAATGTTCAGCTTTGCATGTGTAGATCTCGGTTACTTGGTTAACCACAAGTTTCAAATCATCTTTTATCATTAAACTTCTGATTTCTCAATTACCAGCTACCATTATTCCTTTGAGTAACCCTTCATATTCTCCTACATTATTGGTGCATGGAAATTGAAAACATTAAGTGAAAGGCTGGACCTCATAAGAGGATAATGTTTTGATGGTGGCATTACTTCCTTCATAGGTGGTTGAAGCTTCTTCAAAGTGCATGATGACTTTATATCCTTTGGGTACCTCATTGATAATGTTGACATGCTCATCGAGGAATTCAGGATCTATGGTTACATTATCCTCAACTAGAGAATTTATGAGTTGAGAGGCTATAGCTTCATCTTTTTTAGAGGCTTGAGAGATGTAATGTAGGTCAAACTCAACTATTATGCTCTTCCACTGGGCTATTTGACTACTCTCGTACATATTAGTTGTTATGGCTCTTAATACATTATCTTTACATATGATGTTGACTTGGCTCCTAAAGAGGCAATGTCTCCACTTCTTTAAGAATAATACTAGGGCTAAGCAATACTTCTCAACCTTAATGTATCGAGTCTCATAGGCTATCAAGGGATGGCTCAAGTGGTAAATAGGTAACTCTACTTCATCATCTCATTTTTGATAGAGTAGAAAGGCTATGGACATGTTAGAGATTGCAAAGTGTATTCAAAATAGTTTGTCCTTTTGAGGTGGGTATACATTGGGTAGTTGGGCCAACTCTTGCTTAATGCTATCAGAGGCTTCTGGGCATTGGTTAGTCCACTCATAGTGGACTGCCTTTTGAAGCAAGTGTTGCATGGGTTGGAGCTTATTCATAAGTCTTGAGATGAACCTATGAATAAATTGCAATATACCTTATAATCCTTGTAGTTCTTTATGGTTAGTAAGAGTTGCCAAGTTGGTTATAACCTTAACCTTATCAGGATCAACATGTATCCTTCCCTCAGATACTACAAAACCAAGCATCTTACTAGTTTTAACACTCAAGAAATACTTTTTAGGATTAAGTCTAACTCATACTTGAGACATTCTTGAAGAACTAGGTGTAGGTCATGTGCATGGTCATTGGCCATCTTGGACTTCATGGTTATGTCATTAACATAATCATTAAGTAATCCTAGCATGTAGTCATTGAAAATGTAGGTCATGACTTGTTGATAGATTGTACTTGTGTTCTTTAGACTGAATGGCATCATGATATAACAAAAGGCTCCCCAAGGGGTTATGAAGGTTATGTAGAGTTGGTGCTCTAGATTAATCCTAAATTGGTTGTATTTCAAAAACCCATCCATAAAGGATAGTAAAGCATGACCAGCCATAGTATCAATAAGTTGATCAATATTGGGCAATGTGATTCATCTTTAATGGTTACCTTATTAAGGTCTCAAAAATTGATACAAATATGAATGCTCCCATTTTTCTTGAAAACTAGCACTATGTTGGATGCCTAATCATTGTAATCAATAGCTTGGATGAAACCAACTTGATACAGGTTTTTGATCTCATCATGAACTACTAGGGCCAAATCTAGTCTAACTTTGTGGACTTTTTGCTTAATAGGTGATGAGTGGAGAGGTACCCCTACACTCAACCATACGAAACGAGCATAGCATGCACGATTTGGTCGAACTTCGTAGACTAAGTTCCTACACGCCCCATGGAACACTTGGGGTTAATCATTCATTGTCTTCCTAGACTTACTTGTCGTTGTCACGGTGTATGGTTAGGTAAGTCCTAGGTATATGATTTTAATGGTCTTTTATGTTTTATCTCCTATGCTATCGAGGTGAAGGTTTGGAGAAACTAACTAACTCTAACTAATGAACTAAGTCTAAATTACCTAACATCAGCATCCATTCCCACTTACCGTACACACCCTGAATTGATGCAAATATGGCTACCAAATGCTAATCATTGTTGGGATCACCGTGTGTAACGCACGTGCTTGAAGTGGTCGTACTAAGGCACCTAACTAGGAGGAAAGGGTTGAGAAAG
>MNCI01012628.1:694425-738946 GCA_015680685.1 Gnetum montanum
TCCTCGAGTTCCTTACAATAATATCGGGAAGGTATGGAATTATTGAGGGGAATGGAACTAATGGGATGACATGTGAATGGATCATTATTACAAGACTTGACAAAACTGGTGTTCATGACAACAAGGGTGAACACCTTATTACAATGACATTAGTCCTTAGTTGGCAACTTGAGAGAAAGAGAGAGAAAGAAGTGTTGTTGCTGCCAACGCCAAGATTGCGCTTCCATTGTCCATCGGTAAGTGCACCATCGATCTTGCTCCTTGCATAGCTACTTCCAACGCCGCTCCATTCCATGTGTTCTCTCTAGATCCAATTTTGTTGTTGTATGATTGCCATCTACACACACAACACAATCTTATATTAGCAAGGGTAAATGAATCATCATGTAATTGATACCTTGCTTCGGTGTAAGTCCATTGGCTGAGTTGTGGTATCGCTAATACAGATTTAGGGATATATTAATGATGACTACCAAAGGTGTAGGGGTTAGGAAGAAAATAAAAAAATTTAGGGCTAGGAGAAAATCGAAAAAAGTCGAGCCCTGTACCCCCATGACTAATCGTGAACTGCTAGTAGCGTTAGAATGGAGAAAGAAAAGGAGTAAGAAAGATAGATAAAAAGGGACAACTAAAAACATCAATTAAATGAATGTCAAGATGGAAATGAAAAAAATAATAAGTAATTGCAAAAATGTTAGGGAAAAGAAGTTAACTGATGCAACAAATAGGAATGTTAGTGGGTCCTCCCCAAAGTAGGCTTATGCCTTTAATGCCTTGACAAACCCATATTCAAAGAGTTTGTAGGCTCTGGGAATGTCATTTGGAACAAGAGTTAAAGTCTTAACCACAAGCGTTTACCAAAAAGAAAACAATGCATCTACCAAAACATACACTAATGATACAACCGGCAATGAGGTGAACAATGGAGAGAAGGGTGGAGAGAAGAGGATGGAATGGAATCCCAAGAACAAGGTGGTATACAGCCCATTGTATGTTGCATGATTAATGTGAGTTAGCAAATCCCATTCCAAGTTTAGCCTCAAACCAACCACATCCAGTGACTTCGCATTAATGCACTTGGCCAAACCATCCACTTGAATAACAAGAATGCTTCCTCCAAGAGCCACCACCATTCTGACGAAACAAAGGAGAGAATGGGAAGCGAGAAGGGCCTTAGATAGAGGGAACACTTTTGGTTCCATAACCAGTGCTTGTAGCCCAAGTTTATTTCGTCTAAGGGGTGTGCTTTGAATTCTCACTTAGTTTTTTTTTCCTTCTTTTTTTTTTCTTTTTATGTTTTGTGTTTTTATGAGTGAGAACCACACCATGCAAAGACTTTTTATTTTTATTGTGTCAGCTTCCAATAATTGGGGTAACATCGGAACAGCGAGAAAACTCAAGAAGAAAATGTCCAAGCACCCAAGAGAATGGTCAACAAAATGCATCAAGTTTCCTTGAAGTCACACCCTTTTCAATCCTTGAGTCTTTCCCGAGTTTGAGAAATACCCAATCACCGATTCGTTAAAGTTCTTATTAGAAGGGGACTGTACATTTCCAAGCCGAGAGAGACCATAGAAACTGGTGGATGGATGGATGAAGTGGTCTCATTGCCTACCATATCAAAAAAAACATACCTTAGTATCAACATTATGACTTAAAGGTAAAAACCAAACATGAGCAATCAACATGAAAACAATTCATACCATCATTCTGAACACTTATTGGGTGAGAAACTTACAAGGTGGATCACACACACACGCACACAAAATGAAAAAGTATAATGATGTTGTAAAACAACAACAAGAAGAGTTAAAGAAAGTTGTAAAAAAAAACAAGAAAAGTTAAAGAAATTTGTAAAACAGAAATGTGTAAGACAAAAACGTGTAAAACAAAAATCTGTAAGACAAAAACTTGTAAAAGAAAAACATTGTAAAACAAAAATGTGTAAAACAAAAACTTAAAAAGAACTAAGGGCCCCATATGATTAGCATGGGTGGCCATCTCTCCCATGATTGAATTGCAAGGGAGAGATCCGAAATAATGAATGTCTATTTGAATTTCGTAGAAGTGCCCAACTCCTTCTAATTGATGATCTTAGGTTGAGGGGTGGGATTTGGCAACGCTCATATTCCAACGTGTCTATGCCTTCATTATTGGCATGGTTTGTCTCCTCAGTTCGTTTCATGCATATTTGTTTGCTCTTTCGAGTAGCTGTCAACCACGGGGTGTCTACTACTTGTTGTGTGGTTGCTACATATAGGCATCTTTGTTTCAAAGTTTGAAGAGCACACCTATTACATGGAGGCATTTCCTCCATGTCATCACCCGATGAATCACTGTATGTGATGCATGGAACTTTCCTCTTCTCGATCTTTCCATAAATGTTTATGTTAGATATCTCTAAGGAAAGATCGTGGATCCTAAGGCATGCGTCTACTGTACTCAGCCATGCCCTTCCCATTATGATTGGGAAGTCCCCTTCATTATTATTAACTTCAATCACCAGGAAATCAGCTAGGTAGGACCAATCACACACAGTGGTAATGATGTCCTCCACCAATCCCAAGGAAATGGTGATGGACTAGTCTGCCAGCTCTAGTTGAATGTTGCTCTTCTTAAGTTGGGGTAGGTTCTAGGTGTGATACATCTCTTGTGAAATTAAGTTAACTCTAGAACCTGAGTCAAGAAGAGCCCTATGTGGTTCATTTCCGATGACTTGAAGGTAGATTAAGGGACTCCTAGGGTCAGTTAGTTTCCTGGGAAGGTGGCCTTCCTTGATCCAGTCAATTATGGTATGCATTAACATAACTGTATGCATTAAGATTTGTTGGATTGAAGGGTACTCCGAAGTGTTAGATGGTGGAGGAATGTACCTAGACTCAACCACTTATTATTGTGAGAGTTTGTATGGGCTTTTGGTTTTGAAGAAAGGTCTTCTCTTTTTACAGTTGTTAGAACTAGCAGCAGGTTGAATATTTACAGCTCTCACGGCATTACATTGCTGCGGTTGAGTAGGGAGTTCCCCTGACATTGTTGGAGCAAGAGGTGTTATGGGAACCACAGGTGGAAGAGGTGCAGATGGATTTGGAGGATGGTGTGGGTATGAAGTGTCTCCCGGAGGAGGAGTCCTTCTGAAGTACTCTCGAACTGGGTAGTGATGGTGGGGAGTTATGTGACTCATAGAGTCACTTGGAGAAATCAGCTGCTGCACATAATATCCATAAGGGTTAGGCTACCGGTAAGGGTATTGATGTTTCAGCGATGGCATCCCCCATGACTATGGGTATTGCCACTGCTGATGCTGTCGGATGGGTTGTGGTGGAGTTCCACTTGGATAATATGTTAATGGCTGGTGGAACTGCCTTGGATTACCTTAGGGATTAGGTAACCTATGGGGTGTTTGCCGTTGATTAAGTCTTGGATTAAGTGCATACACCCCAGACTCTTGTAGATGTGAGATGATTGGGCAACATCCCTTAGGATGGTCATAGTGGCAGATCTTATATCCACTGTCATCGTCTGTGTCTGAATCCACAACCACATCAGAGTTAGTGATTTTTCCCCTACCCTTGTTATGTGCAGGGCCTAAATCTCTCCACTTTGTCTTACCATTGTCACTACTTTGTTCAACCTTAGACTCTTCTACAATTTTTAAGACAGTTTCAATTTTCGAGTCTAAGGAACTCCATACATCATCTACCTTAGCTGCTATTTCCATTGTGAGCTTTTGAAGTGGCAATGTCTTTCTGTTCACCAACTCTTCGATTGGTGACTCATCCTCTTCATCGCAAAATTTCACTCACTTCTTTCGAAGAGAGGGATCACGGTTATCTTCTTCCACACTTTCCCTTTTTCATAGCTCATCTTCTTCTTTTGCTACTTGCTCGAACAAGTGATGTACTTCATGGGCTCTAAGTTGTGATAGTCTCCCTTGAGCATAAGTCCCAAGGGTACTTCTCATTTCATGCCTTAGCCCATCCACGATGTGGCAAAGTTGATCCCGCTAAGCGTACCCATGGCCCAGGCAATGATGTAACAATGTGTAGTAGTGGGCCATGGCAGCATCTAAGGGTTCATGAATACCCTGCTTCCATCCTTGGATCTGCTTATGCAAATTAGACACTCGGGAGTACGTGTGATACTTATCGTTGAAGAGTTCTAGCATCGTACTCCACCTCCTAGTGGTTTCCAGTTCTAAGGACTGGTACCAACTCTCTGCTTCCTTAATGAGTGTCCTTGAGAACAACTTAAGTTTTTTCCACTCATTTTCTATATTCTGCAAGGCACAGGCATCATGGAATTCCTACAAATGATGTTGCGGATTAGCGTTATATCCCCCTTCAAATCATGGGATGTTGTTCATGTCTAAGCGTTTGATCCAACTATCTTTTAAATGCCTTGTGGAAATAATAATTGCCTCTGTTATGTTAAGCATAGTTCAGGTTGCAAGTAGGAGCTCGTCATGATCATCTCTTTCATGACGCCTATGATGTCTTCATTGTTCCCTACTTTTCCTTCGTTCATGCCCTTGTCCTCTCTCTTGACTTTCTCGTCAAGGTCTCTCATTTAGTCTACCTTTATCCTCTTCGTTGTGTTCATGATGGCTGTGCCCAGATGTGGAAGGAGAGGGTGAGTGATGTGAAGAAGGGAAAGAAGAAGGGGAACCATCGCCATGATGATGTTTCTTACCTTCTCTTCGGCTGCTATGGCCCCGATCATGGTGATGATCTAAGTGCCCATCCTTGTCATGTGTTGTTCTTTCTGTGAATAGTTGGTGTTCACGGGCATCAGAACCAGGGATATGTATCATTGATCATAGGTTTTGATACCTACCTCCTCACTTTCATTAAGACGGGAAACATCTCTTAATAGCGAACCAGTCATAAGTGGTTCACCATCTCTAGTTTCACTAAGGATGTGTGGGCCTTTGCCCTTCAACAGTGTATGTTGGCTCTCCTACCTTGAGTCCCTCATACATTGTGCTTCTATGGGATAATAATCCCTTGAACCAAAATCTTTCGCAACGTATTCAGCGTATAATTCTGTCATGCCAATCTGTGCCAAGGCATGGAGAAGCATGTTTGGAACTGCACGAGCTGGGGGTAACACTATGTTACCTTGCAAATCTCTCCATTGCAGTTGTTCATCTTGATGGAGGATAAAAGTAAAATTTGTAATATACTCATCAGGATGAGTATAGACTATCTTGTATTGTTTAGGACTTGGGCTGATTTTGGTTATGTGTTTTATGCTGCCGATTGTCTCGTGTATGGTCCTTAGGTGGTAAGTTGCTCTTATGAGAAGAAGACATTGTTATTGGTGTGCTATTTCACTGTTATAGAATTTTTTATCTTGATTAACCTAAAGGTTCATTTAGGCTCCCAACGATGTGAGTGATATCCCTTATGTTCTATTTAGTGCAAAAACACTTAGTCCTCGACAACGACACCAATGATGAGTGGCGAGGTACCCCTACACTCAACCATACGAAATTAGCATAGCACGCGCGATCTAGTTGAACTCTGTAGACTAAGTGGCTACACGCCCCATGGAACACTTGGGGTTAATCATTTGTTGTCTTCCCAGACTTACTTGTGGTTGTCACAGTGTATGGTTAAGTAAGTTTGAGGTATATGATTTTTATGGTCTTTTATGTTTTATCTCCTATGCTATCGAGGTGAAGGGTTGGAGAAACTAACTAACTCTAACTAATGAACTAAGTCTAAATTACCTAGCGTCAACATCCGTTCCCACTTACTGTACACACCATGAACCGATGCAACTATGGCTACCAAACGCTAATCGTTGCTGGGATTACCACGCGTAACACATATGCTTAAAGTCATCATACTAAGGCACTTAACTAGGAGGAAAGGATTGAGAAAGCTAATCTAGCCTAAGTGCGATGAGCAGCCAATTCCTTGACTAACTGTACACATCTTGGTGCATGATTATCACTAGGATTACCAAGCACAGATCCTGAATATGCCACTGGGTTACTGATGAGACGCGAATTGCACAGGCCGCGATATCGCATACGCGATATCGCGTTCGACGCAATATCGCATCCCCTGCGATATCGCGTATGCGATATCGCAGTCCACCGCCAAATCTATAAATAAGAGGTGGCACTCCCCTCATTTGACATCCTAGGCGTAAAGTAGCGAAGCTCTGGTAGATTGATCACCCCAGAGATAGAATATTTTCCATGTGCTCGCAGTAGGAGTCCCCCAAGTGAACGGTTCTTTATTCAAGCAGCTTTGTACCTGAACGCAAGTTGTGTACGGCAATAAAGATGAGCTTTGTGGATAAACCTTGCAGTGCATCTATAGGTTTAATTAATGTTATTTATCGCTTTCCTAGTAACGCGGCATNATCTTCTTCCACACTTTCCCTTTTTCATAGCTCATCTTCTTCTTTTGCTACTTGCTCGAACAAGTGATGTACTTCATGGGCTCTAAGTTGTGATAGTCTCCCTTGAGCATAAGTCCCAAGGGTACTTCTCATTTCATGCCTTAGCCCATCCACGATGTGGCAAAGTTGATCCCGCTAAGCGTACCCATGGCCCAGGCAATGATGTAACAATGTGTAGTAGTGGGCCATGGCAGCATCTAAGGGTTCATGAATACCCTGCTTCCATCCTTGGATCTGCTTATGCAAATTAGACACTCGGGAGTACGTGTGATACTTATCGTTGAAGAGTTCTAGCATCGTACTCCACCTCCTAGTGGTTTCCAGTTCTAAGGACTGGTACCAACTCTCTGCTTCCTTAATGAGTGTCCTTGAGAACAACTTAAGTTTTTTCCACTCATTTTCTATATTCTGCAAGGCACAGGNGACCCTCGTTTCATATGGTTGATTGTAGGGGTACCTCACTACTCATCATTGGCACCGTTGCCGGGGACTAAGTGTTTTTACGCCAATTAGAACATAAGGGATATCACTCACATCATTGTGAGCTTTAACGAACCTTCGGGTTAATCAGTTAATTAAGAACACATATAACGGTAAACAGCACACCATTAAGATGGCTTCTTCTCACAAAGTTAACTCACCTAAGGATAACACAGAAGACAGTCAGCCTCACACACATAACCTAGAACAGCCATGTCCTAAACAATCTAAGGTCACATATACTCATCCTGATGAGTATGTCCCTGATTTTACTTTTATTCTCCATCAAGATGAACAACTGCGGTGGAGAGATTCGCAAGGTAACATTGTGTTACCCCTGGATCGATCAGTCCCTAACATGCTTTTCTGTGCCTTAGTACAGATTGGCATGCAAGAACTGTTTGTGGAATACGTTCTAGATAACTTTGACACAAGTGATTATCATCCCAAGAATGCCCAACGTATTCGGGATGAAAGGCAGGAGAGCTAACATTCATTATTGAAGGGCAAGGTCCCCCATGTCCTTAGTGAAATAGGAGACGAGGAACCCCTCACAATGGGTTTCTTAGAAAATGATGTTCCTTCTCCACACAATGGTGAAGAGGTTAGACATTAGGGCCTTCGATCAACTATACATGCTACAGGCTCTGATCCCCGTGAGCACCAACTGTTCACGGCAGGAACAACCACTCACACTAAGGATGGACACTTAGATCGTTACAACGATCAGGGCCGAAGCAGCCGAAGAGAAGGTAAGAAACATCGCCATGGTGATGGATCCCCTTCCTCTTCTCCTTCATCGCACCATTCACACTCTCCTTCCACATCTGGGCGCAACCATCGTGAGCATAACGGAGAGGGTAAAAGTAAAAAAGATGAAATACCTCGACAGGAAGGTCGAGAGGAGTTAGGACAAGGGCAAGGACGTAGGGAGAATAGGGAACCACCACGTAGACATCACAGACGTCATGAAAGAGATGATCATGACGAACCCCTATTCGCAACCCGAAGTATGCTTGATATTAGAGAGGCAGTTAGGATTCCCACAAGGCATTTAAAAGACAGTAGGATCAAGCGTTTGGACATAAATAATATCCCACGTTTTGAAGGGGGATACAACGCTGATCCTCAACATCATTTACAGGCATTCCACGATGCCTGTGCCTTGCAAAATATAGATAATGAGTGGCAGAAGCTTAAGTTGTTCCCAAGGACACTCACCAAAGAAGCAGAGAGCTGGTACCGGTCCTTAGAACCGGAAACCATCAGGAGGTGGAGTACGATGCTTGAACTGTTCAACAACAAATATCAAACGTACTCCAGAGTGTCCAATTTGCGTAAGCAGATCCAAGGCTGGAAACAAGGTGCTTATGAACCCTTGGATGCTGCCATGGCCCGTTACTATACACTGCTACATCGTTGCCCGGGCCATGGGTACGCTAAGCGGGATCAACTTCGCCACATCGTGGATGGGCTAAGAAATGAAACGAGAAGAACTCTTGGGACTTATGCCCAAGGGAGACTTTCCCAACTAAGAGCCCATGAAGTTGAAAGTTTGTTGGAACAAGTAGCGCAAGAAGAGGGTGAGCTACGTAAGAGGGAAAGTGCGGAAGAATACAACCGCGATCCCTCCCTTCGCAAGAAGGGAGTGAAATTCTGTGATGAGGAGGATGAGTCACCACTCGAAGAGTTGGTGAATCGGAAAACCTTACCGATCCAAAAGTTAACAACCGAGGTATCAGCTAAGGTAGACCAAATGTGGGATTCCTTAGACTCAAGAATAGAAACTGTCTTAAAAATCGTAGAAGAGTCTAAGATAGAATAAGGTAGTGACAAAGGCAAAACCAAGCGGAGAAACTTAACCCCTACACATAACAAGGGTAAGGGGAAAATTCCTATCTCCGATGAGGCTGTAAATTCTGATTCAGACAATGATAGTGGATGTGAGGTCTGCTACTATGACCATCCTAAGGGATGTTGCCCAACTATCTCACATCTGCAGGAGTCTAGGGTGTATGTGTCAAATCCAAGACTTAATCAACGGCAAACACCCCGAAGGTTACCTTATCCACAAGGTAACCCAAGGAAGTTCCACCAACCCTTAACATATTATCCAAGTGGAACACCTCCACAGCCCATTGGACAACATCAGCAGTGGAAATACCCATAGTCATGGGGGATGCCACCACCAACACATCAATACCCTTACCAGTAGCCTGATCCTTACGATTATTATGTGCAGCAGCCAGTTTTTCCAGGTGACTCTATGGGTCACACTACCCCCCAACATCACTACCAAGCACGGGAGTACTTTAGTAGGACTCCTTCTCCTCTGGGAGACATCTTATATTCAGTCCATCCTCTAACTCCGCCTGCACCTCTTCCACCTGTAGTTCCCATACAACCTGTTCCAACAATGCAAGGGGAATTGCCTACCCAACCGCAGCAACTCAATGCTGCGAGAGCTGTAAATATTCAGCATGTAAATATCCAACCGGGTGCTAGTTCTAATAACAACTATACAAAGAAGAGACCTTTTTTCAGAACTAGGAGCCCAGACAAACTCTCGCGCAACAACAAGTGGATGAGCACATGTATAGGCCTCTAACCACTAATGCTTCGGAGAACCCTTCAGTCCAAAAAAGCATAACGCATACGGTTATGTTAACACATACCGTAACTGACTGGATCAAGGTAGGCCACCTTCCCAGGAAACTAACTGACCCTGGGAGGCCCTTTATTTATTTGCATATCGCTGGAAATGCACCACATCGAGCTCTTCTTGACTCAGGTTCCAGAGTCAACTTAATTTCACAAAAGATGTATCACGCCTGGAACCTTCCACAACTTAAGAAGAGTAACATCCAACTAGAGCTGGCAGACCAGTCCATCACCATTCCCTTAGGATTGGTGGAGGATGTTATTATCACTGTGTGTGGTTGGTCCTACCCAGCTGACTTTCTAGTGATCAAAGTGAACAACAATGAAGGGGACTTCCCAATTATAATGGGAAGGGCATGGCTAAGCACAGTGGACACATGCCTTAGGATCCGCGATATTTTCTTGGAAATCTCTAAGATAAAGATATGTGGAAAGATCTAGAAGAGGATAGTTCCATGCATCACATACAGTGATTCATCGGGTGATGACATGGAGGAAATGTATCCATATAACAGGTGTGCCCAAGAAACTCTGCAACAAAGATGCTTGTATGAAGCAACCACATAAGAAGTAGTAGACACCCCGTGGTTGACAGCTCCTCGTAGGAGCAGGAAAATATGCATGGGACGAACTGAGGAAACTCATGCCAACAACTGTGGCATAGACACATTGGAACGTGAGCGTTGCCAACCTCCACCCCTCAACTTAAGATCATCAATTGGGAGAAGTTGGGCACTTCTTAGAAATTCAAATAGACGCTCACTATTTCAGATCTCTCCCTTACAACTCAGTCATGGGGGAGATGGCCACCTATGCTAACCATATGGGGCCCTCAGTTCTTTTTCAATTTTTGTTTTACACGTTTTTGTTTTACAAATTTCTTTAACTTTTGATGTTTTTGTTTTACAACATCATTGTACTTTTCTATTTTGTGTGTGTGTGTGTGTATCCACCCTGTAAGTTCGTCACCCAATAAGTGTTCAGACTGATGGTATGAACTGTTTTCATATTGATTGCTAATGTTTGGTTTTTACCTTTAAGTTACAATGTTGATACTAAGGTATGTTCCTTTTGATATGGCAGGCAATGAGATCACTTCATCCATCCATCCATCAAAGTCTATGGTTTCTCTTAGCTTGGAAATGTACAGTTCCCTTCCAATAAGAACTTTAATGAACCGGTGACTGAGCATTTCTCAAACTAAGGAAGGACTCAAAGATTGCAAATGGTGTGACTTCAAAGGGACTTGATGCTTTTGTGTTGGTCATTCACTTGGGTGTTTGGATGTTTTCTTCTTGAGTTTTCTTACCATTATGATATTACCCAATTGTCGGAAGTTGAGACAATAAAAATAAGAAGTCTTTGCATGGTGTGGTTCCCACGCATAAAAACACAAAACAAAAAAAAAACACAACAAAGTGAGGATTCAAAGCACACCCCTTAGACGAAATAAAATTTGGGCTACAAGCACTGGTTATGGAACCAAAGTGTTCCCTCTAACTAAGTTCCTTCTCGCTTTCCGTTCTCTCCCTTGTTTCGTTGGAATGCTGGTGGCTCTTTGACGATGCATCCTTGCTATCCAAGTAGATGGTTTAACCGAATGCATTGATGCAAAGTCACTGGAAATGGTTGGTTTGAGCCTGGAGTTGGAATGAGATTGGCCAAGTCATATTAACCATAAAACACACAAGGGGCTGTACACCACCTTGTCCTTGGGATTCCATTCCACCCTCTTCTTTCCATCCTTCTCTCCATTGTTCACCTCATTGCCAATTGTATCATTAGTGTATATTTTGGTTGATGCATTATTTTCTTTTTGGTAAATTCTTGCGGTTAAGACTTTAACTCTTGTTCCAAAAGACATTCCCAGAGCCTACGGACTCTTTGAATGTGGGTTTGTTAGGGCATTAAGGGCATGAGCCTGCTTTGGGGAGGACCCACTAACACTCTTATTTGGAGCATTAGTTAACTTCTTTTCCTTAACATTTTGTAATTAATTTTAGTTTTGTTCATTTCCATCTTGACATCCACTTCACTGATGCCATAGTTGTCCCTTTTTACCTATCTTTCTTACTCTTTTTCTTTCTCCATTATAACGCTACCGGAGGTTCGCAATTAGTCATGGGGGTACGGGGCCTGATTTTTCGATTTTTCTCCTAAGCCCCGAATTTTTTCGTTTCTCTTCCTAACCCCTACACCTTCGGTAGTCACCATTTACATCTTCCCAGATCCATATCAATCATACCACAACTTAGCCAATGAGTTTACACCGAAGCAAGGTATCAATTACATGATGATTCAATTACCCTTGCTAATATATGATTGTGTTGTGTGTGCAGATGGCAATCATACAACAATGGATTGGATCTGGAGCAAACACTTGGAATGGAGCAGTGTTGAAGCAGCTATGCAAGGAGTAGAATGGATGATGCACTTACGGATGGACAACGGAAGGCACAATCTAGGTGTTGGAAGCAGTAAGACTCTTCTCTCTTCTTCTCTTCTCTTCTCTCTCCTCTTTTCTCTTAGCTGCCAAATGTGGCCTGATGTCATTGCAATAAGGTGTTCACCCTTGTTGTCATGAACACCAGTTTTGTCAAGTCTTGTAATAATGAACTGTTCACATGTCATTCCATTAGTTCCATTCCCCTCAATAATCCCATACCTACCTGATATTATTGTAAAGAACTCGAGGACATGTTTTCATTCAGTCATGGAGGTATGATGAGACGCGAATTGCACAGGCCACGATATCGCATACGCGATATCGCGGTCCGTCGCCAAATCTATAAAAAAGAGGCGGCACTCCCCTCATTTGACATCCTAGGCGTAAAGTAGCGAAGCTCTGGCGGATTGATCACCCCAGAGATAGAATATTTTCCATGTTCCCATAGTAGGAGTCCCCCAAGTGAACGGTTCTTTATTCGAGCAGCTTTGTACTTGAACGCAAGTTGTGTAGGGAAATAAAGACGAGCTTTGTGGATAAACCTTGCAGTGCATGGATAGGTTTAATTAATGTTATTTATTGCTTTCCTAGTAACGCGGCATGAGTACGACTTGGTTACGAGCGTTGACGAACGTGTACGGCTAGCCAAGGAATCGGCTACTCATTGCGATTAGTTTCCCTCACCCTTTCCTCCTAGAACGTGGGACAAGTACGAATTGATTACGAGCATCTACGGATGTGTACGGCTAGTCAAGGAATTGGCTGCTTGTCACACTTAGGTTAGTTAAGTGCCTTAGTACGACAGCTTCGAGCACGTGCGTTACGTGTGGTAATCCCAGTAACAATTAGCGTTTGGTAGCCACAGTTGCACAGTTTAGGGTGTGTACGGCAAGTGGGAACGGATGCTGACGCTAGGAATTAGTGCTATAGTTAGAGTTACTTTTAGTTTCTCAACCCTTCACCTCTTAGCATAGGAGAAAACCGTAAAATACCAAAAAAATCATATACCTCGGACTTACTTAACCATACACCGTGACAACAACAAGTAATTCTGGGAAGACAACGAACGATTAACCCCAAGTGTTCCATGGGGCGTTTAGGCATTTAGTCTGCGGAGTTCGACTGGATCATGCGTGTGACGCTCATTTCATATGGTTGAGTGTAGGGGTACCTCGCCACTCATCAGTTACCAAGTAGTCACACTAGATGCTCGTAATCAATTCGTACTCATACCATGTTTCGATGAGTAGCTGATTCCTTGACTAACTGTACACATCCTTAGATGCTCATAATCAAGTTGTACTCATACCGCATTCTAGGAGTTTAAGGGTGAGAGAGAAAGTAATAAATAAAATCATATTCCTTGCACTGCAAGGTTTATCTAGGAAGTTCATCTTTATTGCTGTACACTACTTGTGTTCAGGTACAATGTTGCTCGAATAAAGATCCGTTCACTTTAGGACTCCTACTATGGGCACATGGAAAATATTCTATCTCTGGAGTGATCAAACTGCCATAGTTTCCCTACTTCTAACTCAAGATGGGGAAATAAGGGAGAGCTGCCTCTTATTTATAGACTTGGCGGTGGACCGCGATATCACGTATGGGATATCACAGGGGATGACGTGATATTGTGTACGTGATATCGCAGGGGATGCAATATCGCGGCGGCCACGATATTGCGTATGCGAAGCGCGTCTCATCAATAGGCTTGATACTAGGGTCTAGTATAATATTGGATTATACTAAACATGGGTCTAATCCTACCATATCTTTATATAACCAAGGAAAGGTTTTAATGTTATTCTAAAGAACCTTGGTGATTTCTTGAATCATCTGGAGTTTGAGGGAGGAACTTAGTTTTAGCATTTTTCCTCACAATTGTTTGTTGTGATAGGGACTTCAATAAGAAAATCCTTAGTAATGTCACTAATCTCAAGGTTAAGGGTTTTAACTATGTAATCGGTCCATTTTAGGGACTTCTCTGTCAAGGCTATATGATCAAATAGGTTGTTGGGTTCAAGATATAGGTAATTGACGTTAATCAGTTATTTGACATTACCATAGGGTCTGGTTAGGCTCAAAGGTAGATTAATTTATGTTGATGTATTCATGTACTGATCCTACATGCCAACAAAAAACATATCAAGTAGCATCTGTGTGGTATAATGGTTAAAAAATCTTAAAATAATGCAAGATATTATAGCAATAGAATACCATAAGGAAACACAAGGATCAAATAGAGTAGAAAAAAGAAAAAAAATGCTAATGAAGGTCATAAGATGGTGATCAAAGGCCACAAAAGGCAAATCAAGGTGGAAATAGATCCAAATGATGTAGAGTAAGGGCCAATTAAAGGTCAAAATCATGCAAAATGATGCCAAACAAGGTTAAATAAGATCCTAATGATGTTAAATGACATCAAATAATGCCAAATGATGGTAAAACAAGGCCAAATGAGGTTAAATGATGTCAAATGTTGTCAAAATGTGCTAAAATGAGACCAAATAAAGTCAAAAATGATGTAAAATGATACTAAATGATGTCAAAATGTTGCAAGTTAGTTGTCGAATAATGTCAAATAATATCAAATGATGTCAAAATGATACAAAATGATGGAAAATGACATCAAATGATGAAAAATGACATCAAATGATGTCGAATAAGGTTAAACAAGTTTGAATGATATGAAAATAAGGCTGAATGACACCAAATGAAGTCAAATGGTACCAAATGATACCAAATAATGTCAAAATAAGGTCAAAAGGTGTCAGATGACATTAAATAAGATCAAAATGATGGAACATGATGTTAAATGATTCTAAATGATATGAAAAAGATGGAAAAATGATGAGAAAATGATCAAAAAAATGATGAGAAATGAGGTTAAACTAGGCTGAACAAGGTCAAACAATGTCAAAATAATGCAAAATGGCACCAAATGATATTAAATGATGTAGAGGAAGGTCAAGCATGGTTGAACAAGGTCAAATAAAGTTGAAAATAATATTAAATAATAATATTTCTTTTTCAAGTACTTTCATGGTCAAAATAGAGCAAAACCTACTGAAAATAGGCCATAACTTGTTGAGACAAGTAGAAATTTGGTGGAAATAGGTTATAAATTATTAAAATAAGTAAAAATATTTAGAAAAAAAGGTTGTAAATTGGTTAAATAAATAAAAAATCTAGCAAAAAAATTAAAATAAGAAAAAATCTTGTAAAAAGTAGTCAAAATAGACAAAAATCGTGTGAAAACTACTGTAAATTGCTGGGAAAGTGGTTTTTTGAAGTCAAAACAACTAGAAAAAGCTAAAAATTAGTGTATCTAGTGTATGGGGATAGAATTTCCAATGTATGAGCATCATGGTTCACAATTCCAACGTGTAGGGTCTACATCCCAAGTGTGTGGGTAGTTTGACTTTGGTTTTGGACTTATAGAACCCACCAAGGTAGCATTTAGGCAATTTTCATCTTGTTGTTTGGTGGTATGGATTCTACATGTTAGTACATGTAATACAATAGCATGTGAAACCTAGTACCCAAATGTGTGGGACTTGTATGATTATTTAGGAGAGTTTTCTGCTAAATTTTTTACCTTTCTAGGTCCTTATGGTAGCGTTTAAGGCCTAGGAGGGATAACTACAATTTTAGAAACTTCTTGGTGTAAAGTGTAAGTTTTTTGGTCAATTTTAGACTTATTTTTGTCCCACATGTTGGCTTACCCATTGGGGAGTGGTTTTCTAATGTGTGATGGCCAAGGTACCATCTTGTAAATGTTCCAAGGGTGGTTTTGACAAGGTTTTTTTGCTTTTGTATGCTTCTAGGTTAACACCTAGGGTTCTATAGTTTGTTGAATCATTTTGGAGTAGATTGGATGTAGTTTTAAGCATGATTAGGCTTGTTATTGCCCCACACACTAGCAAGTGGTTTTTCAACATGTGGAAGCTATAATGCTAGATTTTAGGAGGTTTTGATTAAGGTTTTTTTAATCTCTCCAAGCTCTTATGTAGCAACTAGGGTTTGGAAGAAAGATTTGCAATTTTTGGAGTTGTATTGACCAAGATAGAAGCTTGTAAAAGATGAGACATTAGCTCATAAATTGGGAGGTGGTTTTCCAATGTGTGGTATAAAACTTGGCCATTTTCAAGGGTTTTTGACTGGTTTTTTTTGGGTGTTTACAGGTTTCAATATTAGTATTTGAGGCTTGGAGGAGAATTTGCAATTTTTTGGGATTTTTGAAGCAAATTATAAGTTACTCTGAGCAAATATAGACTTGTATTTTCCCCACATGTTGGCTCACATGTTGGGATGTGGTTTTCCAACATGTGGGATCCAAACTTCTAGCCTGTGAGTGCTCAAAGGTGGTTTTCAACACATTGGGTAGTGGATTTTCAATGACTAGAAGTAAGGCCTTTAAGTTGCATATGCTATCCCACACATTGGGAGGGGGTTTTCCAGCTTATGAGGCTATAAACAAGAAATTTTTAACAAATATCCAATGTACTAGGCTTATTTCTTCTTCTATTTCCTAAGTTAAATGTGTGGAGGGTGTGCTTGAATTTCAAAGGATTTTTTATTACTAACTTATAAGCCACTTTGGAAGGATTTTGAAATCAAACTTCAGTGTTGGAGGCTCTTTCTCATCCAATATTCCAAGGGCAACATATAATAGCTAGAGTGTGATTTCAAAATCAAGATTCACACAATTTTCTAGTAGTCTTGGCTTCTTCCCATTCCTGTGGATAGTGTTGTGATAGAAGAACCAATAATTTCAAGCTTTTTCTTGTGGTAGTAAAGGAAAAATTCACAAACCTTGGACACCATGGTGAAGATGATCAGATTGAGGAGTCAATATCTGATTGTGGACACATTGTATTGAGGCTTCTAGATCCTTCTGTAGGTGAAGGATCTTTGTCTAGGGCCACTAGGTATCAATTCCTCACAATTTTTTCTAATTGTTTACAATTTTGTGGAAATGTTTTCCCACATCTAGGCTACCCTTGGTTGAATGCTTTCATTCTGAGTGTGTGGAATCCAAGATTTAGGCCTATTAATTATGATAGAAGAAATTTTTTTTCAAAATAATATTTTTCAATATCATATTTTTTCAAAATTTTTAGAAATTTTTATGGATTTTTTCCCAACTTAGTTTTCAACATTTTAGCCTATTTTTTCAAAATTTTGCAACTTTTTCTATGGAAAAAATGATAGTGTTTGGGAATTTCTATGGTTTTGTAGTGAGCAATTATGGTCCCAGGTTAATGTAGATGTAGTGTAGAGGGATACTAGGTGAAGTTTGTAATTTTTCAAAATTTTTCCTAGAGGTTAAACTTGGTTTGTATTAGAAAGGAAAACATGCTAGTGGGTTTGGTTACTCTGTGTATTTTTATTTCATGCTAGCATTATCATTCCATAGGCCATTTATGTTTGGTTTTTGTTAATTTTTGTTTTAGTGTTTCTATGATTTTCTATGGTCTAATGGCTATGTGTTTTGGTTGTGAATAGGGCCTTTTTAAAATCTATCCTTATTGTTATTTAGTTGGTTGAAATTTTATGTTGCATGGGAATGACTAAAAAAACGAGCTTGTACCTCAATATGAACCTTGAAAATTGTACCCCAATATGATTTAGACCTAGTGCCAAAGAATTCTTGATGTACCTACTCCACAATTACATTGTGATCATATGATCATACTTGGCTATAGATGTTGTAGCCATAATCATGGAGACTCTCTTGGCAAGGTCTTATAACTATGTTTTGAAGATCATGGTTGATAATGTTAACATCCAAAGAGAGATAGAGTGGAATAATATTTTATATTCTATGCAATTATGAAGATTATTATAAAATTTGGTAGATGCTAGAGTATTCCCAATACAATGCGAACAACATCTTGATGCTGGGCCATCACATAAACACTCTATTCCAAAACCATGTAGGAACTATCTACCTACTAATAGTGTAAGTATGGTTTTAAACTAGTATGTTTTATCTATTTTTGATTTTAGTGTTGATTATTGTAATGATTTTATGCTTCATTTTTTTACAGGTATAAGGTGCACCATGGAGGATTGGTGAGAAATAACCAAATCTTGTCTATGGCCCATACAGATTTGGAGGAGTGTAGGCAAGATGAGGTTATTACAGTGCAAATGCTTGACAAGCTTGTTGATGAGTTGGGTATGTACCTCGTGCAATACTTTGGTGTATACCAAGCGTGTATAGCTATCAATTGTGCACACACATGGTGGGCTTGCCAAAACCTAGGAGCACATATGCTAGTTTAACCTAATGCTGTAGCCTTGCCTAAGCTTGGTTAGTAAAATTTTTTAAAGCATGGTCCATTATTTTTAATTTTTGTGTTATAGTTCTTTTTGGTTTTCTAAAAAGTGTTAAATTTTTTAGTTTATGAGTTTAAATTTTTAGTTTTTTGTAAGGCTAACTAGTCAACTATGTTGTGTCATAGATTATGTGCATGAGTCTTTAGTCATTGTGACTATTTCAAGCCATGCTAAGGAGAAAATTTAGCTCAAATGGGATGATGTGGATTTATCATAGGAATGGTTGGAAGAAAGAGCTCTTAAGGATGTGCAATAGAGGTTCACTAATGCAGGTTTGTTTGACCTTTTCATCTTGCCTAGTCCATTGATGTCACCTATTGAGATGTTGAACATGATTGACTCTTTTGATAAGGGGGTTACCAAATTCATCATTCACATTCGTGGTTTTCCTATGGTTTTGAGTGTTATTGAGTCTATGTTTAGTGATCTCTTTAGCATACCTTTTAGTGATGTCAAGGTAGTCATTAGTGTAGGGAAGGATACAGGTCATAGAGAGGAAATGGAGCAAGTGTAAAATTAATAAAGACAATGAGACCAACCTACTTTTTCATTTTAGAGCTTTTCCCATGTTAGTATTTGATGAGTGACGAGGTACCCCTACATCCAACCATACGAATCATAAAGCATTCACGCACGATTTGATCGAATTTCATGGACTTTATTGTTTCTAGTGCACTAGTCCTTTAGGAAGTCAATCTAGCCCTAAGGTCAATTGTTGTCTTCCCAATTACACTTGTGACATTCATTGGTATGGTTAAGTGTAACTAAGGCATCCGATGTTTATCATTTTATGTTTTATAGTTTGGTAATTAAAATGTGGATCAAAGGAATTTGATTAACTAATCTAAATTAACTAATTAACTAGCATTTAACTAATCTTAACATGAGCATCCAATCCCACTTTTTGTACATGTCCTAAACCCACATATTTGCTATTAGGTGACCAAGCAATATGCTACTAGCCATACTAAGCAATAACACTGTTGGGAGTACCAAGCCAATACGTGTTATGCTCAAAGTAGTTGTACTTATGTGTGTAATCTATTTGGCTTACTTGCTTCATTAATGTAATCACTAGAAAATATTTAATAACTAATAGAAAAAATTTAATAAATAATTAAGAACATTAAATGCATAAATAAAATAGCCAATTTATCTAAAATGTTGCAAGGTTTATTAGAAAGCTCATCTTTATTTCTACATAGATTGTCATGCTTAGGTACAACAATGCTTGAATAAAGATTTGTACACTCAATGACTCTTGTTGCGGGCACTCGAAGGAAAAAATTCTAACTTTCAAATGGAAAAAATGCAGGAGCTTCACTACAGCTACAATCTCTACTTGCCATAAATGCAGCTGCATGCACATATTTATAGCTGACTACAGGCACTACATCGACGGGGCCACGTCAACGCATGATATGATGTGTGAACTAAGCTTCATAGACAAGGTCCAAATGATGAGGCCTCATCAACGAGGTTTCATTGACACAACTTATAGAACACGACTCATCATACCATCATGACTAAATGAAAACTCACCCTTGAGTTCTTTTAGAAAATTGGAAAGGTATGAGATTATTGAATGCCTTTTTCTTCAAATAAAACAATTGACTAACTTAGCAAAAAATGGAGTATACAGATCAACACATTACAAGAAATGAAGGTGTTTAGGATACAAAATTGAACACCATGACTTAAATCTTAAAAATTAGACACCATGTTCCTTGATGGTGTGAAGCTGATGTAAAAGATCAAATGGTCCTAGGCGATGGTGGTTCTTGAGGCTCTGAGGAACCTTCACTGGCTTCATGCAGGGGTGGTTGAGGTGGTTGTAGCTATCTTGTTGCTACTGAAACTTCAAGTAAGAGGTGAAAAGCATCTAGTAGTGCTTTCATTTTCTCCTCCTTACTTTTGGGATCATGCACCATCCACATAGCTTCCCTAATGTGTGTTAGAACGGGCACATCCCAAGGACACGAGATTGCTAGAAACATCTCCTTTGCATTGACAAACTAGGTAGCAAACTATTTGTATTCGATGTTGAATGCCCTAACTATGTTCTTTAGCTCCTAGGAGGCATTCATCCATTTGGCTAGGTTCTCAGCAATATATTGTTGATCTCTAAATTGTCCTTTGAGAACTTCGAGTTTAGTGTTAGTAGTCACAAGCTTCTACTTGGTGTCTTTATTATGCTTGAACTCTTCCTTGTATAAGAGATATGAGCTAGCCACTTTTTTTTTAATTCTGATAGTGGCCATCTGGCAATCAACATTGCTAGGTTTGCATAGTGGAGATTGGCCAACTCCATGTACTTTGTCATCTCCTTGATTTGCAACTCCTTTAAGTGGATCTCTACTCTGTTGTAGGCATCAATC
The DNA here is from genome assembly GCA_015680685.1 of Gnetum montanum. Taxonomy (NCBI): domain Eukaryota; kingdom Viridiplantae; phylum Streptophyta; class Gnetopsida; order Gnetales; family Gnetaceae; genus Gnetum; species Gnetum montanum. Next base: position 715,150 of record MNCI01012628.1, read on the forward strand.
CCATTAATGATGGATTGCCACATCTCTCTTTCTCGTTGGAGTTGCTGGAGGGCTTCATTTGGTTTCACTTTTGTCATATGAATTTATTTTTCATTTAATTCCTTTTGCAAGCTAGCCTGGTCCCTATAGTGATTCTTCACTTTCTCAAACTTGAGGGCTTCATTTTTCTAGGTGGCGATCTTGATAGTCAATTTTTGGTGCAAGGCACAGACTTCCTCCATTGACATATTACAATTTTCTTTGATCAATGTCCTCAATTTAGTGTTTACCATGGTAAACTACTCCTGATGTTGATGAATGAATTCTTAAAATTGATCTAAGTATCAACATTTCACAGGTGATGATTCTATGTGTTCAATGCTTCATTCTCTTGGCACATCTGATTGAAGTCCTTTTGGATGGAGTACGTTTCAGCTTCTGGTATGGACTATTTAAAGATGGTCATCACTACCTCGTCCTCAACCTTTTGAAGTCATTCTTAAAGCTGTTTGATAGCTTCATCCCTTATCACTACTCGACTAAGGATTGCTTGATGTGCAAGTTGGGCACAAAGTTCGGCAACCTTCGTGGCTAAGCGTTGATTTTGCTCTTGGGTTGTTTCTAGTTTTTCCTTTAAAATAATGCATCTTCCCTTTACATTCAATATCTTAGGCTAGGTTGTAATGATGTTCTCCAAAAGATCAAAAATGTTCAGAGTCAGTTGCCTAGTTCCTCCTAATCATTTTAACAATTTTTCATGCTGAGATGCCTTTAATTTGTTGCTGATCATTCTTGTAGACGTCTGCACATCGTGAAGTGTAGATACATTTGGTACAGATGTCGTGAGTGTGTTTAATGCTTCTGTGACATGGTTAGCCACTACTTCTACCATTGTTTCCTACCCTTGGTGCTCCATCATTAAGATTGTTGCCTCTTTTCCTTTCTCCAACCACATTGAAATAGTGGTGGAATTCCCAATGATTTCTAGGAATAGATGATGTGTTGATAGTGATACCATCACCTCTTGAGCATTGGGATTTGACCTTGATGGTAGCTATGTTTGTTGGGTAGAGAAAATGAGACCACCTCTCTTCATCTAGCTAACTATTCGGGCCACCTCATTAAGGTGACTCATTACTGGCCAGTACACAGATGGATCTGTCCCACTCGTTCCTTCTTGTTGCTCTTGTTTGTTCAAGAGCTATTCTTAGAATTTTCACAAATGCTCAATGGTTGCATGGGCCTTAGGTGTTGCCTCTTGTGTGGGTGGTGGTGGCGATAGCTTTTGTAATTAATTCATTGCTAGCATCTTCTCTTTTATGATCTTAGACCATGAGGCCAAAGGAGTATGCCTGAGTGTGTCATTGGAGTAGCGAACAATGCCTATCCTTTTGCAAAGTTTTCAGATGAGGCATGGAAAGGGTGGGGTCTTCCTTCCACGTTTGTTTTCTTTAAAATGCTTCTCAATTTCCAAGTATATTAGTTTTGGAAAGTTAACAGGGAACTTCCCACTTAGAGCGGTGCATGCTCAGGCAGAAAAATTAGTTACCTTACTTGTCTTCACCGTTGGATTGAGGTGATAGGCTACAATATTAAAGTAAATCTACTCTGTTGATGTGAGTGCACTGTACTCCTTATAGTCCACCCCATAATAATGCTAGGTCCACTCCTTCTTGGCCTTAAGGTCACCTTGCATGGATAATTCTACTAGCTATGTTCCAGTGTCAGGAAACCCAAGTGCCTATGTAATAGCTTCTGCCGAATAGGACACTTGAATGTTCTTGATCTTGACTCTGGATCCTAGCTTCCAATTATTCCAGAAAAGGTATGCCTCTCCCATGTACCACTCCCCACTGGACGTGATGATTAGCCACATGGGAGAGGTTCATAGTTGAGTGTTGACATCCTCTGGAGCTTTTTCAAGGAATGGCTTGAAGTTGATCTCTTGAAGGATTGATCGTTGGATCTCTCAAGACTTAATGGTATTAAGGTAGGCTTGAGTCAAAGTGACCTTAAGCCTTGGCATGGGAGCAGGAACTTCTCCTCTTTGTGATTGTTCAGTTGGCACTTCTTCCTCTGAAATCTGTCAGATAGATTCAAATTCGGGTTCCTCATGGAGAGGTCTAGTTGCATGGGTCACCTCAGGTAGTTCTTGGCCTTGTTCTTGTTTGCCCCTTTTAGTTATAGGTCATTTCTCTCATGGTTGTAATGTTTCTCCTTCCTACAGATGTTTTTGTTTGGGTGCCATCTGTAATCACAATAAGACTATGGATTAGCAATCATTGCATAACCTTAAAACAATAGGGATACCTTAACTCCTATGGATGGTTACACTTTGGCTAAGTTGTGATTATGGTTGATTTAATTAATCCAATTACCATTTATTTATGTATTATCATTAATAAATCATCTTGGAGGATGTTTGAAGGGTTAACTTCTGAAAAAGTTGATGTTTATATATGGTTAAGGTTATTAACCCTTATGGGGAGTTAGGAAAATTTCCAAAAAATTTCATTCATTTTTCATCGGAAACCTGTGGCCCCACAATAAATATCTTACCTCCGGTAAGTGTAGGATCGAAAAACAAAGTGATTTAAATAAATGGTTGGGAAGATATGAGCTTTGGAAGGTTTTGGGCTCTAAAAAATTTTAAAAACTCCCCTTGTCTTAGGAGAAAACGATGAAAAATTACAAAATGGTCGACAATATATATAGGGTTTTTACGCTGCATCGACGAGGCCTAGTTGACATGGCCTTGTTGACTAGGGTGGATGTGTCGATGGGGTCTCAACGATGCAGCTGTTGACCACCATAGTTAAACTTTAACCTTAGTCAAACTTGCAAAATATGAAGAGTTAGTCAGTGAAATTGGTGTCAAATGAAAGATTCAAAGACCAAGAATAGTATGAAAACATGAGAAGAGGGTGTTTAAACTCATGAATTTTGGAAAAAGGAGAAAAATTGATTTACTGAATGAATGAAATAAAAGATTAAGGAGCATTGAGCAATTTATTGAATGAAATACATGAAAGGTAGGATTGTAGCGATGTCAAAGGTAAGGAATCTTACTAATTAAGCTAAAAGCTATGCAAGTGGGTCCTCCCCATAGTAGGCTCATGCCCTTTTTACCCTTGCATAACCTCAAATAAGGAGTTTGTGGGCCCCATAGTCAACTTAATGATCATGATAAGTTAAGGAACAACCCAAAAGAATCTACTCAAGAATTCCAACACATTAGACTTAGACATAGAGCATAACATCAAACATGACAGTGAAGTGAATTATGGTAGCATGGATGGATGATAGAGAACGTGGAATGGAGTTCCAAATTAAGGTCATAAGAAGTCCCTTATGGAATTTGTATTTAAAATGACCTGAGAAGTTCCATCCTCAGTCCAAACCAAAGCCAGTTGCTTTTAGTGACTTTGCATCGTCGCTCTAAGACTGATCCACCCACTTGAGACACAAGAATGCTTTCACAAAACAACCACCATTCCACAAAGAGAAGAAAAGAGAAGTAGGAAGTGAGAGAAACAGAGGGCCTTAGCTAGATGGGACCTTCAGGCATAGGTGCATGTTTTTCGAGTCCCATAACCAATGCTTGTAGCCCATTCATTTGTCCAAGGGGTGTGCTTTAAATTCCCATTATTTTTATTTTTTCTTGAAATAGGTACCACACCATGTAAGGACTTATTCATGTTGAAGGGATGTGCTTTGAATTCCCATTATTTTTTTAAAATGGAAACCACATCACACAACAATGTTATTTGACTTCCTATTAGTGGTTGGTGTGGAATGGTAAGAAGTCTATGAAAAACACCCAAGAACTTAAGCAAGAAGAAGAGTACAAAGAGTAACAAGTCCCCTTGAAGTCACACCCTTTACAAACCTTCGAATCCTTCCTAATTTCGGAACTACCAAGGTCACTGATTAATTAAAAGTTTCTTTGATGAAAAGGAACCTCAAATTCCTAGAATAAGGAAAACCATAGAGTTCATTGGATGGGTGGATGACATGGACTCACTGCCTATTCCATGAAAAATAAACTATGTCAAAGTCATCAGACATTAGAATTCAAAAAATAGAAACTAGACATCAACAATCACAAGATTAAGCACAAACCATCATTAGTAAATAACAATAGTGGCACTGTGTCTTATGACAATAAAGTAATTTTTATTATCAAAAATAAGAAAATATCATACTTTAATAAAACAAAAAAAAGTAAAATATATAAGAAAGTGTAAAATAATGAAGAATTTTCAAAGGTACTAAAGATGGTATAAAATTTGAAAAATTTGAAAATAAAAAATATGTAAAATAAATAATTTGTAAAAATAAAAAAACATGAAAAACAAAAAGTAGAAAAATTAAGAATCCATATTGATGGTTAGCATAGATGGCCATCTACCCCATGACTGAGTTGGCATGAGGAGATCCAAAAATGGAACATGGTTGTCCATCCATCAAGGTGGTAGTTGTAATGGTCCATCTTTGTTTGAGGAAAGGCTTTACTTGTTGAATGTTGACCAAATGATTTTTATTTGGGCTATTAGGTTTGTAGATTATCATAACCCCAAAGAAAAAGGTTTGATTAATTACATAAGGTCCCTCCCACAATGTTTGAAATTTTGCCTTTGGGGTACATGTGTGGGGTTCTAATAGCAAACCTTATCTCCCAGTTGCAGTTTTACTTTTCTGATTCTAAGGTCATGATGTTGCTTGCTGAATGCCTTATTCACCTCATTCAAGGATAGGGCCACTAATTAATTTTCATCCAGCACATTTAGGTTGATCAATCTTTCCTTCTATGCTATACTTAGGTTGAGGTTTAGATCATAGGCCATTGAGAGTGTATGGAGCTCATATTGGATTGGGAGTGTTGGAAGTTTTCCATACACTAACACATAGGGAGAATAGCAAATAGGAAGTTTCCAAGTTGAATGATAAGCCTAGAGAGCATCATTAAGCTTTGTACTCCAATCCTTTCTCTATTTGCCAATGGTTCACGTTAGTATTTTTGTAATCTCCCAGTTGGTTACCTCTGCTTGGCCATTGACTTGAGGGTGGTAAGGTGTTGTTAATTTATGTTCTATCCCAAAGTGTTGCATTAATTTTCTAAATGTGACACCTGTGAAATGAGTTCCATTATCAAAAATTAGTAAATGTGGCACCCCAAACCTATTTACAATATTTTGTTGTATAAATTTGGCAATAGTGGATGATGTACAATTAGTAATGGCTGTTGCTTCTGCCCATTTTGTGTAGTAGTCAATTGATACTATAATATATGCCTTTTTGTTGGACAAGGGTGTGATGGAACCCATGAAGTCAATGCCCCATATGTCGAAAGGTTCTTGTGGTTAAATCCACTATTCAGGACCTTCCATGTGAGCGGTTATCCCCCCGTCACATTGATAATGTTCACAAGACTTGACAAACTGGTGGGCATCCCTAAAGATTATAGGCCAATAGTATCCTATCATTAGGATTTTTATGGTTGTGCATCTCCCTGCATAGTGGCCTCCACAAGGCCCTTTGTGAGCATCTTGAAGAACACGCAGTTGATCTTCGTTAGGGATACACCAACAAATCAAGCCATTGGCACACACCTTGTAAAGATGTCCATTAATTTCCATAAAGTATTTGGCCCAATGAAGGAATTGTTGCTTTTTCCTAAAATCCAAGTCTTATGGCATGCCTTGAGTAAGAAGATATGTGAGGATGCCATTATACCATATTAATTTTTTAGGCATTTGTTCACTTATTACTCCTGTAAAGAGGAGTTCATCTAGAAATTGATTAGAGAGTGGGATCTCCTCCTCTTTATTATCCCATATTAAGTGAGAAAGGTGATCAGTGACCACATTCTTAGTTCCTTTTCAATCTACTATTTGAGATTGAATTCCTACAAGATCATGAGCCACCGTATGACACGAGGGCTCACTGTTGGCTTATTCATGAGGAAGAGGATTGCACTATGGTTTGTATGCACAAATACTTTGTAACTAAGCACATAGTGCCTGAACTTTTCTAGCACATACACCACTGCCATTAGCTCTTTCTCCATGGTGGTGTAATTTAACTATGCTCTCACAATACTTTGACTCCCACAGTGGATGTAGTATGCACATTTCTTATCATCCATTTGCATGAGTACTGCTCCCAAAGCATAGTTAGATGCATTTGTCATGATATGGAAGGGTCTGGACCAGTCTAGTGCTCGTAGGATTGGTGTTTCTACAAGTTTCTCCTTTAATTTTTGGAATGCATGTTTGCATTCCTTGGTCCAGATAAAAGGTGCATATTTCTTTGTGAGCTCTACCAATAGCTTTGCAATCTTAGAAAAATTCTCTATAAATCATCGGTAGTAACCAGTGTGTCCAAGGAATGACAAGACATATTTAACGGTCTCTAGCTAGTGTGTTATTTCTTGGATGACCCTTATCTTTTCTAGGTTGACCTCAATCCCTTTTTGTAAAATTCGGTGCCTTAGCACAATGCCTTCTTGGATAATGAGATGGCTCTTTTGCTAGTTGAGCTGTAGGTTTGTCTCCACACATCTCTTTAGTACTTACTCAAGTCAGTCCAAGGCTTTCTCAAAGGTAGTTCCATAGGTGGAGAAGTCATCCATGAAGACTTCAACACCACTAAAAACTTGCTATTGAAAGATACTATTGACCAAGCATTGAAATGTTGTAGGAGCATTGCATAGACCAAATGGCATATTACAATATGAAAAAGTTCCCCAAGGGCTCGTGAATGTTGTCTTGGCTTGGTCTTCTGGCATAATTTGGATTTGGTTATAACCACTATAACCATCCAAGAAACTATAATAACAATGCCCAAATATGGTTTCTAACACTTGATCTACAAATGACATATTCAATAGCCTGAAGTCAATGCAAGCCTACCATTTTCCACCCTTATTTGATACAATTATGAGTGGGCTAACCCAATCACTATCCACAACTGGATAGATGAACCCCACCTTGAGGAGTTGTTCTATTTTGTCCTTGATGATTTACTTCAATTTGGGATTTATCCACCTTTGTGGTTGCCTTCTAGGCTTCATGGCTAGGTCAGTGTAAATGTGATGGTAGCATATCCTTGAATTGATTCCTATTAGCTCGGGATATGACCAAGCAAAGGCCATTGACCAGTTGTTCACCATTTTCAACAACTTTTCTTTTTTCTTAGGAGCAATTTTGGCATTAATGATGACCGATTTAGTATTCTTTAAAAATGCATACTCCATTCTAGCAAGTAAATTTTTTAGTTCTAAGGGCTTCTTCTTGAAGTGATCAAGGATTTCCAACTCTCCCTAATAGGTATTATCATCTTTATGAAAGAGTTGGGAATGAACTTGTTCAATTTTGTCCATGCCTTCAACATATGTACAAGTCAAGCTCTCAGTTGGTTCCATGTATAGTGTGCTGCTATTTGAATTAGCTATCAAGCATTGGCTACCCTCCTACTTTGTGGTTGCTACGTATAGACACCTTTGAATGTTAATTTATTATGCACACTAATTGTATGCTTTAATATATGTACTCTTGATTGACCAAATCTTTTGCATGCAATTGCACCCATTGTCACTATACACAATGCATAGAATATACTTCTTCTCAATTTACTTAGCTCATTTTCCTTAGATATTTCTAAAGATAGATCCCTTATAGCCATTCTTTTATTAACTGTGCTTAACTAAGCTTTTCCCATGATATGGGGAAGTCATTTTTGTAGTTTTCCACCTTGATTACTAGAAAATCAACAAGATATGACCACCCACAAACTAAGGTCACAATGTCCTCTACTAATCCCAAAGGAATAGTAATCGATTGATCTACTAATTCTAGATGAATGTTGCTCTTCTTAAGAGGTGGTAGGTTCCAAGCCTTGTACATGTCATGGGAGATGAGATTAACTCTGGAACTAGAGTTAAGAAGAGCCTTTCATGGCTCATGTACAACGATCTGTAGATAAATGAGTGGACTTCCTAGATCAAATCTTTTTGTAGGAAGATTGCCAACCTTAATGCAGTTAGAAATAGCATGAGTTAGCATTATAGTGTGGATCCTGGGTAGCACTTAGTTTGAAGGGCACTTGAAGGTGTTTGATGTAGAGGATGAGGAAGCTAGAGATGCAAGGAAATTAGCTGGAGTAGGTTGTGAGGGCTAGAGAGGACTACTAGGCTAGAAGAAAGGTCTTTTCTTTGATCGATTATCTAGACCACTTGGTTGAAAATTTGGTTATGAGTGTACAGCCCTTGTCGCCTTTCGTTGTTGTGGTTGTGGAGGAATCTTAGCTTGCATGGACAGAGTAGAAGGTAACTAGGTTAAATGTGGCAGTGTATGTGTAGAGAGATGTAGAGGATGATACGAATATGGATATGGGTTTTCCCCTCGAGTAGATGGTGAGTGTGTTTGATGGTGCTTTGGAGGGTAGTAGTGATGCTAGAATGATGTATGACTTGTAGAACTTCTACAGAATATGGGCTATTAAACATAGTATCTATATGGATCTGGTTGCCTATAAGGATACTACTACCTTGGTGGTGGCATCCCCCACGATTGTGGTTGGTACCACTATTGGTATTGTTTGTATGGTTGTGGAGGAGCTCCAATTGGGCAGTAAGCTTGTTGTTGCTAGTGGAACTATCTTGGATTGCCTTGAGGGTAAGGCAATCATCTTGGAGCTTGCCTACATGCTAGGAGAGGATTCAATGTGTACACTTTGGACTCTTGTAAGTGTGACACTATAGGGAAACATCCCTTTGGATGTTCATATTGGCAAATGTCACATTTAGTTTCATCATTAGATTCAAACTCCATAACTTCCTCTACTGTAGCAGCTTTTTCCTTACCTCTTTGGTAGGCATGTTCAGCTTCTTTTTTCCTTTTGTCATCACGATCACTATTTTGCTCTTTGGATTCTTCAGCAATCTTCAAAGTAGTTTGAAATTTTTCATCCAAAGAGCTTCATAACTTGTCAACCTTAGGTAAAATGTTAGAAATAGATTTTTGGATGTGCAAGGTCTTTCTGTTCATCATTTCATCAAGTGGTGATTCCTTCTCATCACAAAATCAGACCTCTCATTTTTTGATGGACAGGTCCCTATTATACTCTTTAGCACTTTCTCGTTTTTGTAGCTCACCTTCTTCTTTTGCTACCTACTCAATTAACGTTTGGATTTGATGAGCTCTCAGTTCATACAATCTTCCTTGGGCATACAACCCAAGGGGTCTTCTTGTTTCTAGTTTGAGCCCATCTATGATGTGACAAAGTTGTTTTCTTTGAGAGTAACCATGGCAATGACATCGATGTAGGAGTGAATAGTATCAGCCCATGGCGGCATTCAAGGGTTCATGTGCTCCCTGTTTCTAGCCTTGGATTTGCCTTCTTAGATTAGACACTCTAGAGTATGTTTGATATTTTTCATTGAATAGTTCTAACATGGTACGCCATCTATGGATAGATTTCGGCTCTAAGGGCCAGAATTAGCTTTCAACTTCTTTGATGAGTGTCTTTGGGAAAAGCTTGAGTTTTTGCCACTCATTCTCTATGTTCTATAAGGCACAGACATCTTGAAAAGCTTGTAGATGTGTTTGCAGATTAGAGTTGTATCCCCCTTCAAATCTTGAGATATTATTCATATCTAGGTGCTTGCTCCAACTATTCTTCATATGCCTAGTGTGGATTTTCATTGCCTTTGCAATGTTGAGCATAATTCAAGTTGCCAATAGAGGTTCATCATCATCATTGCATTGATGATGCCAATGATGATTTTGACCACCCATTTTGTTTTGGTGGCCTTCACGGTCATTATTATTTCACTGATCACCTTCATCATGGTTGTTTCAACAATGGCTTCCATGAGAATTGTTAAATGAAGAGGAATGTTCAAAATCGAATGAAGAGGAATGTGGACCACCACCACCACCATAGTGTTCACCACCACTCTTATGCTTATTACAATTACCATCCTTAGATCCCTTGCTATTGTGGTGCTTGCCTGAGTCCCTACCTTGGTTGTCACTTTTTCCTAAATCCAATTCATGAATAGTGGATCGCAAGTTTAGGTTTACACCCTTACCATTAGTAGTAAGGGGTGGAGAAACTTCATGTTGAGAACCTTTAGTAGGAGGATCTTCAATGTTATCTTGATTTAGTAGGAACAAGGGATTGGTGTAATGTTTCCCCTTTGTATCTTCATGGAGTTTCTCTTGATGTTAATCTTGTTTGCATTGTGTTTCAGTGGAACAATAGTTTTGAGTGTCATATCCATCCACAAGGTATTCTTCGTGAAGATCTACTATGCCCAACTTCATAAGGATTTTGAATAGCATCCCGGGCATAGCTCGATTGGGGGGCAAAACGATGTTGCCTTCCATATCATGCCATCACATCTATTCATCCTAATGTAGGATGAAGGTGAAATCTGGCACAAACTCATTTGGACGAGTGTATACCACCTTTCATTTTTGTGGGACTGGTGGTTTGGTATCCTCGTGCTTGTGAGAAGAATAAGACATTTTGCAAAACAAGACAAAATTATTAGTGTTCTTATATAACTCTATGTATACTAGGAATGATATTGACCTTGAGGTTTGTACAATGATATTAATGGTATTCACTTAGACCTAAATAGTGCATGTTCCACAAACAAAGTCCTCGACAACGGTGCCAATGATGAGTGGCGAGGTACCCCTATGTCCAACCATACAAATCACAAAGCGTTCATGCATGATCTGGTCGAATTCTATGAACTTTATTGTTTCTGGTGCACTATTTCTTTAGGAAGTGAATCTAACCCTAAGGTTAATCTTTGTCTTCCAAATTACACTTGTGACATTCGTTGGTATGGTTAAGTGTAATTGAGGCATCTGATTTTTATCATTTTGTGTTTTATAGTTTGATGCTTGAAATGTGGATAAAAGGAATTTGATTAACTAATCTAAATTAACTAATCTAAATTAACTAATTGACTAGCATTTAACTAATCCTAACATAAGCATCAAATCCCACTTTTTGTACACATCTTGAACCCACGTATCGACTGCTGGGAGACCAAGTGCTATGCTATTGGGCATACCAAGCAATAACGTTGATGGGATTACCAAGTGAATACCTATTACGCTCAAAGCGGTCATACTTATGTGTGTAATCTATCTAGCTTAATTGCTTCATTAATGTAATCACTAGAAAATATTTAATAACTAATAGAAAACATTTAATAAATAATTAAGAACATTAAATGCATAAATAAAATAGCTAATCTATCCAAAGTGTTGCAAGGTTTACTAGAAAGCCCATCTTTATTGCCTGCACACACTATCATGCTTAGGTACAAAAAATGCTCAAATAAAGATTCATACACTCAATGACTCTTGTTGTGAGCACTTGAAGGAAAAAATTCTAACTTTCAAATGGAAAAAATGCAAGAGCTCCACTACAACTACAATCTTTACTTACCATAAATGTGGTTGCACGTGCGTATTTATAGCCGACTATAGGCACTATGTCGATGGGGCCATGTTGATGCATGATATGATGCATCAACTAGGCCTCATCGACAAGGCCTAGATGACGAGGTTGCGTCGATGAGGTTTTGTTGACGCAATCGGCAAAATGCAACTCATCACTATAGTAGAAGAAAACCATAGGGGTTCAATAGGTTTGGACAATGAGAAAAGTGTTGACTAACGATACAAGGTTTGAATGGGCTATCTTTTTGGTTAATGAACTAAGAGATGAAGTCTAAAATTTCTATAATATCCTTTACTCCATATATCATGTGCATTTCACATTTTTCTATGCATATCTTAGCAGGGTTCATGGAGTTCTTGGTGATTAGAAAGAATGAGTAGTGGGTAGTACACAATGCTTTCCAACTCTCCAAGCCTTGGGAAAAATACATCATAGAGGTGATGCAGTTTGAAAATCCACTTGCGAAGAATGTGAGTGAATTGGTATCTATTACCACTAATAATTTTAGTGGTATGAATGATTATTCCCCTAATTTCATGGGGATGGAGCCCCAAGCTATGCATGGTAATGCAAAGAGAGAAAAAAAGATGTGTAGAAGTAGATGGCACTGTTAGGGAAAAGATGAAGAGGCCACAAACTAAAGAAAGTGCTCCTATTGTTAACTAGCCAACACATAAGAAGTTGGCCATCATACTTAACCAGGTCAATGACTCTATTGGAGGTATGCATATTTTTTTATATTTCCACGTTTTAAGTTTTACATTTTTTTTCTTGTTATGTTTTTTTAGTTATATTTTTGTTGTTAAAACATGTTTACTAATCTGTTTCATCTTTGTTGGATTTGGTTTTTTATACGAAAGAAATAGGAGTTGGCTTCCCAAACTACCATAGAGGAGGAACAATGATACGAGGAAGAAGAGGAAAGGATATCTAGGGGAGCCCTAGATGTTATGGATTCAATATTTGATGATTAACCTCTAGAAGGTTATCCTTCGATGGATTTGCCTCATGATTTTTCAGGTAAACTTCTATGTTGTTTATGTTTTTATTTAAGTTTTGTACACTTTTGTTGTAAAGTATATTTGATGGTTATGATCATTGCAGTGCATGAGCCTTCTCTAGAAGCATCAACATCTACATTCCATCCTACACCTTGGCTAAAGGACTTAGACAAGTTGGAGTTTATGGAGGGAATGGTAGATGACATGATTAATAGATTGTAACAAATAGCTCTTGAAGTTGGTAAGTTTAATGTTTTTGGTTTGCATTGTTTCAACTTTTTAAAAATGTTCATGTATTTTTATGTTTTAAGGATACATGATTTAAGGATTTTTTAAGTGTTTTGAATGTTTTTGTTATATTTATATTTTTTATGTTTTTGGCTATGATAGTGTCCAAAGTTAGATGGGATTCTACACATGACATGGAATTTGATGATCTTCTTAAGTTTCCACTCGATGTGGAAAATGTTCCACGAAGGTTATATGAAGGGGATACCAAGTATGCTATATCATGTGCTAACACAACTTGGGAGTCTCAATGCTCTAATGAGTGTCTGTGGGAGAGGGTTATGGCCTTGAAAAGGAAGAACACATAGCTAGTAGTTGAGAACAAGAGCCTTTTAGAGATCACAAAGAGTTTATAGAGGCCTGTGTGGCAAACAGAGACTCTTTACACAGTAAGGAAATCAAGTGGTTATACTATTGGAGTGCCATCTAAAGTAAGGTTGATCTAACTAGGAGAAAAATTGAGAAAGACATGCAGATGGAGCTTCTAGTTAGTAAGTCTAGGGATTGGAGAGATTATTGCACTTGGATATTGGAATGGGGAAGGAAACAAAAGACATAAAAGTGGCAATACAAGGTGTAAAAGGAAAGTTACCTTAAGTTATGACATGAGGAGGTCATGGAGTAGTGGAAACATCAGCTATTTATGTAGGGGATAGGTACAGAGGACACCTTCAAGATGTTTATGGAATTAGTGCTAGCCATTAATTCTTCCACTTCTCAGATGACTATTGTGTCTGGGAAAACTATCATGGCTAATATTTCCCATGCTCCATCTCAGTGGACTGATATAAAGAGAAGAAAGATCTTGACAAGAGTGGATCGAGGGGAAATCAACTAGGCTAATATGAGTGAAGAACAAATTATTTATAGGTTGGAGAGTGGCCTTAAAAAAAATTGCTCATGAAGACATTGCCACGGAATGCCCTAAGGTTTGTGAAAATATGTTTTAAGTCTTTATGTTATAATTCTTATTGTGATTTTTGTTGTTTATATTCCTTGGTCATGATAGTTACTAATCATTTGCATGTTTCATTGTTTATAGGCTTCAAATGATTATGATGGTGACATTAGTAATGACATTGATGATGATTCTCCTCCTCCTCCTATGGCTTACTTTTGGTTACTATTAGACATGTCATGCTTTGTTATTTTTTCATGCTATTATAGTTGTTTTTATTTTGGCTATCATAGCCTTAGAGACTATGTAATATTATTTTTTGTTGTCATGTATTACACAGTGCAACTATGGCTATTATTATAGAAATTTGATATTTTTTTATGTTATATGTCATGTAGTGTGGACATGTCTACTATTTTAATTTTAAAATTTGTGGTTTTTTATTTTTTATAATTTTTATTTCATTTTATATTCTTCACTTGAAAGACTACAAGTTAGAACAATAAGGATACAAAATAAAATTTGGAGACAAAATGAAGAGTATAAAAGTGTAAAACAAGGCATAAACTTTGAGTAAAAACTAAAAATAATGTGATGAAGTAGATAGGCTATAATGTACATAATAGGAAGATAAGGAAGGTCATAAATTTGCTAGTTTTAGGCCTTGCTAGGCCACCAGTTTTAGGCCCTAGTAGACCACTAATTTCAGGCCCTGGTAGGTCATGTTTTGTTTTGTTTATGTTTTTCTATTTTTATGTCATTTCTTAATTTTATGTGAATATAAGTAAAATAGACACAAATTATAAATTGATATGAAAATATAACGTAAAAAATGTAAAAATGTAAATAAGAATTGAAACAAAATGACTAGTTGAAAGGCCATACAATATGTACAAGGACAAGAAGATGGGCAATATACTTAATCACCCAACTATTTTTTAATCTTTGAGAAATTAGAAAATGTGTAAGGTCTTTGTTGTATGATCTTGTACTCCCCATTCCCCTCATTCCCAATGTTAAATGAAAGCTCTTCCCATGATTCGTTACTAGCCCCAGTGTTGGTGGGCTTGGCTTGGTTAACATCATTGTGGTTCTTAACTTCATTTTTGGTGATAAAAGTCTTCTTAAAAATCCACCTCAGATCCTTGCTCTAGGTTAATATTGTTGATGAACAAGGGGATTGCATCACCTCCATGGATGATAATTTCACCTCCCTCATAAGGTAGGTGAAACTCTTGGTGAATCGAGGAAGAGATTGCTCATAATTTAGCTAACTAGGGTCTTCCTAGGATTAGGTTGAAACCTAGTATCTCTTCCACCACTAAGAAATCAATGGATGTGGGGAATTTTTCCCCAAAAATGAAGTCTAATGATATGGATCCTTTCATAGCTACTTGAGACCCATTAAAGGACTTAAGAATAGAGGTTGAGGTGCCTTGAATATGCTCTACCAAGCCTAAATGCTCTATGATGGGAAAGGATATAACATTTGTTGTTTTCCCATCATATACATGCATTCGATATACCTTATATTATCCAATTCTTATCATTATGAAGAGAGGAGCCCTTTACACCTCATCACTTTATGAGTTGATTTTTATCTCACTATCACAAAATGTTAAGATAGTTGACTTTGTTTCTTTCCTAGGTGAAGGTGGTATCATCACTGAATGGATGAAGTCCTTGTTGGCAGGATATCCTCATTTATGGAAATAGAAGTTAACATCTTAACTAGTGCTTCACAATGGATAGGGAAGGTCATGACTAGGTCATAGAAGCTCAAAGAGGTATTTTTCTATTTAAGTGAGAGTTTGACTTGCTCCATGATAGTAAGGAAGTCTTGATCATTGTTGGATGATTTCTCATGTTTTTTGACCTTGACTTCCTCCATTATACCTAAGATTTTAACCTCATGTTTTAGTGTTTATTATTTAGGCCACTTTTCTCATTCTTTTTTTTTTTGGTTATCCTCCCTAGGTTGGATTATTGAATTAGTTTGAGCATTGGAGTTTATGGGTGGAACACCTCAAGGAAAATTTGCAAATTTTACATGATAAGCCTTAATAGCCAAATTTGCAATGTAATTGATAGGAATTACAAGGCAAAACTAATGGCCTATTTTCCCATCAAAAATACCATTCGATAACCTTGTTTTAGCTAAAGTTCCAATAATCTTTAAAGTGTAAAATGAAATTTGAAGCATATAAATTATAAATTTCATTTAAGCTAGCTTATAAGATGTAAATGCCACTTAAGCTTGCTTATAGGTTGCAAATATAACTTAAGCTAGCTTATAAGCTGCAAAGCATATAACCTGTAAATGTCATTTAAGCTAGCTTATAAGTTGCAAAGCTTATAACCTGTAAATGTCATTTAAGCTAGCTTATAGGTTGTAAATCCCATTTAAGCTATCTTATAAGAGGCCTAAAATGTAAATATGCTACATAGGTAGCAAAAATATTTTATGTTAGTGCCTCATACATTGGAATTTTGGGCAGTGAAAATGTTAAATACACTAACATTTTCAGCCTAATAGCTAAATACACTGGCTTATAAGCCATGTATTTATGTTACGCACAACTTTTCACACTCATAGGAGCACACAAAACTATAATCAATGTAGATTGTAGCCTATTTAAGGTAGATTTACAATCAATTTTAGGACTTCCTAGTAGATCAAATTTCCAGAGAGAAATAGCAGAGCAGAGTTGCATATTACATAGTCTTTCCAAAATCATTTTCAATGCAAATCTCTTCCAACAATGAGTCTTTAGCAGCATTTAAATTGTAGATCATGGAAAAAGCTATTGCAACTCAAGAATAGGATACACTTTGCCACTTGCAACAGATTCCTAGGGATATTTGCTTATTTTAGCTCCTAAAGCCTCTGATCTATATCTTCTAAGCTTGTACTTGCATAATGTTCTTCTTTTTTATTACATTAATACAAAGCTTGTAGTTCATGCTTTGCTCATGTCTAACGTTTATTCATTACATTCTCATGATCTATCTTTAAGTTCTACATGTTGTAGTTTTTATTTTTTTCCTTTTCACTAAATATGCTCATTACAGATTTTTAAGTTCTTAAGCAATCTACTCGACTATTTAGGATGCTTTGAATCCTTTTTTAAGGCTCATAGGATTTGGGGTTAAACTATTTGGCATTGGGATTTTTGGTTTTCTAGCATCGTATTTTCCAAGCCTTACAATGGGTATTGCTAAAATTGGAGTAGGCTTCGATGGACCTACTTCCTTCCACATCTTTGATTATTTTTTATCCTTAGCTTTAGGTTTAGGAGCTAGCTTCTTGCATTTCTTTGGAGCTAATTTCTTGTTATTTGGCTATGAAGAGGTTGAAGTATTTACTATCATGGAAGGACATTGGTCAACTTGGATCACATGTTTGTTGATAATAGAAGGGAAAACTCTAATGTAAAATGGTTTTTGGAAGACGTAGGTGGTGGTATCCTTATAATGAAAAGAGTCCTTAAACTTGTAGAAGTTGAAGCCTTTTTATCATGAGGAGTTATCTAAACCACCAATGGCTCCATGGTAGGTTTAGGATTGTTGTTAATGTTAAATGTAGCTATGGTATGCTAGTCATTGTTGGCATTCAGTGGGTCCTTGTACACTTGCCTATTTTGGTTTTGGGGCCTAACAATGTTGGATGTGTTTATAAGAAAATCTCCACTATTTATCATCTTCTGCAAATCATCTTTTAGAGCAAAGAAAATATCAATATCATAGTTGAGTAGTTGATGGTGGTGGTAGAATCAGTCTAGTTTGAAGTATTTAGACATGGGCAAATCATCTTTCGTGGCTATGATAGGATTCCTAGCAATCTCACACAAGTGATCATGCCTCTTATGAGCATTCTTTGATGGTTTCTTATGTTGGATACAATGATTTCTAAGCAACTAATCAAAAAGATTCAATGGTTTCATCGGTAGCTTAGTGTATTTGAACTAGCCCTTCCTCTCAAAGTTTGGCCTAGGTGGGTTAGAAGTTGAAGCATTGAATGTTGATGGTTGAGCGATGACAACAGGGACCTTTGGTTGTGTTGTCTTTAGCCCTTGTGCTATTTTCATTTATTTGGCCACCATGGCCACAACTATATGGTTTTGTTTCCCTTTGTCCCTATCCCTTCTCATATTTTAGTTCTTCTATGCCATGTATGTTGGATCATTACTAGCTTTTGTAGCATCTATGCTGTTAGTTTAGTATAGGGCTTGGCTAAGTGACTAGGGATCTAAGTAGTAAAGCTTAGACTTGATGAAATTGCTAAGCACCTCCTTGAAGATGGCCAAAAGATGCATTTCAAAGATGGATTGAGGGATCTTGTTGAGGATGACATTTCATCACTGTATAAACTTTTGAACAAGTTCAAGGTGCCCCTATTTGACCTTCATAAGCTAGTCTAGTGTTGTATTGGGTTTCAAGTTATACTTGAAATGGTTAATAAATTGTGTAATAACATCATCTAGAGAGGTGATGGAGCCTTTGGGTAGTGCATGGTACTAGTGTAAGGCTTTTTTGGTTAGAGACATGGAAAAGATGTACATCACACTATGTAACGAGGCTTGTAGTAATAAGCACTCAAATCAGAAAGTAATAAGATCAGAGTTGGAATCTCTATCAATGTTATCCTTGGTAAAGTGGGGAATCAAGATGCCATTAGGAAGAGTTATTTGTGGGATGGTAGGACTAATGGAATTTTCTTGGTAAAAGTTCATAATTCTGACCATTTGGGTTATGCTAGCTTTTAGCTTTTGCAACTCTTTGGTAAGGTCTTGGATCATTTGGAAGGCTCAATCCAAGCCTTGGAGCATCCCTGTGGGTTGTGGAGTTTTGACTAATGGCTATGGAGGAAGTTGGATGACATGTGGTTATGCAATTGGCATTGGCATGAATGGAAAAATGTTGTGTAATCATAGTCACAAGGGCATTAATAGAGAGAATGTGGTTTGAGTTGGGACATGAGGGATGAAAGAAACAAAGGGAGTATGGGAAACTTGTGAAGGCTGGGGTCTCGAAGAGGGCCTTATTGATATGAAAAAAGAAGGTGATGTGGTGTATGCCATCAGTGATGGGTGCACTAAACAAGGTTGAGTTGTAAAAGGCACAATTGTAAATAAGGAGCTAGAGTGGGATGCTAGTTGAGATTGGTGTGCTACTACAATAGGTGTTGGAGTAAACATGGTAGGAAATAAGACGGTGGATTAAGAAACCTGATACAGAGAGAACACAAGAGGTGTAAAGTTAGGAATGGTCACTTATGGAGCTAACCATTATAAAAAATCCTCTATGAATATAGCTGGTTCATAGTCCACTACAAACTCATCCGAGTCCTCTTGGTTTTGGTCTAAGCTAATTTTCTCACTCACCTCATCGATGTCTACTAGTTGAATTACGATGTGCATATGAAAGTCTATTATTTCTAATTGGTCATAGGGTGAGGGAATATGCTTCTTTTCATTTCAGTGGATAATCTCAAACTGACATTTGGACTTTGATTTTGTGTGTGGAATGAGGAGGTCAACTTGGATTTTAGCATATAAAAGAAGTTGTAATACTCCTTGTTAATGTTTGCATAGTTTGGGTCTTGTTCCCTCTACGTAAGGGATTATCTATGTTCTACCATAGCCAGGTCCCTATGATCATAAATGTAGACAGCTTCTTGGTTTGAGGCCATATGAGCTATGTTATGCGGTAAAACGGTTGAATAACAAAAAGGCATGAACAAGGAAAGGCTAACATGTTGTTCTTAGCACATTTTCGCCATTTAATGAAGTAGTCTTTATGTGAATATGGCATCAAAACATATTAAGAACACAAATGAAAATGCTATCAATTTCACTTTTTCTCCAAACATAAGAGATATGATGTCTTTAAAAGTAACTGGCTTGCCTAAGAAGGAACAATTGAAGGAATAATCTTTTAGAAGTCCTTTTTCTGAGAAAGCCAATATGATGTTAGCCAGAAATTTTTAGAGATGTATGAAAACTAATTTTGAAGATACCAGAATTGGATACAGCAATGAACATAATAAAGATATTGATGAATGTTGAAATGCCATCAAGAAGTTTTGCTTGTGTCAAATTCAAGATTGCATAGAATGAATGATAGGCTTTGGTCAACAACATTTGCATAGTAATTTTGAATTAGCAAAAGTAAGCCAACATTCATGTAGAATCTAAAGACATGATAAGAGTATGTTGATAGCTATGTTAGAAGAAGCGTTTAATGACACATTCTTTGAAAAATCAATGTTCCGAGTAAGAAAAATCAGACTTGCATAAATCCTTGACCTTCGCTCGTAACGTTATAAAGAAGACTATGAGATTATCAAACATTGGTCCATATCTATTCAGAGAATGGTGAAAAGATACACAAATCAAAGGCTATTGGATTCCAAACGACTGGAAGGTTGTGGTATGCACCAGTGCAACACATCTTGATTCGTCAGTCTACTCTAAACAACTCTCATTCAATCCATGGAGATGGAAGAAAGATCTAAACGAAGCATGTTTCTAAGCCTTTGGAGGTGTTCCAAAATACTAAGCCTTTGGAGGTGAGATCAAAGCCGGACAAACTTGAAATAGTCATTTTTCTGCATTATCTGGTGGCTCCGCTCAGTTTGGAAAGTATGGAAGGTGGAATGGAGGAAGTGACTCGATGCCCTGTGATTCTGTTTCCACAGAGATATCTCATGCTTCTATGTAACCGCCAAAATGTTTAATTTGAGGAGACGTATTCAAACTATAGAACGACTGAGGACTATGATAGAATGGAAAATAAAAATGTGGCTACGATTGTTAGGAATTATAATGCTATATTGAAGACCTGTAATACGTGTCTATGGATAGCCAAAATACATGGACAACCATTTTTGTCGATGAGTTTCAGGATATAAACGTCATGTCATTCTGAAATTATGTAGTGGATGATGACAATCAGTCAATTTTTAGCTTAAATGGAGTGGATGTTTCAGGATTTCATTCTTTTCATAAGAACTTTCTGATCACAAGGAATCTCAGTTTCAAACAAATTTAAATTTTATGCAAATCTGTGTAGTTCATCTGAAAATAACAAATGCTGTGAGATGGACATTCCCAATGAAGATGTCAGCAATTGCATTCACGATGCTCAGTATCTTCTCCACGCCGTGCAAATGGGTTGGCATGGCCTAGCCAATGATAAGTTGGAGCTTAGTGAGGAGAACTAACATATTCTCCAAGACATGAAATTTTTCCATTACCCTGGAATTGAAGCAATGACGTTTGGAGATTCGGCAATAATGGCCATGGTACTAGGCCAGGATTTCTTATCCCATCAAACGGATGAAGGTAGAACTGGAGTGCAAGAAAGATGGAAAGTAGACATACCACACATTGGGTATGACAAATTGTAGAAGCTTGATGACGGTTACTGATGAAAGAGTCACATTGACCTACATTGAGCTTCATCAAGTTTTGTTTTTCATTAAAGTTTTTTCTGTCATGTCTTGTGTCATTTTTCACTGCAACGTAAAGTGCCATGTAAATAGTGTCATGTAAATAGTGTCGTAAATCTACCTCTCAATTTTGTAAGGAACTCTATCCTCATTTTGTTTTAACTCAAGGACGCATTTTCAGTTAATCATGGGGGTATGATAAGTCAAATTTGATGAACTACGATATCAGATATACAATATCATAGCTCCGATATCATAGCACTAGCTATGTCATTGTATATACAATATCGCGGGATGCGTGCTAGCCTATAAATATAGGTGCATGGATTTGCAAGAGATTTCATTCCATAGTAGTGTAACTCTTGCAGTTTGTTTTCATCATTTTAGTCTTAAGTACTTAGTAGTATATGCCTACAATGTGATGTTGAGTGATTGTGTGGAGTCTTTAATCGAGTAAAGTATACTTGGACACAAAATCAACAATAAAGATTAAGCTTGCTTATCACCATTGTAGCATCCACTTAATTTTCTTTCTATTTACTTAGAATAATGTTTACTATTTTCACTCATATTAACTAATTACTTCTTTCCTAGTTAATGTTTACTATTCCTTGCACTTTACTTTCATTGTCGTTAAGCGGTATGGATACAGATACAACTAGTTTTGAGTGGTAAGTGTAGTTATCTAGTAACCTAGTAGTGTTATCGCTTGGTACTCCTAGTAGTGGTACATTTGGTAATCCTAGTGATGCTTACATGAGTCCAAGGCATGCATGGTAAATCAAGACCAAATATCCATCACCATAGGATAGACTAGATTCATTTACTGTTTTAGTTAGACTTAGAGTAGAAATTACTTTCACTTTACCATGTATGCTAGGAGTAAGATGACCAAACAACATCAACATATCATATATCTCACTATGAGCTAAACCATACACGTAGACTTCACTAGCTCCACATGGGAAGACAACGGTCTTGAACTTAAACCAATTACTAGCATAATCACATTGCCTCGTCCATGGATTATGATCTAGTCACACGTGAAATGCTTGTGACTTGTATGATTGGGTGTTGGATTGCTCCACCACACATCACTATCATCATTGATGCTCATTCATCTATTACCATTAACAGTTTATATAAATAATTATTCATCTAATTATAATATTTCAGTTCCAATCATACTACTTTATCATAAATCTTATTAAAATGAACCTAATCTAGGATCTTGATGTCTTCTAATTAGGGTACTCCTATTTTATTATGAACTTTATGCGTCTAGTGAAGCATTGCCTCACTAATTTTCTTCCCTTCATGAGATAGCTTATTGATGGTCTTGAGATCCTTTGAGAATGCATTCTTTTTTTGATCTATAACTAACTTTACTCATTAGGTGAGATGAAAATGAAGATGACATGATCATAATTAGAGAGGATCCTAC
Organism: Gnetum montanum; assembly: GCA_015680685.1. NCBI lineage: Eukaryota > Viridiplantae > Streptophyta > Gnetopsida > Gnetales > Gnetaceae > Gnetum > Gnetum montanum. The sequence continues at coordinate 737,703 of MNCI01012628.1, forward strand.
TTCTACCATGTCGTTTGTTTTATACTCAACTGTATGTTGGAATTTTCTTCCTATATCTAATCCTTGAAAATCCTTTAACAAATTTAAAATACTTGAAATTTAAAATGACAATGATTCCCCATGACTTACCTCTAATTACTACTCTAAAGGCTAGGCCTAGCCTTCTAACCTAATCATGTCATTCTCCAACAATCGATTCTACTCTAAAACTTCTATTCATATTTCCTAAATATTAATTTTTTATTCTTCCAAATGTAGATTTCTCTTAGATAATATACTAATAATTTGTTTAAGAGATGTAATCTATTTATCTCTTTGCAAATTCTCCTATTCATTTTATTTCATTATAATTGTCCTATCCTACAAGATTTCAACTATTGTTCTCCAAATTTGCTAGAATACTTTGAAGGGGGAAAACCATTCTTATTATTATTGTATCTTGCCTTATGAGTTCTAGATCACTACTTCAAACCTGAGACAATTGGACTAGTTTGGCCGATAGTTTTTTGGCCGATAGTTTGTTTGTTTGGCCGATAGGCCATTTCCAGTCAGAAATCGGTAACGCTAATATTTTGTGCGTAACGCTGACCAACGTTGACTTTGTCACGGGCCATTTTGACGCTGACGTGTAATTAACACAACTTTGTGAATAACGTTGAGGTGTAACTAAAATTCGATACAGGCCATTTCGGTAACGCAACTTTGTGCATAACCCTAACGCGAGCAGGAGGAGGAGGGCTCGAGTTCTGCGCAGATGCAGATCCAACATTCTAGCCATAGATCAGAACAGGATCAAAGCGTGGATCAGGGCACGAAACAAGAGGCGACTGGTGAAACCAGGAGAGCGTCAGCAAGGCGCTCAACGTCTACTACGCTGTTGCTGGCTCGCGCTCTCGGTGACCACGACATGGCCGATGAAATGCCTTGCCTTGAGTCTTTCCGAGTCAATTACACAGCAACGTTTCTCTACGGGGTTTTTGTTTATGAGTAGAGAAAGACTTCTGCCTGCTGAAAGAGAGAAAAACAGAGAAAAAAAACGTTGTCCGTTAGTGACGTCCACCTTTGCTGATAGACATGTCTGGCATCGCGCATCTGTCATTTGCTGCCTTGCACGACGTATGTGCGCCCCACAGTCTGCCACTTATTCATCTCCAACCATGCCCGAAGAGGCCCTGCCCGAGTTGCTGTCAGGCTGACATCGAGCCTCTTCTATTTTCACCTCCGTCCACGTCTCCGTTGCTGCT